>CM076580.1:1617238809-1617838809 GCA_034641835.2 Pinus albicaulis
TGTCCTCCTAAAGGAGAAGTGTGCAATTCCAGAAGAATCTTTTGTTTTAGTTGGGAATTCTTACAAAGATATAAGCGATCTTTGTACCATAAGGAATCATTTTTCCAACTAAATGTATCAGATGTACTAGGATCTTGTTGCAACTTTTGAATGAGTATCCCTACATCTTTGTCCTTCTTCCATTCATCTCTTGCTTCAGTTATCCAATCTGGTTGGATAATAGAAATGGCACAAAGCAATGCTTCCACCTCTTCATTCTTTCTTGAGAGTGCATCTGCAACAACATTAAGCTTTCCTTTTTGTAGATTATTTCAAAGTCATAACCCAACATCTTTGTGACCCATTTTTGCTGCTCTTCTGAAGATAGTCATTGTTCCAAAAAGTGTTTAAGACTATCATGATCAGTTTTTACGTTGAAGTGTCTTCCCATTAGGTAAGTTCGCCATTTCTTTAGTGCATCAGTATTGCTAACATTTCCTTCTCATAAATAGGTTTCTGTAAATATTTTCCTTTGATTGGACGACTTTCAAAAGCAATGGGTCTTCCTTCTTGCATTAAAACTGCACCAATTCCATTTCCTGGGGCATCACATTCCACAATAAAGGTTTTTGTGAAGTCTGGCGTAGCTAAGACCGGTGCTAGGCACATTGCCTCTTTAAGATGTTCAAAGGCCTTAGTTGTTTCAGGAGTCCCTGAAAATGCATCTTTCTTCAATAATGTTGTTAGAGGTGCTGCTATTCTCCCATAATTCTTAACAAACTTGCGATAATACCCTGTTAACCCGAGAAATCCTCGCAACTGCTTTATGGTTGTGGGAACTTTCCATTCCTTAATGGCTTTAATTTTTTTAGGGTCCACTTTAACCCCCTCGTGAGATACAATATGACCCAGATATTCCACCTCTTGTACTCCAAAGAAACATTTGGACTTTTTTGCATATAATTGTTTCTCCTGCAATAGTTTGAGCACCCTGTCAACATGTTCAACATGATCCTTCCAAGACCTGTTGTAGATTAGTATATCATCAAAAAATATTAGCACAAATTTTCTAAGGAAGGGTTTGAAAATGGAATTCATCAACCCTTGAAATGTAGAAGGTGCATTGGTAAGGCCAAAGGCATGACCAAAAATTCATAATGACCCTCATGAGTTCGAAATGCTGTTTTTGGAATATCTTCAGTCTTCATTCTAATTTGATGATATCCTGAACGAAGATCCACCTTGGTAAAATAAATTGCTCCATGTAATTCATCCAATAATTCATCAATCGCGGGAATGGGAAATTTGTCTTTAATGGTGAGCTTATTGAGCTCCCTATAATCCGGACACATTCACCATGATCCATCCTTCTTGTGTACCAATACTACAGGAGCAGAGAAAGAACTTTGACCGGGTTGAATTATACCCGCCTCTAACATTTCTGCAATCATACGTTCAATTTCGCTCTTTTGGAAGTAAGGATATCTATAAGGCCTGATGTTTGGAGGAACACTTCCCGGAATCAAATGAATAGCATGATCATGATCACGAATAGGTGGGAGTCCTTTTGGAGTTTCAAACACCTTGGAATGATTGTCCAAGACTTGTTGGAGATCTGCAGAAATAGATGATTTTGATGTCGGAACTTCTAGTGAGCATAATTGTGCAATTACGCCTCGTTGTTCTTTCTTTAGAAGATTTGTCATGACATTAGAGCTTATTATCCTTCACGGCTTCCCTTCAATACCCCGTAATTCGACTTCCTTTCCTTCTGAAAAAAATTTCAAGAAAAGTTCTTGAAAATTAAAAGCTACCGTCCCCAAAGATTGTAACCATTGTACTCCTAGTACAACATCAACACCTCCCATTGGAATGGAAAACATTGGACTATTCAATACATATTCCCCCATGGTTAGCTTGATATTATGGCATTTTCCAGAGCAATTTATAGTTCCTCCATTTGCAACCATCACTTGACATTCGGGTGCTGGGTATAGGAAACAATTTAATTCCTTGGCTACCTTACAATGAATAAAATTATGGGTGCTACCTGAATCAATCAACACTATTACCTTTTTCTTCTTGATTTGTCCTTCTATCTTGAGAGTTTGAGGAGTGGTAATTCCTGCCGGTGCATTACACGATATGGTCGGATTCATTTCTTCCTCTTCTAGGGCTGGTTCCTGGTGTATATCCTCTTCTTGTTCATTTTCTTCTTCCTCTTCACAATCTATGTAAAATAATTTCTTCTCAGCACACTTATGACCTTTAGTGTATTTTCTATCACAACTGTAGCAAAGCCCTTTTGCTCTTTTTCTTCCAATTGTTGTGGTGTCAACCTTGTAGGTTGTGGAAATCTAGGCGTAGCAACACTTCCTTCTTTATAGAATTGAGTGGTAGGCTTCCTTGTCGCCATAATTTTACATTCAACTTTTTTTTCCAACCTGAATGCCTTCTCCAATGAATCAGGTTCCAAAACGCGAACTTCATGTTGGATGTTATCCTTTAAAGTGCCTATGAAGAGATCAATCCTGTGTTCCTCTGGAATATCGGTTACCCTTATATTCAATTTTTTGAAGTCCTCAATGTGATGCCCCACTAAACCCTTTTGTTTGAGATTTATCAATTGGCTAAAGAAGGTGTTGCTCTTTGTATCCTCATAATGTGCTATCATTTCCTCGTAAAAATTGACCAAGTGACAATTTTTTTACGGGAGCAAAGCCATCGATACCATACAAATGTATTTTGTTCTAAATGTAAAGTTGCAATGCGTACCTTTTGTGTGTTTGCACGTTATGGAGATCAAAATATTGCTCCATCTGTAGTATCCATGTTACAGGATCCTTTCCATCAAACTTCCTCATATCCATTTTTGGAATATGGTGGTTCTTTCCGCCAACATTCGAGTTTATGGAATCATGATTAACATTTATTTTGTTCTCATCAGGAGGTTCTTCTCCTATATTTCCACCATTAGGAATCATTTCTGGTTTTAAGCTTGTCATCAAGCCTTCCATGTATGCTTTTAGATAATTCTTCATGTCATCCATCTTAGCTTCCATGCCGACTTCCATGCCATCCATCTTAGCTTCCAAACCATTCATCTTAGTTTCCACGCCTTTCTTCAAAACTTCCATTTCATCTTTTGTTGTTCTTTGCGAGAGCGAAATTTGTTGCATTTGCTCTTGTAATTTTGACATGTCATGTTGCCATTCTTCATCTTCATGAGTAATAGTAGAGCCTTCTAAAGGCTTAATGGGTGTTGAATTCTTTTTAGGGGCCATTTCAGACTCAATATTGATATCTATTCTACAATAGGCCCTTGCAATCAATTCAACTTGATTCTTCAAACAAGACTTATGCAATTCGGAAAAAAAATACACACCTTTTACTAGCTTTGAGGAGCTCGATATTGAAATTGTATTATCTATGTGCTTGAAAATCTTCGATATCTGAAATTCAGCCCTGTAGTAGCCCTCTGAAGCTTCTTTCAAATGCCACAGGTCTGACCTGATTTTGATACTCCAAGACAAAGTTGTGTCCAATCTCCCACAATGACCTAATTCTGGACTGGTTCAGTAGAGCGAACTTGTACGACTTGCCACGTGTCACTGTTTTGTCCTTTGTCTCTGAAATTGATAGTGAAGAAACTACAGGCTGTGTACTTGTGACCACTTTTGACAGCACTCCAATCCAATCTTCAGAGAGAGAGTTATTGAACTTTTCCCACGATCACCTCTTTGAGATGAAATTCAGGAGCCTGAAAAAGCACTACCTTCCACAGATCATATCTCCAAAAATATTGCGAACCAAGTTCTGAAATTTTTTGAAGAATTTCCTCAGGATTTCAGCTTCGCACCATATGAATTTCAGACTCTGACCCTTCGTACAAAAAAAATTATAGCGCAAATGCCACGATGACCTGTTTATGAGCCTGAAAAAATACCTAACTTCCACAGATGATATCTCCTCAAATATTGCGAACCAAGATCTGAAATTTTTAGACAACCTTCCGCAAGATTTCAGCTTCGCACCCTAGAAATTTCAGCTTCTGAAGCTTCGTAGAAAAAAAGTTATAGCGAAAATGCCACGATGACCTGTTTGGAGCAGCGAAACCCTAGAATCCCAAAGCTCTGATACCAAATGTTGTGTAACCAACTCAAGAAGAGAAGAAAAGAGATATAAACGCCTTAGAAATGAGCCACTTCGAGGGGGAAACCTCCAATACATTACATAAATGAACAATTCTTGGATGATACAATTTACAAAACCTCCTTTCTATATATAGGAGTCCATGGGGCCATAATGTAATCCTAGTGGGCCACATTGTAATCCTAGCCGACCTAACAATAATAATTTAAGGGCACAATAATAACAAAATGGGGGTTACAAGGGTACAATAATAACAATAAGGGGTTTACACTAACAATAATAAGGGCTATACTAGTGATATAGGGACCTAACACTGATCCAAAGTCTCTCTTCTTCTGCTTAAATTTATGCTCAATGTTGGCGGCATAATGATATGTTGTGCCAAGAAAGGTAATGTCGAGGAAATCCATATCCTCCTGAATGTGTCTATGCAGAAATATGTGGTACTTAAGCACCAAATGTCTCTATGAATATTTAATACCAAACTTTGTGCGAATGGTATGGAATAAATTCGTCAGTTCATGCACATCTTGATCCCTTTGCTACCGCAACGTGGTCCATTGGATGTACTTGTCCTCATAGCTCACCACAGGGTAGTATTGTTCCTTGATGCCATCTCAGAACAAATTACAAGTGGATTTGGCCGAGAACAGAGAGGTTTCCGCCTCGTCCTTTTGCTCAAAATAGGTTTCCCACCAATCCTTGACATGGGGGCCGGCTTTGAGGAGTGAAAAAATAATATTTTCTCGGTCAGAGAAATCATGCACCAAGAAATACCCTTCTAGCAAATTCAACCATCTATCGAATCCGCCTGCATCTATCTGGACATCAAATATAGGAATGTCAAAATTTACTTGTACCTTGAAGGGTGTAATATCCCAAAATCTGGAACAGCTCCGAAATCATGCACTAAAAATACATTCCCAGCAACATATGCAATAAAATAATGAAATGGACTATTGGTTCCCATAGATTAGTCAATATACAACCTAAATCCAAGAATTGAGCTGAAACAAATCAAAATAGGTGGGTTAAACAGATCTCCCACACCTAGGATTTCCAAAATGAGCTAAAACCCCAAACACTACAAAAAATGAAATTCTGCATAAAGAGACTAGTAATCTAAGAGAGGGTTTACACATAAAAATGACAGAGACAAATAGATCTGCAATTATATTAGACAATATGCTCAGAAAATGAGATCTAGTCTCCTTTATACAAAATACAAGATAACCCGACAAGGGTTTCTTGTCAAACACTCTACATACAAAATGTGATATTCAGAAATTTAGTGAATCACCACTGCAACACTGAAGCACATGAGTGTAGAAGGCTAAAATATGTATGATCTAATGTAGATCCCTCAAGGGCTTCCTCCCATGAAAGGATGGACCTCTCAATCACAAGAAAACACTGCAACGGAGCCACTAGACCATGCACTGAATAATGCCTCCAAAATAACACATTCCCTAGCTGGAACAACACTGGGAATGCATGGGAAATGTGTGGTTTGATATAACAGGTCTGAAATTAGCTCCGGAGCTCTCCAAACAGGTCCCTCAAGTGAAGGAAATCTTCCTCCAATGAGAAACTAGCTCAGAAACCGGGATTCCAATCCCTTCCACTGCTGCATCCTGCAACACTGCACAATCTCCCGAAAAACTGCGTTGATGAAGTAGGCTAAAGCTTGGCCTGGAAACTTGATGTGTAATGATGAATACAAACTCTCCCAGGAGGCTCCTCAAGGAAAGAGGTGGGATTCCTTCTTGGGAACACTCAGTGCTAAATAACACTGATACTCTGCTAAACAACAAGAGGAAGCAAAAGTCTGAGCAGACAAGAATAATAATATAAGACATGAAGAATAATGCTGCCATCCTCTTCCTTATATAAAATATGAGTTTTCTTGCCCTTGGCCCCACTCAATTAGATCATCTCTATCCAAAGATACATCTCCCTCCAAAACTGTGTTATTCCTCCTTCGATTCCTCCTCCTCCACAACTGCACTGTTGACTTAGTCAAAGTAAACTGAATTAGCTTGATTTTATCCCTGTCCACACATGGAGGTGGTTTATTAAGCTAGAAAGAGTGTCCCCTTCCACACTTGGAGTATTTTTATTCCTCCTTAGGAGACTTATGGGATTTTCTACCCATTTATTCATCGGTTAGAGTTGCTGCTAACTCTAATGTTCCATTTAGCTTTGTGGCTAAAATTTTGGAACATTACAATCCTCCCCTCCAAAATATTTTCTTGTCCTCAAGCAAATGTATAGGGAGAGAAAAATTTCTTCCCTCCTCCTTATGTGGCCTCCCATCAATAGCCTCCATCACTGCATCAAGAGAATCTGCTAATAAACTGTCACCCAATGTTTCCTCCCAAGTGTGAAAAACCAAATGGTCTACATCAATCAAAGGTGGGAAGTGTGAATGGAAACTTGCTTGCTGTCTCATGTCCTCCACAAAGTAGGAGTGATGACCAACATGGTGAATGAGTGCCTCCCTCACCCATGCTATCATCCAAATGAAGTGAGTCACCCTCCAACATGGAAACTCATGAAGAATCTCCTCCACCTTGGGCTCCTGAAATGTAGGTGGGCTGAATAAATGAACATGATAGGAAAGTAGGCCTATCTCACGCTGTCCTCCTCTCCACTTATGACAAGTGTAGAGGGCATGTTGATCTCGGGCTGCAACATGATTTCCCTCCAATGGCAAGAGGAAGATTGATTCTCCAAGGAACCTTCCTCCAAAGTCATGAGTCATGCCAACCCAAACCATTCCATTCAAGATGAATGGCACATCATCACCATATGGCATCCAAATCAGAAAATGGCTGAAAGTTATGTGAAATTTTAGATGATACACGTGGTCTCTTTGGTGGATGCAGCGCAATCCTTTCAATTGTTAATTCAGAGCATCAAGTGGCAAGTTGTTCTTCAAAGAATTTGCAGCTATGCATGTTAGCTCATCTACTATGAAGTAGTAAGCTGCAATATATACCAGCTGTGTACAATCAAAACAATACGACACTTGCCCAAATTCATGTAGAGATGGGTTATCAATATTACAAGATTTGGCCCTAAAGTGACCATGAAACCCATAAATACTCTTTCTCTCATGTGGAGCAATGCACTGTTTACATATGGTGAGAAAGTAAAAATACTCAATAGGGTAATCAACAAGCACATAAATGTATTTCTTACCATGCATCATGTGTGAGCTGAAAGTGAGGTCCCTGAGTGAGTCTTCCCATGAGAATCTCCTCATAAAAATCTGCAAGAGGAGAGGGTGCATACTCCATTTGGAACACTCCATCAATAGAAACATGCTCTCAAGTGACAGCACTGTAGGCCTTAGTAACAAGGCTCTTGTCACTCCATGACTTATCCCTTTGACATTCCACATGCCAAAGCCATCCACCATCATGCTGCTATGTGAGAAGGTCTTCTTCCTACATGGAAGTCTCTCACGATCCTTCAATGCTGAAGGGTAGCCTCCTTGCACCATGAATGTGACTTCCTTCTCTTTATAAATTTCATGAAAATTATGGGAAGAATGCTGCCCATACTCTCCCAAGTGTAACCATAGCAAAAACAACTCTTTTTGCTCTCTCATCTCTCCCTCATACAAGCCATGAAGTAAGATCACGATGGTCAACTTGTATGATGCCCCATACAAACAAGTCTCTTGTTACTCTATCATATGGGTGCCATGCCATCCAATTGGTTTCTCTCTCCATACAAAGCTTCCCTTGAGCAAAAACATACCAGCTGTTGATCATGTTAGCCCCCTATTAATTTTTGACAAGCAAACAGGGGGTCAAATTGTCTATGCACTTTCAAGGAATGCATTCCTGCTGAAAACAAATCATACTTGAAGTCCCTTTATGCCCTTTTTCCTTTGATGAATCCCCACTGCTGTTTCCAATTAAAAACCTCTCTGATTCTGTGAAGAAAAATGCCTAAAAGGCCTCCATTTCCTTTGTTTTATTCCCATTAATCCTCTGTTTCAACACCATTTGTCCCCTTCCTTAATTCCTCACCAATCCCTTAAAATCACCAAAATCTCCTTTTAAACCTTACAAATACCCTTTGTTGTTCTAAAAATACCTTTTCCTCTCTATCGTTACCCCTTTTAGGCCTTAAAATACATAAAAAAAAGGGGCAAAAAAACCACTTTCCTTCATATATCAGGCCTAGCCCCTTTCGGCCAGCCTCTTAACCACTTCCCCACCACGTGACCCGCGCCGAGAACCAAGTGCTTAAGCTCCGGGCGCTAATCGCGATCGCAACTTACATTGCAAGCGCAGTCTGTTGTTATTTGAAAAAGTTCCGATGCGATTGAGTTTGGTCTATTAGACCTGCGTTGTAATCTCAGCCGTCGATTCACAGTTTGATCCAATGGCCCGGCGCTAATCGCATTGCGCCCATCGCTTCTTCCCTCTCCTCCCTCCGATTGCCTACCGACCGTCAATCTGTCCCCAGATCAGACGGTGATCACTCAATCACACCACCGCTCCAATCGCAATCGAAACTTTTGGTTGTGCCGCTCTTCCATTCCCCCCAATTGCGATCCCCTGATTGAATCTCCACCGTTGATCTGTCACCCTGATTCAATGGTCCAGATTTATTCCGCTCCGCTCCTTTGTGCCCGCCTGCTTTCCCTTCCGATTGAATCTCCACCGTTGATCTGTCACCTTGATCCAACGTCCATCGCATAATCGCAACTTCGCTCCAATCGCAATCGCAAAAGTCTTAATGTCACCTTCTGTCTCTCCCGATTGTGATTCACTGATTCGATCGTAACCATCCATTTGATCCAAGATCGACGGTCCACATCGCATCGCGTTTTCACCCATATTTCTTCATCGGAGCCTCTTTTAACTGCATTATTGAATCTTCACCATTGATCGCTTCCTACGATCCAACGGTCCAAGGTTAATCGCCCTTCGCCCAACGGGTCCCACCATCAAATGGCCCGCGTTCATTCATTTCCATCATGTTTCTTCGTAAATCTACCCAAACGCTAAACTTTGGGTTTTAACATTAATTCTTGTTTTTTCCCCCCGTCTTCGCCTGCATTCATCATTACACCACCATTTCACAGGCTTTCAAAGCATCTCTTCCCCCATCCCTTGGATTTTATAATTAGTTATTTTCAATGTGCAGGGTTTTATAGATTGGAAATTTAGCTCTACTGCCGTGATCACAGTCACTGTGTTTCGGAAAACAGAGGCACCACTACAGTAGCGGCAGAGTGTATCAGCAGCAAGGATTAAAGGGGTTTAAGCCTGTTATTGAATAATTAGCGCTTAACCCCACATTCAAAAGAAGAAGGCACAGTTGGAAGACTGAAGAGCACACGAAACGATCATATCTGTGTTTAATATCAGGGGGATGTCTTTCTCCAAAAATGACATCTTTCCATTAAAGCCTCCGTGCCTCCTTGAGCCCAGAAATAGTCAATTACACTGACATAAGCCTCTTAAAGACTGTCAAAACCAGCAGTTATGGAGTATGGAGGCCCGAGGACTTTCTATCTAGTTCACCATTTCTAGAAGGCTAGAGCAGAAGTTCTAGGAAGCCAGAAGAACTTCAAGAAGACATCCAAGGTCAATCTCAACCTGACAGAGATCTCTGAACCAGACTACAGAGTACATACAGCACTACAGAGTCATTAAGCAGTGTGGGCGTGAATGCTTCCACCATATTGTCTTAATGAGACAAATTGAATGTTCATCATCCACTCCCTTTACTAGTTTTTCTCCTATAAGAATCCCCAGGAACAGATTGTAAAAGGTTCCAGATTTTCAGAAAATTAGGCAGTAAGAGAATTTTGTATGCATTATTGTCGAACTTTTATATGAATGCACAGAGCCCGTTGGGTTTCAGTGAGGAGGATTTCCTTATTTAATGAGGATTTTGGTCTTTGGTGTCTCACAGTTCGTAAATTCTCCCTTTATGTGTTAGTTTAATTGTTCATTTCGTTTCATCCGCCTTTATTGTATCATGTTCTGGAATGCGAGTGGCTAACTGGTTTTTGGTATGGATTTATCCTAGTTGATACCAATGCTTGAACTAATCAAGCGCTTTAAATATGGCTCAGGCATGATATACTATTTCACTTTTCACTTCAATCATATTTCTGCTATATTAGCTTCTTTGGGAGGTTATTTTTAAAACGCTATTGTCATGTATGGATTCTTAAATTGTTAAGCTCACTACATGGTGATATTGTGTATCTAGATATCATCTCAATGATAGTTAGTATTATCTCAATCTTTCATACGCAGTAATCACCTTCTGATTATTTATTTCTGTGAGGTATTTTCGAACCAGCCCTCTTTACAGTAAGCTGCCTCTGAATTGTCTGATGCATTTGTATTAGAATTCTGCACCTTGCCTTTGCAGTATTGCTTTCCCTGCGTCCCTTTTCTAAAGGTTTTGGTCCCATTCAAGTTAACCTCCTTGTTTACAGGAGATAGCATGAGAGCCTTTTGTTGATAACTCCCCCTATTATATCACACGCTCCTTTCTATATAAGATGTCCTAGGCACTCGTCTTTCACAAATCAAGGCTGTCTCTAGGGTCGACAACATATTTTTGGCGCTGTTCCCGGGGAACAAATTTAAGAAAAGTTAAATCCCTGGGCCTCGACAAAATCTTTTTTCACTCTTCAGAAAGGTGAGCATGAAGAGTTGAGAGTTGTAGATCCCTCACCTTGGCGACTCCACAGTTCCTAAATGATTAAAAGACTCCACTGGTGATCAGTAGGCCGCTGATGATCTTGGTTTCACGAGACTCCACTGGGAGACCATCTCACAGTACAACATTAGCCATGCTGAAGACCAAGCCACTTCACTAATGGAAGACTCTGATCAGTTTGCAAAAATGAATCCAGGTTTCATAGCAGAGTGTCGAGATGAAATGTCACATGGCTTAGCAAAACTGGAAGTGGAGGACCTTCCACAGGCTATTCTTCTTCCTAGCTTAAGTTTTAAACCCGTGCTTAAGAAAATATTTCTATAATTGGTGGTTGAAAGATATGAAGCTGAGATTGAACTTCGGAACTCACAAGAAAAATCATATCAGTTCAGAGACCCCAAAGAATTTTTGGAAAGTCTCCCTTCTCCTAAAAAAGAAGAGATTCCAATGCCTTTCGAAATACAAGAAGAAGGTGATTGGGTTTTCAAGAGCCACATTGAAGATGCAATAATCAAAGCTTCCCAGGACGCAGACAACCTACCAGTCATGGCAAGCCTAAAAGAAGAAAGCTTACACCATATGTTCTTCGATCCTGTGGAAGAGTATATGGAGGCCCTAATCAGTCCAAATGCTCCAGCATTGATCCTTCGCAAGGGCCAGATTCATCAAGAGCGGTCACCACTGATGGTGACCTCAGTTATGGAGGACCACCGGAAGAACACCCTATGGTTATCTCTGACAGGCAGTCAATGCTCCTATCCTTTTTTGCTACTGCGTGACTGGTTGCATTGGCATTATTGTATCAACTAGAGCATCAGAGATTTCCAGGTTAGAGTAGAGTAGGTAAGAAGTCTGAAATAAAGCTCAGCCTGTGAGCATGTAGTTAGTTGTTTTAATTTCTGCAAAGTCCAGCAAGCCAGACATTCTAATCCTGGCTTGACTGTTTTTCAATTTCTGTTTTAGAATGTAGAGAAGAAATCTGCTAGACAGTTTAATCCTAGCAGATGTAGTTTAGGTAGAGAAAATGTGAGACCAACAGTGTAATTTGGTCTCATGGAGTAATAAGGGTAGAAGTAGAATAGGTTTATTTTTCATGTTTGTAAGAATTGATGATGTAGGTGGTCTGCGAAGTTCTCGACACACCCAAGGATGAACGTGCCGTCCCCAAGTGGAGTCAATGTTGATCATGTTAGCCCCCTATTAATTTTTGACAAGCAAACAGGGGGTCAAATTGTCTCTGCGCTTTCAAGGAATGCATTCCTACTGAAAACACATCATCCTTGAAGTCCCTTTATGCCATTTGTCCTTTGATGAATCCCCACTGCTGTTTCCAATTAAAAAACTCTCTGATTCTGTGAAGAAAAATGCCCAAAAGGCCTCCATCTCCTTTGTTTTATTCCCATTAATACTCTGTTTCAACACCATTTGTCCCCTTCCTTAATTCCTAACCAATCCCTTAAAATCACCCAAATCTCCTTTTAAACCTTACAAATACCCTTTGTTGTTCTAAAAATCCCTTTTCCTCTCTACCGTTACCCCTTTTCGGCCTTAAAATACATAAAAAAAGGGGCCAAAAACCCACTTTCCTTCATATATTAGGCCTAGCCCCTTTCGGCCAGCCTCTTAACCACTTCCCCACCACGTGACCCGTGCCCAGAACCAAGTGCTTAAGCTCCGGGCGCTAATCGCGATCGCAACTTACATTGCAAGCGCAGTCCGTTGTTATTTGAAAAAGTTCTGATGCGATTGAGTTTGGTCTATTAGACCTGCGCTGTAATCTCAGCCGTCGATTCACAGTTTGATCCAACGGCCTGGTGCTAATCGCATCGCGCCCATCGCTTCTTCCCTCTCCTCCCTCCGATTGCCTGCCGACCGTCGATCTGTACCCAGATCGGACGGTGATCGCTCAATCGCACCACCGCTCCAATCGCAACCGAAACTTCTAGTTGTGTCGCTCTTCCATTCCCCCCGATTGCGATCCCCCGATTGAATCTCCACTGTTGATCTATCACCCTGATCCAATGGTCCAGATTTATTCCGCTCCACTCCTTTGTGCCTGCCTGCTTTCCCTTCTAATTGAATCTCCACCATTGATCTGTCACCCTGATCCAACGGCCATTGCATAATTGCAAATTCGCTCCAATCGCAATCGCAAAAGTCTTAATGTCACCTTCTGTCTCTCCCGATTGCGATTCACCGATTCGATCGTAACCGTCCATTTGATCCAAGATCAACAGTCCACATTGCATCACGATTTCACCCATATTTATTCATCAGAGCCTCTTTTAACTGCATTATTGAATCTCCACCGTTGATCGCCTCTTGCGATCCAACGGTCCAAGGTTAATCGCCCTCCGCCCAACGGGTCCCACCATCAAATGGCCCGCATTTATTCATTTCCATCATGTTTCTTCGTAAATCTACCCAAACGCTAAACTTTGGGTTTTAACATTAATTCTTGTTTTTTCCCCCACATTTTCGCCCGCATTCATCATTCTGCCACCATTTCACAGGATTTCAAAGCATCTCTTCCACCATCCCTTGGATTTTATAATTAGTTATTTTCAATGTGCAGGGTTTTATAGATTGGAAATTTAGCTTTTCTGCCGTGATCATAGTCACTGTGTTTCGGAAAACAGAGGCGCCACTACAGTAGCGGCAGAGTGTATCAGCAGCAAGGATTAAAGGGGTTTAAGCCTGTTATTGAATAATTAGCGCTTAACCTCGCATTCAAAAGAAGAAGGCGCATTTGGAAGACTGAAGAGCACATGAAACGATCATATCTGTGTTTAATATCAGCGAGACGCCTTTCTCCAAAAAGGACATCTTTCCATTAAAGCCTCCATGCCTCCTCGAGCCCAGAAATAGTCAATTACGCTGACAGAAGCCTCTTAAAGACTGTCAGAACCAACAATTATGGAGTATGGAGGCCCGAGGACTTTCTATCTAGTTCACCATTTCCAGAAGGCTAGCGCAGAAGTTCTAGGCAACCAGAATAACTTCAAGAAGACATCTGAGGTCAATCTTGACCTGACAGAGATCTCTGAACCAGACTACAAAGTACATACAACACTACAGATTCATTAAGCAGTGTGGGCGTGAACGCTTCGGCCATCCTGTCTTAATGAGACAAATTGAATGTTCATCATCCACTCCCTTTACTAGTTTTTCTCCTATAAGAATCCCCAGGAACAGATTGTAAAAGGTTCCAGATTTTCAGAAAATTAGGCAGTAAGAGAATTTTGTACGCATTATTGTTGAACTTTTATATGAATGCACAGAGCCCGTTGGGTTTCAGTGAGGAGGAGTTCCATCTTTAATGAGGATTCTGGTCTTTGGTCTCTCAAAGTTCGTAACTTCTCCCTTTATGTGTTAGTTTAATTGTTCATTTCGTTTCATCCGCATTTCTTGTATCATGTTCTGGAATGCGAGTGGCTCACTGGTTTTTGGTATGGATTTATCCTAGTTGATACCCATGCTTGAACTAGTCAAGCGCTTTAAATATGGCTCATGCATGATATACTATTTCACTTTTCACTTCAATCATATTTCTGCTATATTAGCTTCTTTGGGAGGTTATTTTTAAAATGATATTGTCATGTATGGATTCTTAATTTGGTAAGCCCACTACATGGTGATATTGTGTATCTGGATATCATCTCAATGACAGTTAGTATTATCTCAATCTTTCATACGCAGTAATCACCTTCTGATTATTTATTTCTGTGAGGTATTTTCGAACCGGCCCTCTTTACAGTAAGCTGCCTCTGAATTGTCTGATGCATTTGTATTAGAATTCCACACCTTGCCTCTACAGTATTGCTTTCCCTGCGTCCCTTTTCTGAAGGTTTTGGTCCCATTCAAGTTAACCTCCCTGTTTACAGGAGATAGCATGACAACCTTTTGTTGATAACTCCCCCTGTTATATCACATGCTCCTTGCTATATAAGATGTCCTAGGCACTGGTCTTTCACGACTCAAGGCTGTCTCTAGGGTCAAAAACACTAGAAATACATGGAAGCAAGGTACAATAAAAATAAGTTTCCAAATGACAACCAGAGAGTGAATCATAGTTCCACTCATGGAACCAACGCAGTGCATCCTTTGCCTGCATCAAAATAAGAATTAACAAGTGCTTCACCAGCCACTTGTTTGCTGCCATAGTCATCTCATAAGATGCAAACATGAAGTTACAATATGGTGTCAATGGTGCACACCAAGAAACATGTGGCTTCCCCCACAAACCATAAAAAAGATAGCCAAAATCAATGCTACAATTAACTGCAAGTACATCATCATACAATATGCAAGAAGAGATAGTTATTCTTGTTACATCATGCTGCTCAAAAAAGGAAAAGAAGTACAATACAAAATGTGAAATTATACCTTCTCCATCATGTACTTGAGATCTTCAGCTGAAATGGCTCAATTGGAAATTCTCCCTCACCTCCAAAGAGTAGGGAAGTGGCTGTGACCTCCTCTTCATTGCCATCCGAGCTATGCATCTCTCCATATGCTGAAATATGTCCCGTTGGATGCCCTCCCAAGTGAACTCCTCCATCAAATGGAAATATGCCCCAAAGTGCATAGAAGAGAAATCCTCATGTGCTGCATGTATCTATCATCTCCATACAGGTCATCAAGAATCATGCATGCACCAAGATCCTTGGAGTACTCTACCAAGAGCTGAGATCTCCAATAAGGATCAATCCTCCTAAGAGACGACACTGGTGATCTAGCATGTGAAGCTCTCCTCATGCTGCTGCCTGCTACCTTGACATTCCTCATGCCAAATTTCTCCTCCAAACTCTTCACCTCTCCAAAATCCAAGAGTGGTGAATCCAAATACAACTTTTCTTCCAGCAACTCTAGATCAGGTGGCCTCCCGGGTGGAATGCCTCCATGAAGTGAGACATCAATGTCAAGAGTAGACTGCACATATGGTTGAGAAACCTTGCCCTTGCTCTTACAGCGCAAATCAATCTGCCTGTTCCTTGCATTAGCTTTCTGAAATAGAGAAGGGTGTGTGCCTCTCATCAAGTGATGCTGCTCTTCCTCCCTCCCTCCTCCTTCCAGCTGCAATGCTGCATAATCATGATGCTCACTGAATTCATGTATGAGATCCTGGGGAACTTCTTGTAAGGATATAATAATCCCTCCTGTTGGAGCATGTGCTCCTCCTCCCTCTGCATGAGGTACTAGATGTGCTCTAGATGTGACAGCGTTGTTGCCCTCATCTTCCTTAATGTGTATGGGAAAAATCTCAATAGTTGGATCCTCTTGTGAAAAGGATATCCCCATGCCCTCTTGTTCAAGAATATGAATTGGAGGTCTTGCTTCCGGCAATGTGTAATGTAAGATGTTAGCTTCTCCCATGGTTTTCTGAAGTGGATTCTCCTCCATCACATGCAATGGTTTTGTCCTCTTAAGTTTTCTATGCTCATGTGTCTTAGGAAGTTTTTCACCAAAACTCCCCATCAATGTCTCTATGAATCTTGAATAAGAGGAAGTGTTTGCATTATTTAAAGAACAAGATTCAAAAATCCACCATGCATGAGCCTTACCTCTGAAATGAAACACTGCAACTCTGATGGCTTCATCTTCAGAAATGTGGTGCACCTGCAAATAGGAGTCTAGCTCCTTCACCCAAGCTCCAGCTGAACATGTAGGTGATTCGACAAAAGTAGATAGAAGAAATCTACCTGCATCTTGCTGCTTTCTCTTCTCCACCTGGATCTTGCAAAACTCCGGGAAATCAGTATGATGTCTAAACCTCTCAGTTTGAGATTCATACTCCTGCAACCAATCACTAAGAGTTCTCCTCTTAGGCATTCTTCCTTCTCCTATCCATCTCAAGATAGATTTGGGCACTTGAATGTGCTGTGCATCATGGTGTGTAGCTGCATGTTCACACTCACCATGTGAAAATCTAGATTCAGCTCTAGATTCAACCTCCTTTGGAGATCCCATCTACAATCTCATTTTCTTCAACTCTCCTTGAAAGCTCTGCATAGATTTTAGAAGAAGCTCTGTAAGCTTGTCTTCCTTTTTCCCTTCACATATTGAAGCTTTCTAAATTCTGTCCATCTCTCCTTCCTCTGAATGTAATGGCCTGAGAACCATAGGCTAAGCCAGAGAACATGCTTTGATACCATTGTAATATCCCCAAATCTGGAACGACTTAGGAATCATGCACTAAAAACGCATTCCCAGCAACATATGCAATAAAATAATGAAATGGACTCTTGGTTCCCATAGATTAGTCAATATAAAACCTAAATCCAAGAATTGAGCTGAAACAAATCAAACTAGGTGCGTTAAATAGATCTCCCACACCTAGGATTGCCAAAATGAGCTAAAACCCCAAACCCTGCAACACATGAAATTCTGCATAAAAGGGACTGTGTAGTCTAAGAGAGGGTTTACACATAAAAATTATAGAGACAAATAGATCTGAAATTATATTAGACAATGTGCTCAGAAAATGAGATCTAGTCTCCTTTATACAAAATACAAGATAACCTGGCAAGGGTTTATTGTCAAACACTCTGCATACAAAATGTGATATTCAGAAATTTACTGAATCACCACTACAACACTAAAGCACATGAGTGTATAAGGCTGAAAGATGTCTGATCTGATGTAGATCCATCAAGGGCTTCCTCCCATGAAAGGATGGACCTCTTAATCACAAGAAAACACTGCAACGGAGCCACTAGACCATGCACTGAATACTGCCTCCAAAATAACGCATTCCCTAGCTGGAAAAATGCTGGGAATGTATGGGAAATGTGTGGTATGATACCACAGATCTGAAATTATCTCTGGAGCTCTCCAAATAGGTCCCTCAAGTGAAGGAAATCTTCCTCCAATGAGAAACTAGCTCAGAAACCGGGATTCTAATCCCTTCCACTGTTGCACCTTGCAACACTGCACAATCTCCGGAAAAACTGTGCTGATGAAGTAGGCTGAAGCTTGGCCAAGAAACCTGATCTGGAATGATGAATACAAACTCTCCCAAGAGGCTCCTCAAGGAAAGAGGTGGGATTCCCACTCGGGAACACCTAGTGCTAAACAACACTGCTGCTCTGCTAAACAACAAGAGGAAGAAAAAGTATGAGTAGACAAGAATAATAATCTAAGACATGAAGAATAATGCTGCCATCCTCTTCCTTATATAAAATATGAGTTTGATTGCCCTTGGGCCCACTCAATTAGGTCATCTGTATCCAAAGATACATCTCCCTCCAAAACTGCGTTATTCCTCCTCCTCCACAACTGCGTTATTGACTTAGTCAAAGTAGACTGAATCAGCTTGATTTTATCCCCGTCCACACATGGAGGTGTTTTATTAAGCTATAAAGAGTGTCCCCTTTCACACTTGGATTGTTTTTATTCCTCCTTAGGAGACTTATGGGATTTTCTACCCATTTATTCACCGGTTAGAGCTGTTGTTAACTCTAATGTTCCATTTAGCTTTGTAGCTAAAATTTTGGAACATTACAAAGGGAGTGGCACCTTCAGAGTGATTGTTGGATGCAGATGCGCCGTAGGTGGGTAGTCATTGAAGGATCTGAGAAAAGTTATCCATCATCATGTTCCTTTTTTTCTCGAGGGCCTCCTCGAGCAATATTTTGATAGGATCTCCTTCTCCCTCATCTTTCTTTTCTTCCGCCATGGGAGGTCATCAAGGTTTGCGAGGCTGATATTGCAAGGGTTCAACTAGATCGAGCCATAAATCCTTATACACTGACCGCGTTGGGGACATGCAAAGAAAAACATAGAAAGAGCAGACTGCTCCGATACCACTGATCTGGATTTATGCGGGAACACAATAAAATACATAAATAGACATAAAAACAGAGATGCAGCGAAAATAATACTTAATTTTATTAAAAACAAATGACTGAAATATGGTTACAGACAAAATGGAAATAAGCTAGCTAGGGCGATGGTAGCTTATCTCTGAGAAGAGATGTGGCAGCTACATCCCTCTGAACTGTGTTACAATGAGGGTTGAAGGCCTATTTATTGTTGAGAAACAACGCAAAACCCTAAACATCCAAAAACCTAACCATAGGAGATGAAGCGCCAAAACTATGGGCCTCGTTTAGGTAAATTGGTGTTTCAACTTCCTGGGGACGTAACTTTGGCATACGATCTCCATTTGACATGCATCATACCTCATTAGAAATATCTATCCAAGGAGTACTACTTTTGGTGTGAGCAACATCAGTCCATGTTATCATGTTGCTCTCGATTTTCCCAAAAAACGTCGTTTAGGGCCTCAAAACGGCTTCGGAAGTTCAGGACCTGAAAAACTACTAAAAATAGTAAGTTGTGCTGCAACTGAAAAACTGAAAGAACTGATGGTGGCATTTCAAATGGAGTAAGTAGGTGGCCACCAATATCCATCTAGATCGTTGGGGCCCCAAAACGGCTCTGGAAGCTTAGGACCCAAAAAATTTCTAAAAATAGTAATATGTGTTGAAAGTGCAAAACTAAAAGAAATGATGGTGGGGGTCCAAATGGAATAGATGGGTGGCCACTAATATCCACCTGGATCATTCTACCATTCAACGATTTCTCTATGGAGGTAAACAACTGGAGAAATCTCTTCCGCTCTCTTTTTATAATATTGAAAAAGATGCTTCTTTGGTTTTAACCCTTCAGTTGTGAGGAGGGGAAATTGGGAAGCCATCTTCTGCTCAAGATTTCTCTTACAAGGATGATGTCCATGCACAACCTCCCATGAAAGCTGCCCAGCCCTCTGAGGTTCCCAAACCATTTTTGGTTGATAAAATGGAGGATATTCATGTTGTAGAAAGTTCCCATCCAACACTGGAAAACCAGTTTCAAATTTATGCAGAATCAACCATTATTTGCATATTTAATGGATTATGGCCTCGCTCAACAAATCTCTACCAATGGATTCACTCCACTTGGACCAATAACATCAAGGTCATCTTCTGCTCGAAGGGTTTCTTTATAGTACTGTTTGCTTTCAATGAAGACTATTAGAAAGCCTTAACAAGAGGTCCGTGGTTTTGGGGAAAAGCAGGGCTCTTCCTCACACCCTAGTTCCCAGACTTTGACCCTTCAACGACAATCATTACCAAGCTCCCCATTTGGGTAAGGCTTCCAAATTTACCTACCCTTCTATGGCACTTCTCGGTCTTTCAAGGAATAGGAAACACCCTGAGACGCTTTCTGGCAATGGATCCCTCCAAGGGGGAATCAGGCATATACACCTATGGCAGAATATGCGCTGAAGTATGCATAAGTAAAGGCTTAATTGATAAAATCAATCTCAAATTTGGTGGCTTCCACGGGACATAGACCTTGGACTGCGAGAACACCGCCTTTTGATGCTATCACTATCATCAAACATGGCATCTTCAGAACTCCTGTACAACTTTCTTTACCCAGAAGAAGAAAAGTAATTGCAAAAAAACTCTAAAAGCTGGAAACCATGAGCACCTCCTCCCATGGATGAAATTGACTCCATATCAAATGAGGAAGAAACTGAAGTAGATTAGGAGGTTGCAAAGCAGGAGAAGGAAATGACCACGATAGACCTTGAAGGGCCCAATGTTTCTTCGAGTGCTAAAAAAAGATCTCATGAGACCTCCTCCTCAGACTTGGAGAAGGAGACTACTCCTATAGTGAACAAAAGTCTTCAAGTGGTTCTAGCCCATCCGCCCGAGGACGGCTAGGTCAAAGTTTCAAAAAAGAAAGGAAAGAAATGTCGTACCGAGGATTCAACCCACACTGGGTAGATTGCCGTGACAAATTATCATGGCTCCCTTGTTTATCTTCTTGGCTCTCTTTGTTTCTCTCTAAGCTACTTATCGGGACCGAGGTTGATATGTCATCATTTCCGGCTCCTCAACTATCCAACCTCTCTTGATTGTAACTCCATCTTGTACCATATTCTTTTCTAATAAAATTAGTATTATTTACAGAAAAAAAAATATATTATATTATTGTTGATATCAATATTTTTCATTTAACATATTATTGTTTAAAACAATATCAATATGGTGTTTTATTTTTCAAGAATAATTTAAAATGGTGTATTTTAAATTAAATTAAAGTTTTGGAAAGTAAAATCACATAAATACATTTCACAAATTAACCGCAGTAAACTATTTTGCATTGTGTTGGTTTCACTTGTTTCTTTTTGTTTGGTCACACTTACACTCAAATATTAAATAAACTTAACGATTAATGTGACATATGCATTTACTGCTAACTAGTTAAAATGACTTTTAATATTGTTTAAAAAAAAAGATTGAGACAATTAGTATTTTGATGGAAAGGTTATTTTCCATCATTTTAATTATGAATAATAAAATTAGTTATGGAAAGTAAAAGTAAAAAGGCCGATGGTAAATGTTTTTACAAGAACTGAAAGGTGGTTGGACAGTTTGAACAATTACATGTTCCTATGGGGATAAGAGACTCATTCCAGTGAGGAATATGGGTTCTGTTCACAGGCTAAGGAGGTGAGTGAAGAGTTTCGTGAGCTAGTAGAGACCAGTGGAAATCACTCAAAGATTCCTGAAAATTTCTGGCACTGACTGGACTTGCAATCCTGAGGTCACAACAAATAATCTAGTGTCAACCCGTACCTTTCAGTGGAAGCACTGGGGAAGAGCAGGACATCACTACCTCTCTTGAAGGTTGGGTGGATACCAATAGCCAATTTTATTTTCATATAAGTTTTGTCTGATTTAACATTAAATAGACAGAAGGATTTTTTTTCAAGATTACTGTTTACAGATATTGGGTAATTATTTTCAAATAAGTTTTGTCTAATTTATTATCAAATAGACAGAAGGATTGTTTTCAATATTACTGTTTGCAGATATTTGATATTTATTTTCAGAAGAAATGTTAATACTTATCCTTGGAAAATCTTTCTATGTTGAAGAAAGAAGAACTAGAATAAATGAGTAAACGAACAAATAAATACTAGGTTCTCTGTATTATTCCTGTATGAATTAAAGATTGAAACCTGTGAATATATGTGTAGATATAATAACTATAGGACACGTGGAGATATAATCTGAAGTATGCTAGGAATAACCCGGATAATCATATGATAGTTGACCATATACAATAAGGTAATGCAAGAATTCTTTAAGGCTGTGATATTCTTTTAAAAGAACATAAATGAACACTGTCGATTACAAGGGTTACTGCCCATTTAAGTTATTGCAGGGAGAGTTGTTGGTACAAGGAACGAGGGTGAAACCCTCAACCCGATACACATCGCCTTCCTAAATTCTTACTATACACGGACAAGCTATATGATGGTCCGGTCACCAAGAATAAAAAATTTAATGAAAAGAAATAGGCAAAGATTTCAGAATTTGCGCACATAAGCTAAATACTGGAAAAGTAAAAATACTTTAAAAACAGTGAGAAAATTATTTACAAGAAAAATTGAGTTACGTCTTATCTAATGAGCATATCTATATATTTACTAATTGAATGAAGTAAGAAATGAGAATACTTAGAAAGATAAGAAAAATGTAACAAGTTTCGAACTAATGTAAAAACATAGTAGACTTTTCATTTCATTAAAAATAAATAAGGAGTCACTATTTTCCAAAACTAATAAATGCAGTCCAAATGGCGAGTAAAATTGTATCTATAGAAATTACTCAGCAGAGGGCATTACTAAAATTATAGCAGAGGCCATTATGAAACACAAGATTTATTATTACAAATTAGGAATGCTAGAGAGACTATCCGCGACCTCAAGAAATGCTGGTTGGAACATAGTATTTACCATTTCAATATACATATAAAAGAAAAAATTACAAGACCTAAACTAGGCCGACTGTCAAAACTGAGTTTTTGGGTTCATTAGCCCATGAAGACCCGAAGTCCACCAGAGACATCTAAGTCACAAATTCTGAGCACAAGTATTAGAAGTACCTGGAAGAAGTACTGGGTGTATTAGCCGTGACAAATGCTAAATTAAAAAATGAAATTCTATGCAGAAGGACTTGCTAACCGGAGAAGAACTGATCTGTGAGAGTCGACCTGCAACCATAGCCGCAAAAGGAAAGTTTGTAAGGGGATTTCATCCGTTACCCAAAACGATTTCCTACCTCGAAAATGAAGAAATCATGGTTTAAGAAAAAAAGATTCTGTTTGGAAAATTACCTGAGGAACAAAATCCTTCTCGAATATCAAAGCAACGCACCAATAACCTTAGAGAAAACAAAATAGAATTTTAACACAGGAATTCTGGAGTTAATCCTCTAAATTTTTTGGAAATGAGTCGAGAATATTTATGCAACGCGAAGGGAAGAATTTTTACCTGAATGATAAACAAGTGAACCAATCTCGAAGAAGTTGCTTGAATGACATAGGACGAATCTGTCCTGGAGCTTAACGCTAAAGATAATGGTAACTCTTCTCCATTAAACAATGCAAAAGAATCCCCAAGGGTTGCACCCTGAAGAACCTTGTGAACCTGGTGGAATTGCGATGGTGGCAGAGCCATAGTTCGAGAACTCCATGGAGAAAACCCTCATACGGAGCAAACCATCAGAGCTAAAGGACTTCTCGACGTAGATGTAGTAACAAAGGTGGTGCCAACTAGGGTTGGCGAGAATAACTATGCCAATTTTCTCGCCGGAGCACTCACTGTCGATTTGTCTAGATCCAAAAGTGAAGCGTTATGATGAGGACCATAAAAACTCACAACAAATCCAAGCGGATCACACACCTGTCAACTGAAATAAATGTCGGGTACTCATAGCATTGAATATCTAAATCGTGCTAGATATATCTCGGGAGAACCAAATCACGGTATAAGACAAATATGCGGTGTGTAAACATTCCCCGTAGTATAACATTAAAATAGTACCGGTGGTAATGTTTGTATATGATATCCATTAAGGTTTGAAGTCGACATAATAAACAATAAATCATATGATGTGACTAGGAAATCCTATGGCGGTTGGTAAGTAGTAATATATATATATATTGTTTAAGTCTAAACCTTAATGCAATGTGTTGTGGGTTAGTAAGGTAGAAATGGTGCTAAGAGAATTTATTAATGAATGGTAAGTTAAACCTTGGATTATGGGTTAACTTTAGTATAGAAAGTAATTTTTTTTATTTTTTATTCTTGTATGTATGTGTGTGACAAGTGGTATCAGAGCAACGTTCATACGTTGGGACCCTAAGGGTCAACTAACAATTTATGCTGTGTGTATATTGAATCACATAATAGAAGTATAACAGGAAATATCATGAGGAAGGGAACAACGCAACAACCACCCAGGACACCGGGGAACCCAAAACACAACCAGTTATGAGCCTTGAGATGTGGGTTCAGCTGAGTGTCGATCAACACCAGTAAATGAGTAGACTGCTAGAGAAATAACATCATCAAACCATCATACTTTTGAATACATTACAACAACTATAGGAAGATATGGTGCGAGTTCAAAGGGATAACGAACGATTAATGCAAGAGAAAGAGAAGATACTCAAAATTTTGTTAGACAAACAAAAATCAAGCAATGGAACACCCCAGTGATGATAGGGGCATGCAAGAAGGTGATGAACAACAAACAAGGGACAACACCACTGACAGAGTGGAAAGAAGCCCATCCCAATGAAGCAACAAGAAAAAAAACTACAATGAAGCAGAATCTGGCAATTTGTTGGATCAACAAGAAGTTAAGAAGCAGAAAGTAGAGCTTCAGGGGGAGTTTCAAAAAATAAAACCACCAACATTTGATGGTGAAGCTAAGGAAGTGGCAGAGGTATGGTTAATTAACATGAACAATTATTTTCAGGTGTACGAATACAACAACAACCTGAAGGCCAGATTGGCCATATATCAGTTAAGGGAGAAAGCCACTCTGTGGTGGGAAGAAGTAAAGAATTTTCGTAGCATTGAGGAACAAGATGTTACTTGGGAAGCATTCCAACAATACTTTAAAGACAAGTATTTAATTGAACGTTTCTACGATGAGAAAGCTAAATAATTTCATTACTTGAAGCTGGGATAGATGACTATGGATGAGTATATCGCCAAGTTCACCTCCCTGTTATGATATGTTCCATACCTTCGAGAGGAAAAGGCTAAGGTGCAAAGATTTCTGAGCAGCCTGCCAACACATAAGAAAGAGTGAATTGAATTTGTAAATCCCAGAACCATGAATGAAGCCATTCGTAAGGCACGAATGTGCTATCATCAGTCTAAGGCTAAAGGGGAGGTTGGAAAAAATTAGTAACCAAGGAAAGGACATAAAAGTAGCTCAAATTTCAAAGGCGCCAAAAGAAATAATTTTAAGAATTTTGCACGAAGTTCTGTCAGTAAATAATTTGGAAGAAATCATTAAAGAACTCGATGGCCAGCAGAAGAAAAGCCTACAGAGGCATCCAACAAACCTGAGCAAGGGTAGGTGACCAAGCCACCTCTACAGTGTTGGGGGTGTGGTGAGGCACACTATTAAAAATTGCCCACAGTGAGCAAAAAATGACACAATTGAAAACTTGCAGGAAGCTTCTACAGTAGGCGATGTGGCACGAAACATTCCTCGTATCAACCCGGCGTTGGAAGATCGACAGGCAGATTATCAGCCAACAATGATTGAGTTGGAAGGTAAATTACTATCTGAATCTATTTCTATTTTGGTAGACCTAGGAGCAAGTCTAAGTTATGTTAGTCCAAAAATAGTGGAAATGTATAAATTAAAAGAACAGAAATTCAAAAACCCGTGGCTGGTACAACTAGCCACAGGAGTAAAAAGAAAAGTAACTACCAAGATTCCAAACTGCACATTAGAAATTACAGAACAACAGTTAAATGTGGACCTGAACATACTGCCATTAGGGTCCTATGATGTTTTGTTGGGCATGGATTGTCTAGAAAAAAATTGGACCTTAGTGGACTGCAAGGAAAAGATCATCTATTACAAAATTCAAGATGGAACACGTAAGGAGATTCAGGGAATTGAAAAGCCACTACAGCTACATCCAATTACAACATCCCAAATGAATAAATGTATAAGGAAGGGATGCCAGATATATGCTATTCAGGTGGGATATGGTAATTCCAAGGAGAAAGAACCTATGATGGAAAACATACTAGTGGTACAAGATTTTATGGATGTTTTTCCAAAAAATACTCCTAGATTACCACCAAGGCGAGATATTGATTTCACCATAGAATTAATGCCATGAGCATCTCCTGTGTCAAGGGCTCCTTACAGAATGAGTGTTCCAGAATTAACTAAGTTAAAAATGTAGTTACAAGAACTATTGGACAAAGGGTATATTCGTCTGAGTGTGTCCCCTTGGGGAGCACCAGTGATGTTCGTGAAGAAGAAGAATAGAACCATGTGAATGTGCATGGATTATAGACGGCTTAACAAGTTAACAATCAAGAATAAATATCCTTTACCCAGGATTGATGATCTGTTTGATCAAGTGAAGGGGGCCACAGTGTTTTCAAAGATAGATTTAAGATCTGGATATCACCAGATCCAAATCAAGGATGAAGACATTTGCAAGACTGCATTCCGTACCAGGTACGGGCATTATGAGTTTGTGGTGTTAACCTTTGGGTTAAGAAATGCACCAACAACCTTTATGAGGTTAATGCATGGAATATTTCATCCTTTCCCGGATATTTTTGTACTTATATTTATAGATGAAATTTTAATTTATTCTAAAAACCACGAAGAACATAGAGAGCATTTAAGGATTGTGCTGGAAATGCTGAGAAAACACCAACTGTATGCTAAGTTCAGCAAATGTGATTTATTTAAAACAGAATTCCAGTACTTATGGCATGTCATTTCAGCAGAGGGGATTGCTGTGGATCCAGAGAAAATCAAGACAATCATGGAATGGCGAGTACCTCAGAATGTGGCAGATATTTGATCCTTTATGGGATTAGTTGGGTACTATCGAAGGTTTATTGAGGGATTTTCTAGAATTTATTTTCCCATTACCTCTTTGCAGAGAAAAGGAAAAGTTTTCAAGTGGACTGTTGAGTGTCAGGACAGTTTTGAAAGGTTGAAACAACTGTTGACCACTGCACTAGTGTTAAGGGTAGCTAACCCCAATAAAGAATTTGATGTTTGTACAGACACAAGTAAAGAAGGTGTTGGGGCATTTTTATCTCAAGAAGGAAAAGTAGTGGCTTATGAATCAAGAGATATGAAGGAGCATGAACAAAGATATTCGGCCTATGATCTAGAGTTAACAATAGTAGTACATACGCTCCGGGTATGGAGACACTACTTGTTGGGGAAAAAGTTTGTGCTAAAAACAGATCATAGCAACTTGACTAGTTATTTCAAGCAAGTTGATTTAAACTGCAGACAGGCAATATGGAATGCCTTTCTAAGTGAGTTCGATATGGACATCCATCACGTGAAAGGTAAGGAAAATCGGGTGGCTAATGCTTTAAGTAGGAAGCTGCATTATGTTTATGAGATTTATTACAATAAGCTTGAAAGTAAATTCTTAGATCAAGTAAAAGAGGAGGCACAAAAAGATCCAGAATATCAATTCCTATGGAAGCAAATGGAAGAGACTAGAAAGCAAGGAAGTAATTCTGAATATGGAGTAAATAAAGATCAGATGCTAACTTTTAGAGGAAAGGTGTATGTACCAAACTGGGTGGACCTAAAGGAGCTGATAATGAATGAATACCATCGTAGAAATTATGCAGGTCACCCAGGATACCAGAAAATGTTGATTGCTATTAGAAAAGTATATTTCTCACCTTGTATGTGTAAAAATATTGTTGAGTATTTAAATAAATGTTTCGAGTGTCAACAGGTGAATGTGGAGCATCAACGTCCCGCAGGATTGTTACAGCCCATACTGGTACTTGAATGGAAGTGGGAGGTCATATCCCTGGACTTCATTACAGGATTACCGCGATCTAAAAAGCACAATGACTCAGTCATGGTGGTAGTTTATAGATTAAGTAAATCTGCAAATTTTATACCTGTACAGTCTACTTACAAGACTATACAGATAATAGATATCTTCATGAGATAAATTTTCAGGTTGCATGGTATTTCGAAGACGGTTATCTAAGATAGGGATGTAAAGTTTACATCAACATTTTGGAAGACTGTGTTTATAGGTCTGGGGACCCAAATAAACTTTAGCATTGATTATCACCCTCAGACAGATGGTCAAATAGAGCGGGTTAAACAAGTTCTGGAAGACATGCTGCACATGTAAGCACTGCATCAGCCAATCAAATGGGAAGACTAGCTGCATCTGGTTGAATTTTCTTACAACAATGGTTATCATGAGTCCCTTAAAATGAGTCCTTTCGAAGCCCTATATGGGAGGCAATGTCACACACCCATAAATTGGAGCAGCCCCGAAACAAAATTAATGTATGGACCAGAAATGCTTACTGAAATGGACTCAGAAGTAAAGAAGATAAGACAAAATTTGAAGGCTGGACAAGATTGACAGAAGATATATGCAGACAAAAAGAGGACTTATCGGGAATACAAAGTGGGATACCATGTGTATGTGAGGATCAAACCCAAGAGGAGTACCTTGCGGTGGACCTCTTGTGCCAAGTTGGTTCCTAGGTTCTGTGGACCCTTCCAAATTTTGGAAAGGGTAGGACTCGTGGCTTATCAGCTGGCTTTACCCAGACACATCCGAGTACACAATGTGTTTCTTGTGTCCCTGTTAAAGCGTTAGGTGCATGATTTGAAGCACGTAATTCATTAGTAGAATATAAAGGTAGGATAGAATTAAAAATCCTCACTTGAAATATGATTTCTGAATTAAAATTTGATAAGGAACTTTGTTGTTTGCAGGTAGAGTCGGAAGACGAGTTTCTAGTCGAGTCACAACAAATACTTGATCGGAGAGAAATTATGCTCCGGAAGCGAGTCATCACCCAGGTTAAAGTGCAGTGGAAGCACTTCGGCCTGGATGAGGCTACTTGGGAGGACGAAGGGTTTGTGCGCGAGGCTTACCCAGAGCTATTTTCTGAGCTGGAGTAAAACACCGAGGACAATGTTACTTCCATGGGGGGAAGTTGTGACAGTTGCATTTATTGCTAACTAGTTAAAATGACTTTTAATATTGTTTAAAGAAAAAAAAGACTGAGACAATTAGTATTTTGCTGGAAAAGTTATTTTCCTTCATTTTAATTGTGAATAATAAAATTAGTTATGGAAAGTAAAAGTAAAAAGGCTGATGGTAAATGTTTTTCCAAGAACTGAAAGGTGGTTGGACAGTTTGAACAGTTACCTATTCCTCTGGGGATAAGAGACTCATCCCAGTGAGGAATAGTGGTTATGTTCATAGGCTAAGGAGGTGAGTGAAGAGTTTCCTGAGCTGGTAGAGACCAGTGGAAATCATTCAAACATTCCTAAAAATTTCTGGCACTAACTGGACTTGCAGTCCTGAGGTCACAACAGATAGTCTACTATCAACCCGTACCTTTGAGTGGAAGCACGGGGGAAGAGAAGGACGTCATTGCCTCCCTTGAAGGTTGGGTGGATACCAACAACCAATTTTATTTTCAGATAAGTTCTGTTTGATTTAACATTAAATAGACAGAAGGATTATTTTAAAGATTACTGTTTACAGATATTGGGTAATTATTTTCAAATAAGTTATGTCTGATTTATTATCAAATAGACAGAAGGATTGTTTTCGAGATTACTGTTTGCAGATATTTGATATTTCTTTTCAGAAGAAATGTTAATATTTATCCTTGGAAAATCTTTCTATGTTGAAGAAAGAAGAACTAGAATAAACGAGTAAACCGACAGATAAATACTGGGTTCTGTGTATTATTCCTGTACGAGTTAAAGATTGAAACCTGTGAATATATGTGTAGATATATTAACTATAGGACAGGTGGAGATATAATCTGAAGTATGCTAGGAATAACCCAGATAATCATATGATAGTTTACCATATACAATAAAGTAACGCAGGAATTCTTTAAAACTGTGGTATTCTTTTAAAAGAACATAAATGAACACCGTCGATTACAAGGGTTACTGCCCATTTAAGTTATTACAGGGAGAGCAGTTGGTATAGGGAATGAGGGTGAAACCCTCAACTCGATACACATTGCGTCCATAAATTCTTACTATACACGGACAAGCTATATGATGGTCTGGTCACCAAGAATAAAAAACTTAAATGAAAAGAAATAGATAAAGATTTTAGGATTTGCGCACAGAAGCTAATTACTGGAAAAGTAAAAATACTTTAAAAATAGTGAGAAAATTATTTACAAGAAAATTTGAGTTACGACTTATCTAATGAGCATATCTATATATTTACTAATTGAATGAAGTAAGAAATGAGAATACTCAGAAAGATAAGAAAAATGTAACAAGTTTCAAACTACTGTAAAAACATACCAGACTTTTCATTTCATTAAAAAGAAATAAGGAGTCACTGTTTCCCAAAAATAATACATGCAGTTCGAATGGCAAGTAAAACTTTATCTATAGAAATTACTCAGCAGAGGCCATTACTAAAATTACAACTGTGTAAGGGTTGAACTCCAGGAATGAAAATTACACAGCAGAATTTACATACGAAACGCAAGATTTATTATTACAAATTAACAATGCTAGAGAGACTATTCGCGGCCTCAAGAAATGCTGGCCGGAACATAGTCTTTACCATTTCAATATACATATAAAAGAAAAAATTACAAGACCTAAACTAGGCCGACTGTCAAAACTAAGTTTTTGGGTTCATTAGCCCATGAAGACCCGAAGTCCACTAGAGACATCTAAGTCACAAATTCTGAGCACAAGTATTAGAAGTACCTGGAAGAAGTACTGGGTGTATTAGCCTTGATAAATGCTAAATTAAACAATGAAATTCTATGCATAAGGACCTGCTAACCGGAGAAGAACCGATCTGTCAGATTCAACCTGCAACCATAGCCACAAAATGAAAGTTTGTAAGGGAATTTCATCCGTTACCCAAAATGATTTCCTACCTTGAAAATGAAGAAATCATGGTTTAAGAAAAAAATATTCTGTTTGGAAAATTACCTAAGGAACAAAACCCTTCTCGACTATCAGAGCAATGCACCAATAACCTTAGAGAAAAAAAACATAAGTTTAACACAGAAATTCTGGAGTTAATCCTCTAAAAAGTTCGGAAATGAGTCGAGAATATTTATGCAACCCGAAGGGAAGAATTTTTACCTAAATGATAAACAAGTGAAACCAGTCCCAAAGAAGCTGCTTGAATGACATAGGCCGAATCTAAACTGGAGCTTAACGCTGGAGATAATGATAACTCTTCTCCATTAAACAATGCAAAAGAATCCCCAAGGGCTGCACCCTGAAGAACCTTTCGAACCTGGTGGAATTGCGATGGTGGCAGAGCCATAGTTCGAGAACGTTGCGGAGTAAACCATCAGAGCTAAAGGAGTCCTCGACGCAGATGCAGTAACAAAGGAGATGCCAGCTAGGGTTTGCGATAATAACTATGCCAATTTTCTCGCTAGAGCACTCACCGTCGATCTCTCTAGATCCAACGGTGAAGCGTTATGATGAGGACAATAAAAACTCACAAAAAATCCGAGCGGATCACACATGTGTCAACTGAAATAAATTTCGGGTACTCATAGCATTGAATATCTAGAATCATGCAAGATATACCTCGGGATAACCAAATCACGGTATAAAACAAATATGCGGTGTGGTAAAGATTGACCGTAGTATAACATTAAAATAGTGGTAATGTTCGTATATGATACACATTAAGGTTCGAAGTCGACGGAATAAACAATAAATCATATGATGTGACCAGGAAATCCTATGGCAGTTGGTAAGTAGTCATATATATATATTGTTTAAGTCTAAACCTTAATGCAATGTATTGTGGGTTGGTAAAGTAGAAATGGTACTAAGAGAATTTATTAATGAATGGTAAGTTAAACCTTGGATTATGGGTTAAATTTAGTATAGAAAGTATTTTTTTTATTTATTCTTGTATGTATGTGTGTGACATTTAAAAATGAGAGATTTAACAATGAGTGGTGCCATCATTCCTAACACCTCACACTTTTCTATGTTAATGAAACAACCGATTTTGACTAATCCTTGAGATTACCAATGATATTACAAATAACTTGTTTTAGAAGCTGGAAAGTGAAAGTTAACTTAGGTGAAATATGTTAAACCCTCATAAACCAAAATTATATTGTTTTTTCTTAATTCTTGTTTTAGAAGCTGGAAAGTGAAAGCTAACTTAGGTGAAATATGTTAAACCCTCATAAACCAAAATTATATTGTTTTTTCTTAATTTTTGAAACGAAATAAAATGAAAGTGTATATACTTTGTAAAAAAATAAAAATAAAAATCATTAAACAAAAAAGTAGACATTGAAAATGTAACCAACAAGCCCTCAACTTCATAGCCAAATTATTCTTTAATATAAAAAAGACAATATATTAAAGATATAATTTTATTTTAAAGAAAAACACAACTCTAATTATTAATTTTATAAGATTTATAATAGTAAAAAAATACTTTATAACTTTTCCAATTAACATCGTATTATAATGTTTTAATTAATAGTTAACAGGTTCACATGAAAGCACATCAAAACATGTCAACATAATTAAAAAATAAAAATGTGTTTATTCCAAAGAAATACATGGCTATTTATAGGAGTTAAATAAGGTTCCTTGCAATGTTACTAAAACACGTAACTAATGCCACTTCAAGATACTTTCCATATCCATTTGAATTTATATTTATTTTTGTATTCGAAATGCAAAATAAACAAGGATTGCATGCAATGGTAGTCCTGCAGATTTGGGAGTACATTTATGATTATGAAATATATTTATGAAAATTACGACATTTACCTAATATGTAAATTTATGAAAATTACGACATTTTTACCTAATATGTAATGTAAAAGTAAATTTACATAATATATATAATGTTTTGTCACTAAATTTATTTAATATATAATTAATTGTGAAAAGATATATAATGTTTTGTCACCAAATTTATTTAATATATAATTAATTGTGAAAAGATATATAATGTTTTGTCACCAAATTTATTTAATATATAATTAATTGTGAAAAGATATATAATGTTTTCTCCTCAAATTTATCTAATATAAGTGTGAAAACAAATTTACATAATATATAACTGTGAAAGATATATAATGTCATATAATGTCTTGTCACCAAATTTATCTAATATATAATTGTGAAAGCAAATTTAATATCATTGTGAAAGAAATATAATGTTTTCTGACCCAATATATTGAGGGTGTAAGACTATAACAACACAAATTCAGAAACAAAATAATGCCCATGAAAATTATTTATTTTCGTGTTTCTTCCTTGCAGAATGTTCGAAAGCTTTCCCAAAGAAGCACACTCCCCATTGAAAAAGTAAATAAGGCAGAGAGTGATAGTGTTTGGTATGTGAAAATAATGATATAGGAGAAGTAAAAATAATATTATTTTGCACTTTTGAATAATCAAATAACTTTACCAAAAATGTTTTAGAGCTTCTTGTAATAATAATATAAACGTACTAATAGTATATAAATAGTCTCGTTGATAAACATACTAATAATAAATAGTCTGGATGGCAGTTACTTCTTCAATTCATACTAATAATAAATAATTTGGATGGCAGTTACTTTTTCAATTCATTTTCTATCTCAATATTTCTTATGCATATTATACTTTGATATACATTTGTTCCACAATTGGCATAAAATCTACCTCAATGGCTTATGTAAAGTGTTCAGTTGCATCTTCTCCTCGGGAATATATATGCACAAACAAACAAAACAAAAAGTAGTGCTATTACCCATAAATGAGGAACTCTTGCATCAAACAAAACAAGAAGTGGTGCTATTACCCATAAATGAGAAACTCTTGCATCTTCTCACCGAGAATACATATGCACACAAACAAAACAAAACAAAAAGTTGTGCTATTACCAATAAATGAGGAACTCAAAGAGCATCTAAGCGTTTCAAGGAAATTTTAATATGAAATATAAATTGAAAGGTTTTGATTCTTGTATTCAAAAGTATTACCCGTGATAGTTTAGTGATTGGTAACCTTATCGGCAAAGGAAATGAGATGTTTTTCTCATGACTACTTGTGTTGACACTAAATGTATAATTTCCCTATATAAATATTCTTTAGTCTTGAACAATTTTGCGATGAATGTATTATGTTTACATTGTAGTGTTGTTTTTACAAAGTTACTGTGCACTAGTCGCTTTGATTTTATTTCTCCAAGCACATAGCGAATTGTTCTTGTACTTTGTCTTGAGGTGATTTGGTATTAGCTAAATGGTTACTTTAATTTGGTTTTCCTTTTATAAGAAATTAAACCATCATTTGTTTATGAGTTGGTTGGCGTAAGCGAAATATTATTGCTAGTTTAAATAATTAATCCCTTTCTATTGGGTTTATTGGGCTTTCTGTCGTACCATTGATAACTACTCCACATAGAGGTAACATGAGGTTCATACTACAGATGCTACATTTCCATCCTGTAAAGAAAACTGCACAACGATGTTTCATAACTAATTTCAAGAAAAAAAAATTCTAATAACATAGGCACAACTAAAATGTGTTGTAACTAATTATTTTTATCATTCTTTTGTTTTGTTTAGAAGATCAATTTCATGGATTTCCATATTCCTACACTAATGTGTGCGGTTTTTGTTTACAAGGACTACACCAAGTGTCCTAACTTGCCTTTTACCGCTTTCTTCTCCCTAATCTTCTCATTGTCAGCTATGGTGATAATTAAACCTCCAACAAGTCTATAAAATAGCTATTTAGTATGTAGACATAAGCATAACGAACAAGTAGATGTATAGTCTTGGGAAAGTTTCTATGACATTTCCTATAGTTTAGTACTAAACATGATGAAAATCGACTGTAACAATTTACTAACTCTACATGCAATAACTATAGTTCCACATCTGTGCATCACCCCTGACTCCATGTAAACATAAAATTAATAGAAAAAATACATGGAAACAGTAAATTAATAAAATAACACAATGAGACCGCATCAAAATATTCATACTGTATCTACGCGTAAATTTCATAGAAGATATGAACGATTCTCATAGAGATCTGATCATAATCTTTAACGCAAGCGTTTTACTGCAGAATCATAGAAAAATATGTACTCATATCTTCATGCATAAAAATAAATTAACAAACAACAACGATCTAACAAAGTGACTCCTCTGGCCCCTACTGGTGGAAAAGAGGCCCTTACCCCTGCTCGAATGGCCTGTGCTCTTTCAAACTGGTTAAGAGGCCCTTTACGCGCTTTATAGGGAAATGGAAAATAAGGGCCGGCAGGGGAAACCGAGCAGCATATAGAATATAGATTGCCCATCAGAATATCTGCTCCAATCAACCAGTACACTCTCGCGAACAGGGTGAAGTTTACCGCATCTGCTCCAATCAACCAGTACACTCTCGTGAACAGGGTGAATTTTACCGCATCTGCTCCAATCAACCAACCACTACACTCTCGCGAACAAGGTGAAGTTTACCGCATCTGCTCTAATCAATCAGTACACTCTCGTGAACAGGGTGAATTTTACTGCATATGCTCCAATCAACCAGTACACTCCCGCGAACAAGGTGAAGTTTACCGATTGCAAGTCTTCTGTGAAGTTTTCACCGGCATCTCAGAGCCGCATCTGAGAGGGAGCATGTGAGCCAGATGGAGTCTATTCGCAGAAATGAGTTGCCAAGCCAACCCTTAATGAGTGATCGCTGTTAGCGTTAGGGTTTTACAGATGTAAGGTTAGGATACCCTCGGGAAAAGTGATGGAAATTTATGATAATTTCGAACAAAACAGAGGAAGCAAAGCTCCTCAACTCAACACAAAGAAATGAGAGAAATCTGGACAAAGAAGATATGGAGAAAAGCTCTGTTTTTATTAACCATAAAAATGACAATAAAATTTACAAACTTCTTCAGAACTACAGTTCTGGATTAATGAAAAACTCCATACTCTGTTTTTACAAACTCTGTTTTTATCACAGATTCGTGTTTCAGCAACAGGCAGACAGTTGCTGAAACTCCACACAGTCTGTTGCTGAAACACACAGACAGTTGCTGAAACTGCCTGTAGAATGCATTGCTGCTCCAAAACACAGCGACTCTGTTTTTCCTCTGTTTTTTCGTGCTCTGCCTTCTTCTCTGTCTTTTTCTATTTCTCAAACTCTCTAACATTAAAAGAACTGTTGTTCATTACATTTATAAGTGAAAAACATATTTGACTTATAATATTTAAAAATACAAAATATCTTCTAAAGCTTATTTGCGTATTGAATGCAACAAGCGGTGATGCCTTTTGAAGAAATGAAGTCGGCTGTTACAGGGGCATTTAATTCTGAAAATTTAATGCACAGTAATGTGCAAAATATCAAGCACGACTTTGAGGCATCCAACAGTCTGGAATATCTACAGCAAATCAGATTTTTGTCCAGCTGTTTTATGTTGCAGTTGGAATTAAATTCCAACACTCCCCCTTAATTTCAACTGTTGGGTTTTTCTGCATACACAGGCATTTCCTGAAATGATCAAAACTTTTCTTTCCCAATGGTTTTGTCAAGATGTCAGCTAACTGATTCTCTATTCTGCAGCGCTGCAAAACAATCTCACCATTGTTAACCAATTCACGTATGAAGTGAAACTTGGTGTCTATATGCTTTGTCCTTTTATGAAAAACAGAGTTTTTAGACAATGCTATTGCCGAGCTATTGTCACAGTAAATGGTTGTGCCCTTTTCTTGTTCATGACACAAGTCTCTGAGAACTCTTCTCAGGCACACTGCTTGGCATGTTGCTGCTGTTGCTGCCACATACTCTGCCTCTGCTGTTGACAAAGCCACAATTGGTTGCTTCTTGGAAGCCCATGAGATGGCTCCCAATCCCATATGAAACACATATCCCGATGTGCTTTTCCTATCATCAACACTTCCAGCCCAATCACTGTCAGTGTAACCTGTCAACATGAAACTTTCAGAAGATGAGTAAAGTATACCAAACCCCTTCGTTCCATTCACATACCTTAGAATCCTCTTGGCTGCCTGCCAATGAGTCTCTTTCGGTCTTTCCATAAATCTGGAGATTAAACTCACAACGTGCATAATGTCCGGCCTAGTTGTAGTCAAGTACATGAGGCTGCCAACTATGCTCTTGTAAAATTTAGGATCAAAATCCTTGCTGCTGTCTTCTTTGGTCAATTTCAACCCCATTACAGTTGGAGTCACAGCTGCCTTGCTATTTTGCGTGTTAAATCTCTTCAACACTGCTTCTACATATTTAACTTGGGAAATGAAAACACCATTTTCACTTTGGTCTACTTCAATTCCAAGAAAATATCTTAAGAAGCCCAAGTCAGTCATTTCAAATTCACTTTTCATGACTGCTTTAAAATCAACAATGAGAGAAGCATCATTGCTAGTAAAGATTAAATCATCTACATATAAAACAACAATAAGTATCTTACCGTCATTCTCCTTTATGTAGAGTGTAGGTTCACCATCACACTTCTCAAACCCATTCTCAATCAGATAAGCATCTATTCTGCTGTACCATGCTCTTGGAGCTTGCTTGAGCCCATAAAGAGCCTTCTTCAGTTTGCAGACTTTATGCTCTTGGCCTTCAACTTCATAGCCTGGAGGTTGTTCAACATAAACCTCTTCTTTTAACACTCCATTCAGGAATGCCGATTTAACATCCATCTGATAAATCTTCCATTTATGTTGTGCCGCAATAGACAACACTGTTCTGACTGTTTCCATCCTTGCTACTGGTGCAAAGGTTTCATCACAGTCTCTGCCTTGTTGCTGCTTGTAGCCTTTCACAACAAGTCTTGCTTTATGCCTGTCGATCTTGCCTTCAGAATTGCTTTTGGTCTTATAGACCCACTTAACTCCAATGGCATCTTTGCCTTCAGGGAGGTCCACTAACTCCCATGTTTTACTCTTCTCAATTGCACCAATTTCTTCATTCATTGCTTCAGTCCATTTATCTTCATTTACAACATCTTCAAAATGAACTGGGTCATCAACATGACAATACAAAGCGAATAATGAATTCAGACCAATATTGTTACTTACCTCTCCTTGTTCATAAATCTCATTCATATTTCTGAATCTTGGTCTTATTGGTGTGCTTGGAGTTCCATCCGAACTTGAGGGTATTTCTGATCCCTGCGGTGTGCTTGGAGAAGCACTTCCTTGACTTCTCAAGGCTGTTCGAATTCCAGCTTGTGGTGTGGTTTGTTGTACTTGCTGTGGTGGAGAAGGACCCACCAAGGAAGGATTATTTGCTTCTATCCCTTCCTCTTCTTCTTCGTGAGACACAATTGTCTTCACATTCACTGTCTTCTCTAAGCTTCCATCCCAAGCTTCATCTTCAATGAACTGCACATCTCTGCTTACTATCAATTTCTTGGTCAATGGATTATAGAGTTTGTATGATTTTGACTCATCACAATAGCCAATAAAGACACACTTCTCCCCTTACTGTCAAGCTTCTTCCTTAGCTGATCCGGTACATGTGCATATGCTACACAGCCGAATACTCTCATGTGAGTGACAGTTTGCTTTTGTCCACTCCATGCTTCTTCTGGTATTTTGTTCATGACAGCTTTAGTTGGGCATCTGTTCAAGATGTAAACTACGCAAGTGACAACTTCAGCCCAATACTCACGCGGCAAGTGTTTTGCCTTCAGCATACTCTTGACCATGTCTAGAATGGTCCTATTCTTCCTTTCTGCAACACCGTTTTGCTGAGCTGTATACCTTAGCGGTGAACTGCTTTTGTATGCCATTCTCTCTGCAAAAATGCAGAAAGTCTTTGGAGATGTACTCTCCACCTCTATCTGTTCTGAGCACTTTGATATAATGCCCACATTGCTTCTCAACAAAAGTTTTGAAGTGGCGGAATTTCTCAAACACTTCACTCTTCTGTTTCAGCACATACACCCATGTCTTTCTGGTGTAATCATCAATGAAAGTTAAAACATATTTATTTCCAGCAAATGATGGTATTTGCATCGGTCCACACACATCAGAGTGAACAATTTCCAAGGGTGCTTTTGCCCTTATACTCTTTCCTGCTGGAAAGCTTTCTCTGTGTTGTTTGCCCAAGATGCAGCCTTCACAAAGGCTGTCCGGTTTCTCAATCAACGGCAATCCTTTTACCATTCCCTTTCTGTGCAACAGATTCAAGCCTTCGAAATTGAGATGTCCAAATCTCAAGTGCCACAACCAATTCTCATCTTTCACTTGTTCTTGAAAGACTTCTTGTGTTTCAGCTGCAATAGTTCTTCCTTCCTTCAAATCTGCCCTGAGTTTGAGAGGAAACATTCTATTGCTGGTCATCCGCACTTTTGCAATGATCTTCTTACTTGGAGGTATGTCTCTGATTGTACACACATCATCTTTGAAGAACACATTATAACCTTTGTCAATGAGCTGTCTAATGCTCAAAAGATTACATTTCAGACCAGGCACATAGTATACCTCTGGCACAATCATCTGTTCTCCATTTCTTGCTCGGATACTGACTCTGCCCTTACCCTTGACAAATATCTTACTATCAGTTCCTGTAGTTACCTCAGATTTCACATTTTCATCCAGATTGGCAAACATTGCAATATTTCCAGTCATGTGATTACTACAACCTGAGTCTAAGAACCAAAAATCTTCTTGTTTGTCTTGTGCAATGTTACATGTTAATAGCACAATCTTTAGATTCTTATCTTCTTCATTTGCAAAATTAGCATTCTGCCTACTATTCATGTCATTTTTCTTTTTCCTACATTCATTGGCATAGTGCCCATATTTCTTACAATAATGACATTGGACTTGGGATTTGTCATACCTTTGTCCATGAGCTTGCTGTTTGTTTGAACCTTCATCTTGGTTCTGATTGCAACTCCTTCCACTTGTGCTTGCAGGATTATTTCTGCCTTTGTTTTGGCTTCTTCCACGACCTCTGTTATTTGCTCTGCCTCGACCTTTTCCTTGACCGAAAGACATCTGAGTCTTGAATGCTTGCTCAAAAGAGGAATCTGTTCCTCTACTTAGTCTGTGTTCATGAGACATAAGAGAAGCACTCAGTTCATCTACTGTGAACTGTGAGAGATCCTTTGTTTCTTCTATTGCTACCACAACAGCTTCAAATCTTGAGGGTAAACTTCTCAAGATCTTCTCTACAATCCTTCTTTCTTCAAGAATTTCACCATGAGATCTTATCTGAGTTATCAACCCAATAACCTGAGTGAAGAATGAATCTACTGTATCAGATTCCTTCATGCTGAGTGTTTCAAAGTCTCTCCTCAACATCTGCAACTTAGCAGTCTTCACCTTCTCCATGCCTTGATAGGCAGTTTTGAGAATATCCCATGCCTCTTTGGATTTTGTTGCTGCTGCAATCCGTGGGAAAACACTCTCATGCACTGATTGAAAGAGAAAAAAGAGGGCTTTGGCATCCTTCTTCCTATTGCTCTTCAACAGGTCTCTTTCTACTACTGTCAAAGCAGCCAATGTTGTTGCATCTGCAGGTTCAACATAGCCAGTTTCAACCAGCTCCCATAATCCCTGAGAAGCAAACAATGCTCTCATAGTTATGGACCAATAACTGTGATTTTTCCCATTAAACTGTGGCAGTAGGGAATTTGTCAAACCAGTTCCAGCATCTGCCATCTTAACCTGTATAAGTAAAGAAAATATACTGACTATATAATAAAACAAGCAAGAACTTTCTCTGCTGGAGAAATCTGCTCACTAAGCTTCTTACAGCTCCTGCAGTGGAAAAAACAAACTCTGTTTTTGTCTCACTGAGTGCCTAGATTAGCTCTGATACCATGATGGAAATTTCTGATAATTTCGAACAAAAGAGAGGAAGCAAATTTCCTCAACTCAACACAAAGAAATGAGAGAAATCTGGACAAAGAAGATATGGAGAAAAGCTCTGTTTTTATTAACCATAAAAATGACAATAAAAATTACAAACTTCTTCAGAACTACAGTTCTGGATTAATCAAAAACTCCATACTCTGTTTTTAACACAGATTCGTGTTTCAGCAACAGGCAGACAGTTGCTGAAACTCCACACAGTCTGTTGCTGAAACACACAGACAGTTGTTGAAACTGCCTGTAGAATGCATTGCTGCTCCAAAACACAGCGACTCTGTTTTTTCATGCTTTGCCTTCTTCTCTGTCTTTTTCTATTTCTCAAACTCTCTAACATTAAAAGAACTGCTGTTCGTTACATTTATAAGTGAAAAACATATTTGACTTATAATATTTAAAAATATAAAATATCTTCTAAAGCTTATCTGCGTATTGAATGCAGCAAGCGGTGATGCCTTTTGAAGAAATGAAGTCGTCTGTTACAGGGGCATTTAATTCTGAAAATTTAATGCACAGTAATGTGCAAAATATCAAGCACGACTTTGAGGCATCCAACAGTCTGGAATATCTACAGCAAATCAGATTTTTGTCCAGCTGTTTTATGTTGCAGTTGGAATTAAATTCCAACAAAAAGATCAATCGAAGATTTCTAAAAGAAATACCCTTGAGTTCAGCAACTTAGGATATGTTAAAAAGGCTCAGAACAAAGGCTCTGAACACTTTCATTGAAGATGTAATACCCTTGTTGCAGCAACTTAGCATATGTTGCCGTTACAAAGGTGCAACAAAACTCGGCAATAAGACCTCTAAGACCAAACTTTGGATAAAAGTTTTGTTTTACAAAATATTTTTTACAAGGTTAAATGACTGAGTACATCCAAATTAATATGGAATTAATCGACTATCAATCGTTATACTCCGGCTGCAGAGACTAATAAAACACTCATCTATATCAAAGTAATCATTATTTTATTACAAATAAAGTACTCATCTATATTAAAATAATTATTATTTTATTTGGTAATTAATATTATATAAAGATAAAAATGAACTATAATAATAATGAAAAAAAACTCACACTAAAATCCATCAAATTTCAATCATGCCTTAGATTTAAAATCCCTAACCAACATGGTAAAGGTCTACTCATCAAGAGGCATCGCTAGAATTCTCGATTACGATCTCGATCTAAATTTTTTTGGGTCGTCACGCGTTGAATTGTACTTCTGCGTGCAATCTTGCATCAATAACCAATTCAAAATATTGTGAATGAGATTTTATAATATTGACAATGGGATTTGGGAGACCATTTGAAGTGAAGCTATTTATAATTGTATTGAACTTATTCGTGATTATTTCACTCGTGGAGGGATTAAATTTCACAAATTTAATAAATAATCACTATATCAATAGGAAGAATAAAATTGAACTATTATTATTATGATAATTTTGTTTTATTTTGTATTCCAAATTAAATTTTGTTTTAAATCAAATTATTTGGAAATTTAATATACAACAAATTTTCATTTAATATATTTAAATCATGATTATATTTAAAGTGGCTTAATAGATTTAACAAAATAAATTATACGATATATTAAATCTTTCAGTTTCTTTTCTTAATTCTACTTAATCTATTTATTTAAAAGCCATAGCCATAAATCCTAATTCTAAATTTAGTGAAAAAATGAGTTTTAAGGTTGAAAAATTTACATATACCCCACTTTTCTTTGTTGTTGAAACAACTCACTTTACTAATTCTTGAAACTAAAAAAAACTTTTATTAAATCAAATATGCTAAACCCTCATAGAATTAATCCCTAATAATAAACTTTATCAAAAAACAATAACTTGTTTTGGAAATTGGCAAGTTAACCTAGACGTGGACAAACCACTCTATCAAACATAATCTAATCAGTGAATCTTTGTATGAAATGAAATTTATTAAACCTTCATAAAATTAATTCCTCATAAAATTTATAAAAGAAACATGCATGCAAGGAATAACCTCAAACTTGTCTTGTACGTCAAATAGAAGAAAGATAGTAAAACTGGTTTATCAAAAGAAAACTTAAGTGAACTTCTATATTGCAAATATGTTCAACTTCTTTTTACTACTTTGTTAATTTTTTATTTATTGAGTTGCTCTTTGAAAACGTAAAGAGCCCACAATTTCAATTTGAAACATTATTAAATAAACTTTAGAAATATAATAACTGAAATATCCACACCCAATCACCTTCTTAAAAAATGAGGTGGTGTTTATATTCAAATGTTATATTATGAATTATGAAGATAGTGGTAAATTTATTCATAATTGGATTTAATAATTTCCACTACCTATGGTTCACATAACATCAATGCAGTCCGTGGGGTCTTGGTTAAACGACGATGAGGCGGATTATTGTAGCACTCATCATAGGTTCAATTCCCTTCCTCGATTGGGGTGATGTATCTGGACATGTTGATGAAGATAGATGGAGTAAAAAAAAAAAGGTGAAAAAAAGAGAGAATGAAAGGTACTACCAAACTTACAAAAAAAAACATCAATGCCATGATCCATATGGTTCATTATCTTACACAAATTTTACATGCTAAATATTAAAATTACTATTGAATTCCATAATTTTCTATATAAATACAATCCTATGATTTATATTATATAAATTATATCAATATTTCATTTAGTAATTCTTTAATTTTATTATCTATATCATTTATCTAAACATTTATAATGAAAAAAATGTATAGTTCTTGTTGTTGGTTATAGTCACGGCCTGGGGTTATTAATGACGTTCGTTACAAAGATAACAGCTAATGCCATTTGGCACAGGAAAACCCAACTCTTCTCATGGCACCATTTAGATAAAAATGACACTGAATTGGAAAGAAGGAGTTGCAGCTCACAGGTGAGTACTGCACCTGGAGACTGCACTCAAATTGAGAGAACACTCAGAGTTTACTCTACATTCATGAATGAGGAATTACATCATTAAGTACAACACTAGGAATTAGGAAGTTGCAAACAAACTCCTAAATTGTAGGAACTAATCCTACACTAAGGAGATACGTTACAACTTGTGTAACCATTTCTCCGTTAATATAAAATAATATTAATTATTTTCAACTCCCCCCCTTAATGGATAAAGGATTATCCTGAACTCCTAGCATCCTTCTAAAAATTCAAACTTTACACGCCCAAGAGGCTTAGTAAATATATCAGCCATATTGTCACAAGTTTTACAATATTCAACAAATATCTCTTTTGACTGTAGTTTCTCTCGAACAAAATGGAACTGAGTATCGATGTGCTTGGTGTTTTTATGAAAGACTGGATTGTATGCAAGCTTGATGGTACTCTGGTTGTCATTTTTGATGATAGTTGATTCTTTCTGTTCTTCTCCTGCATCGTTGAGAAGTCTTCTCAACCAGATAGCTTCACATGTGGCTGCACACAATGCTTGGTACTCAGCTTCACATGAAGATAAGGCTACAGTGCTTTGCTTTTTGCTGCTCCATGCTATGACCCCAGATCCAATGCTGAAAGCGTAACCTGTGATAGACCTTCGATCATCCAAGTTACCTGCCCAATCTGAATCTGAAAAACCTGCTAGAGTAACATCAGAAGTGTCAGTGTACAAAATACCATAATTACTAGTAACACTAAGATACCTCAACACACTTTTTGCTGCGACCCAGTGACTTTCGAGTGGTTTCGACATGAACTGGCTCAACATACTAACAGAGTATGCCAAATCTGGTCTAGTTGTAGTGAGATATATCAAACTGCCAACTAGCTGTCTATACATAGTGGCATCCACCTCTTTAGTACCATCATCACTGCTCAACTTTAAGTTCTGCTGCAATGGTGTTGCTGCTGATCTGCACTGCTCCATTCTGAACCTTTCCAGCAAGCTTCTGGCATACTTCCCTTGAGTAAGAAAAGTCTGTCCAGAATCTTTCCATACCTCCAATCCCAAGCAGTAATGTAGATTTCCGAGATCTTTCATCTCAAACACTTGTGACATCTGCTGTTTGATTTCTTTGATCAGATTGTTAGCATCCCCTATTATGATCATATCATCTACATACAAAGAAATCAAAATGATTTGCCTCTGTTTATTGAACTTGGTATACAGATTTGGATCATTCAAGCTCCTATGAAAGCCATGCTGTACAAAAAATGAGTCAATCTTCTCATACCACGACCTGGGTGCTTGTTTTAAACCATAAAGTGCCTTTTTCAATTTACAAACAAGATGTTCCTGCCCCTTTTTCACAAACCCTTCAGGCTGAACTAAATAAATTTCTTCTTTCAAGTCACCATTCAGAAATGCAGACTTAACATCTAGCTGGTGTAGCTGCCATTTATGTTTTGTTGCTAAGGAAATTAGCATTCTAATGGTGTTTAATTTGGCTACAGGAGCAAAGGTGTCATCAAAATCTATTCCCTCTTGCTGTGAGTAACCCTTTGCTACCAGTCTAGCTTTAAGTTTTTCTATACTCCCATCTGCATTTATTTTAAGTTTGTACAACCATTTGCATCCTATGGGGGTTTTACCTTCAGGCAATTCAACCAAATCCCAAGTATGGTTTCTGTTTATTGATTCTATTTCCTCATGCATTGCAGCCCTCCATGCATCAGATTTACTTGCTTCCTCATAATTTGCAGGTTCTACAATGTTTAAAATCTTTGACATTAATGCATAGTCTTTCAATTTAGATGGTAATTGAGTCTTCCTACTTGATCTTCTTGGTAGGGGACTTACCTCAAATCTGTTTATTTCAGCCTTCTCCGGGCTTGCATCATTGATTACATTACCTGTTACTTCGTCTTCTTGTTTCTGCTCCTGCACTTCATCATCCTCACTGTTTTCTTCCATTAGCAATGGAATGTGCCAATCACTGTTAGAGTCATCCTTTCCTTCTTCAACCTGTTCATGAAATATGACATCTCTTCTTGCAAAAACCTTATGAGTCATAGGATTAAATAACTTATATGCCTTGAACTCAGTGCCATATCCAACAAAGATACATTTCAAGGCTTTTGGATCTAACTTCTTCCTATCTACCTTAGGTATATGAGCATAAGCTTTTGACCCAAATATTCTTAAATGACTCACTGCTGGTTTGAATCCAAATAATGCTTCAAAAGGGGTTTTGAAGCCTAGACATCTAGTAGGACTCCTATTCTTTAAATACACAGCAGTGTTAATAGCTTCTGCCCAAAAACCATTTGAAAGACCCTTACCTTGAAGCATGCTCCTTGCGCACTCCACCAGAGTTCTGTTCTTTCGTTCTGCCACTCCATTCTGCTGAGGAGTGTGGGGCACTGTGAACTGTTGAATAATCCCATGCTGCTTGCAGAAATTCATGAATTCTCCCAACCTGTATTCTCCCCCTTGATCTGAGCGGAGAATTTTTATCCTTTTTCCTGTCTGGTTTTCTACCATAGATTTAAACTCTTTAAAATACCGAAAGGCTTGACTCTTTTTACTCAGAAAGTATATCCATGAGAACCTAGTGCAATCATCTGTAAACAAGAGAAAATAGTATGCACCTCCTAATGACCTAGTCTGCATAGGTCCGCATATATCTGTATGCACCAGTTCTAAGATATCTCTTTCTTTTCCATTAACATGCAAAGGGAACTCTTCTCTATGCATTTTCCCTAATGCACATCCATCACAATCCTACTTAACATTATGGGAAACAGGGAGTCCATCAACCATACCTTTTCTCTGAAGTAAGATGAGGTCTTGCAGATTAAGATGGCCAAATCTCTGATGCCAGAGATCTTCAGCTGTCGATCCAGTTGCAACCATTGCTTGCTTTGTCATACTTTTCACGTCTAATCTGTACAAGCTCCCAATGCGCACTCCTGTTGCAACTGTTTCCATCTGGCTATCCTTTATGACAAAATTAGTCTTAAAGAATTGAACTTGCATGTCCTGATCAGTAATCATTGAGACAGAGATCAAATTTTTCTTAATTCCGGGCACATACAATACATTTTTAAGGTGTCTAATGTTACCGCTAGGTAATTTTACCGGAATGTCACCATATCCTTTGATCTCATATCCACTATCATCCCCTAAATAAATTTTCGACCCACATGAAGTTTCTTCAAGACATTCAAACCATTCCTTCTTACCAGTCATATGTGAGGATGCGCCAGAGTCGACATACCATATGTCGTCCTCATCTCCCTTTGAAGCTGAAAGGGCACAATCAGCTGTAAATAGTCGAAGTTCGTGGCTATGGTCCTCTTCTTCCTCAACAAAATAACCCTTATGTTTTCTCTGTTTGTTTCTTCATTCGTCTGCCTGCCTCTTATAACAATCTTTAATCTCATGACCAGGTTTTCCACAGTAAAAACATTTCTTGCTGGGAAAATTATTAGCAGTCATACCTTTAAACGGTCTCTTCTGAAAAGTGTTGGCTCCTCTCTGCTGCTGTTGTGGTTGCTGTTGCTGCTGTGGCTGCTTCCCTCTATACTGTCTCCTTTTCGCCATCAGAGCAAGGTCATTGCTCTGCGATTTCAAATTTTGTCGTCGCTCTTCTTCCTGTAGCAGAATCCCTGTCAGCTCTTCAAACGTAGGGGCTTTCTCCCTTGCTGCCAGCCCTGTGATAAACATCTGGTATTCATCTGTCATTCCGTTCAATGTGATTGTGACCAGATCCGAATCGGAAACTTTCTCTCCAATATCTCCCAATCTGTCCTTCAGGTCTTTGACTCTCGCAATGAATCCAGCAACGGACTCATTCTCCTCCATCTTCATCGCAAACAGCTTTCCTTTGAGTGACAAAACACGATTTGTATTTTGTGTCTGGTATAGGTTTTTAATCATCGTCCAAATGTCAGTGGCCAATTTACAGTCTCTAATATGCGGGATAATATTGTCCTTGACGGACATCTTCAATATGACCTTTGCTTTTGTCTCCCTTTTATCCCAGTCTTGTTCTTGTGCAGCTGATCATGGTCTCAGCTCACTTCCTGTAACGATCGACCACGCATTTGCGCTTTCAAGTAAAGTCTATATCTTGAATTTCCAGTTGGAGAAATTCGATCCATCGAGTTTGCCAGACTCGTGGAGATACGATTCTATACTGTTATTCATATTGGATTGATAAAATTTTTGATCCTCTGATGAATAAATCAACTGAATAATTGCAGGACACACTAAAAAAAAAAGATTACCACATACCAGATCCTGACCACTGTTTTCTAAAAAAAATTGTACCTTCAATGAGCCACCACCGGGCAAGTCCGATCTGTTTCCACCGAACAGATTAGGAACTCCAATGCGCCACCACCGGGCAAGTCCGATCTGCTACCACCGAACAGATCAGGAACTCCAATGCGCCGCCACCGGGCAAGTCCGATCTGCTACCACCGAACAGATCAGGAACTCCAATGTGCCACCACCGGGCAAGTCCGATCTGCTGCCACCGAGCAAATCAGGAACTTCAATGTGCCACCACCGGGCAAGGCCGATCTGCAAAAAAAATTTGCAGACCTTCCCAAAGAGAAAGAGGCAGGCGCTTCTTTGATGCGAAAAATCCTCGCCGAAATCAAAATGCGTGCGAGTATCAGCCCTGGCGCTTCTCCAATGAGAAGAAGCCACGCCAAAATGCGCCGAAATCGAAATCCGCGCGAGTCACCAGCCCTGGGGCGCTTTTCGCGTGTACTTCCGCGCCAATCGCGAATTTTGGCGCGTTGGCGCGACTGTTTGCATTAAAACCGCGCCAATGGCGCGACTGTTCGCGTTAAAACCGCGCCAACCTTTTCTTCTGCTCAGAGATGATCAGTCATCTGAGACCTATCCTTCAGGTGTTACTGCAGTCCACCTGAATCTACGAAAACTTCTGTAAGCTCTTCCGCCACTACAGTTCTGTAATCAATGATGCATCCTAGAAAAAAAAAATAAGGCTGTCCCTACTCTGAGCTCTGATACCAAGATAAAAATGACACTGAATTGGAAAGAAGGAGTTGCAGCTCACAGGTGAGTACTGCACCTGGAGACTGCACTCAAACTGAGAGAACACTCAGAGTTTACTCTACATTCATGAATGAGGAATTACATCATTAAGTACAACACTAGGAATTAGGAAGTTGAAAACAAACTCCTAAATTGTAGGAACTAATCCTAAACTAAGGAGATACGTTACAACTTGTGTAACCATTTCTCCATTAATATAAAATAATATTAATTATTTTCAACTCATTTCAAATTGTAAATGACATCTTTTCAAATGTAACCCACACATCTCAACACACAACCAATTTTTAACACATTTATTTATTTTTAATTTTATTTTCCCTTAATCATCATAAGTGGTTGCATTCTCCCTAATCATTATATGTGGAGATAAAGGTTATGAACAATAAATTTTTAATCATGCATCAATAAAAAAATTATTTTAAACAAGGTTTAAACACTTGATTTAGATATGCAAGGAAGATATCACTAGCAATTGCACCATATGTTACAAAAGAAACGTCCTAAGGCAATAGCATAGGAAAGAGTAGCCTATAAGAAATAAGAAGGCAATAACATAGGAAAGAGTAGCCTAGAAGAAAGAAGATGTTGCAGAGAACAAGTCATTGTGAAGGAATGAAAGGAAATTTTTTCTTCCATGGAAGCAAGTCGTGGAGGTTTCAAAGATATTGATGATAAAAGTTATCAACCAAAAAAATTTGTTATAGATTTTGAAATACTCAATTGGGGGTGAAAACATAAATGTAAACCAACATAATGTGTTCACATATATACAAATTTTGTTATAGATATTGAAATAGGAAATTGGGGGTGAAAATCCTTTGGTGATTAATAATGTAACACGTAACTCAAATAAGATATTTTAAATACATTCAAGTACAATCTATCTAGCATAGATGTCAATAAAGAGAATTTTTATTAACAAAAATAGAGTTTACTTCAAGTTCATTTACATATTTTAAATACATTCAAGCACAATCTATCTAGCATAGATGTCAATAAAGAGAATTTTTATTAACAAAAATAGAGTTTACTTCAAGTTCATCTACATATCTGAGTAGCAATTGCATGCTTATTAGAAATTGTATACGAAGAACAATAGTCTTGGTATACAAGAAAGTGAATATCATTTTAATATGGGGACATTTTTGGAAGGAGATATTGTTCTTTGTGTTATGGTTTATTTTCTTAACTCCAAACTTGGTTTATTCTTTCTCTATATACATAAGAAAAAAAAATACAGAGTAAATTCACAAATTTAAGTTATAGTTTTATATTTCATAATTACAAACATAGTTCCTTATTGAAATATTTTACACATCCTAGGTTATTCTAAATTGATCAAGAATATAGAATTATTAGGGTGGTGTTCTATGTGCACTAAAATTCTCATGAGGTCCATCACAATGTATGGGGTTCATTGCAACCTTGGATATATTCTGTGAGTTATTGTGATTTTTTGCTTGTGGCTACAACTTAGTTTTGGTTTTCACCTAGTTATCATGATTCAAAACTTTGCTATAATCTTAGATCCTTATAGCATTATATATATTATGTGAGTTAATGTCATGTTTTGTTTGTCACAATGATTCAAAAATCAGTTATTATACCACAATATTGACTTTCTTGTTGTTTGTTTTGTTTATCTTATTAAAATATTTTACACACCCTATGTTATTCTAAATTGATCAAGAGTGTAGAATTATTAGGGTGGTGTTATATGTGCACTAAAATTCCTATGAGGTCCATCACAATGTATGGGGTTCATTGCAACCTTTGATATATTCTGTGAGTTGTTGTGATTTTTTTCTTGTGGCCACAACTTAGTTTTGGTTTTCACCTAGTTATCATGATTCAAAACTTTGTTATAATCTTAAATCCTTATAGCATTATATATATATTATGTGATTTAACTTCATGTTTTATTTTTCACAATGATTCAAAAATAAGTTATTATTCCACAATATTGACTTTCTTGTTGTCCATTTTGTTTATCTTATTAAAATATTTTACACATCCTAGGTTATTCTAAATTGATCAAGAGTATAGAATTATTAGGGTGGTGTTATATGTGCACTAAAATTCCCATGAGGTCCATCACAATGTATGGGGTTCATTGCAACCTTGGATATATTCTGTGAGTTGTTGTGATTTTTTGCTTGTGGCTACAACTTAGTTTTTGTTTTCACCTAGTTATGATGATTCAAAACTTTGTTATCATATTAGATCCTTATAGAATTATATATATTATGTGAGATAATGTGATTTTTTGTTTGTCCCAATGATTTAAAAATCAGTTATTATACCACAATATTGACTTTGTCTGTTTTGTTTATGAACCCCTTAAAAAAACCAGAGGAACATTTGATTTTACAGTGTGATCTCTCCAACATGGGTGGGGGTTCAACTTACTCTATTGTTAATCACATAGTGTCAATTTTGTAAAAATATAATCTACAATAAGGACTGAGTGGGTTTTTTCTTTTATAAGTTTTGTTTGGAATTGAAAAATAAAATAAAATTATAAAAGCTAAAATTATGTAGTGAGAAACATTGTTTAAAATTTCATAATAAAAAGTTGAGTAAGTTTGACATCATATAATATGAAAAATTTTAAAAGCTAAAATCAGGTAATTAAAGATATGTATATAGTTTTTTTTTGAACTGAAGAAAGAGTATATATGTAGTTACAAACTATTACAATCAAGTAATTAAAGATAAATTTAGTGTTATTTAAGAAATGGGAATAATGAACATTCATCATTATTGCTCAAGATAAATATGTCATGTGAAATAATTTGGAAATTTAAAAAGATCACATATTTTAAAAAATTTCATTATTAATTTAATTTTTATATATATTAAGAAATACTACTCATGAATAATAAAACAATTGTAACATAAATAATATATAACAAAAAAACCATGTATTTTTGGAATAATAAAATACTTGTAACAAAAATAATATAGAACATCAAAAACTATGTATATTTGGATGTATGAAATTTAGATACATTTTATTAAGTGATATTTTAAAAGAATAATTTTATAGTTTAGTATTATTTTTATTTTTTATTTGACCTAGTTAAAATGTTCATTACAATATGTCAATATTTTTATTTAATTTACTTTTATTTTTATTTTTGTGTAATTTGACAAAGTCACCAAAACCTAAATTCAATAACTTATTAAAAAAAAAAATAACATTATAAAAAACATATATAAAATCTTAACTTGTGAATCTAATGGCCTAAAACAAATTTTAAAAGAGTAATGGTTATAAACATTTAAAAATAAATTGATTAAATAATTAGTTTAGACCTATATTATTGATGAGAGGGATCAATGAGGTTTGCATATCAAGACATTTGATCTCTCTTGGCTCATGGTAGATCTAGAGTTGGGCCATATTAATTTCCCTCTTTAGATAAACCACATTCCACATGAATACCATGAGTCATTACCATGGGTTGTTTTTATAGTTTAATAAATAATTTTATTAAATAATTAGTTTAGATTTATATTATTGATGAGAGGGATCAATGAGGTTTTCATATCAAGACATTTGATCCCTCTTGGCTATTGGTAGATCTAGAGTTAGGCCATCTTAATTTCCCCCTTTACATAAACCACATTCCACATGCATACCATGAGTCAATACCATGGGTTGTTTTTATAGTTTAGTATTATTTTTATTTTTTATTTGACCTAGTTAAAATGTTCATTACAATATGTCAATATTTTTATTTAATTTACTTTTATTTTTATTTTTGTGTAATTTGACAAAGTCACCAAAACCTAAATTCAATAACTTATTAAAAAAAAACTAACATTATAGAAAACATATATAAAATTTTAACTTGTGAATCTAATGGCCTAAAACAAATTTTAAAAGAATAATGGTTATAAACATTTAAAAATAATTTTATTAAATAATTAGTTTAGATCTATATTATTGATGAGATGGATCAATGAGGTTTGAATATCAAGACATTTGATCCCTCTTGGCTCTTGGTAGATCTAGATTTAGACCATCTTAATTCCCCCCTTTAGATAAACCACATTCCACATGAATACCATGAGTCAATACCATGGGTTGTTTTTATAGTTTAGTAAATAATTTTATTAAATAATTAATTTAGATCTATATTATTGATGAGAGGAATCAATGAGGTTTTCATATCAAGACATTTGATCCCTCTTGGCTCTTGGTAGATCCAGAGTTAGGCCATCTTAATTTCCCCCTTTACATAAACCACATTCCACATGCATACCATGAGTCAATACCATGGGTTGTTTTTATAGTTTAGTATTATTTTTATTTTTTATTTGACCTAGTTAAAATGTTCATTACAATATGTCAATCTTTTTATTTAATTCAGTTTTATTTTTACTTTTGTGTAATTTGACAAAGTCACCAAAACCTAAATTTATAACTAATATTAAAAAAACTAACATTATAAAAAACATATATAAAACTTTAACTTGTAAATCTAATGGCCTAAAAAATTTCAATCGTCTAACATTCGATCCAATGGCTCATACATTGACACAATGGCACTTAGGAAAGTTGTTTTCAAATAAGAACGTCTTAGGACGCAATTTTATTTGTTTTTTTTTGTAAGTTTGGTAGTACCTTTCATTTTTCACTTTTTATTTATTTATTTATTTATTTTTACTCCATCTTCATAACATGTCCACATATATCACCCCGATCAGGGAAGGGAATTGAACATGTAATGAGTGTTATAACAACCCGCCTCATCACCGTTTGTGTGGCATCCACTAAAATATATTGACATCTTTCAATTTAGACCATCAAATGAAAATGATTAATTAGAAAAATCATTAAAGTAGCCAATTCCAATAAGGGGCTATATACTTAATTAAATTGTATAATAATAATTTATTATAATAATGATAATTTAAGATTATAATTAATTAAGTTGTTATTAAAATTTGTAAAATTTTATTATTAATAATAGCCATTTTACAGAAGTTTTTAGATAAAAGAAGATAATAATTTACATCACACAAAAAGATATAGCATATCAATAGTAGCTATAAATTAATTACCATAGAAATCAAAATAATTGTTCCATAGTCATATTTACGTCGTAAGGCATTATTATTTGAAAACAACTCCCCTAGCTATCACTGTGTCCATGTTTGAGTCATTGGATCAAATGTTAGACGATTGAAATGTTGTAGGCCATTAGATCCACAAGTAAATAGTTTTTATATGTTTTTTATAATGTTAGTTTTTTCTTTTTCTTTTTAATAAGTTAGATTGAATTTAAGTTTTGGTGACTTTTAAGTTAAAATGTTGTAATTCAAAATTTGTTAGAATTTAACCTCAATTTAGCATTTTCATTATGTCAAATTACACAAAAATAAAAATAAAAGTAAATTAAATAAAAATATTGACATAATGTAATGAACATTTTAACTAGGTCAAAATACAATAAAAAATAAAAATAATAATAAACTAGCAATTGCACCATCACCAAATGTTGCAAAGGAAACGCCGTAAGATTCTTAAAGATATCTAATAGTTGTTAAGCAAGATATCTGTAATGATTTTGGTCAATTTAAATAAAGGTAGGAAAAAGCAGGAAAAGATTGAAAAATATTGTTTTGATAATAAAACATTCTAATCTAGTTTTTCAAAATATTCTTCCACTTCTTGCAGTAGGAACCACTATAATTCCGGACACTTATGTTGGTGGTTGTTCATTCATTTAAAGCAGACCATTAACCATTTATAAATTTCACTGTAATTAAATCTATAATTTGTATTCCTTCCAGCTAACAAAATTCAAAACAAAATTGTTCTAATCGCGATTCACAAATATAGTATATATAGTATGTACATGAAAAGGCTAAAAAATATTTGACTACTATGATGAAATGTTTCAAGCTATAACTCATTCTTCAAGACGTATGATGATGAGTCTCCAACCCCAATAGTTTTAGTAGAAAACATTACTATAATCCAAAACTAACTTTTTCGTCGGTATTTTGGCAGTCAGTTTTATAAACCAAGACTCGTTATCCATAACAAAATGTTGTGTTGGATGTAACTGCCCATGAACAATCCACCACAACACAAAAAAGACGCTGCCAAGAGAGGAGAAACATGTCTAGTCTCTCCTCCTCTTCCGGTTAACACCCAATAACTAAAAGAGTCGTAAATATTTGGAAATGAAGAACTAACTTTAATTTTGTAAATGAAGAACTAACTTAATTGAAAAGGTAAACCAAGTGAGGAAAAATGAATAATGAGAAATAATGAGATATAGGAATAGAAAATGAAAAAGTAACAAAAACAAAAATAGTAAGTATCATTAATTTCAAACACCCAATAACTAAAAAAGTCGTAAATATTTGTAAATGAAGAATTAACTTTAATTCTGAAGGTAATCCAAGTCAGAAAAAATGAATAACAGGAAATAATTAGGTATAAGAACAGAAAGTGAAAATGTAATAAAAACAAAAATAAGAGCTATCACTAATTTTTATGGGATAAGAGCTCAAGTTTGATCATAAGCTATATCGATATTATATTTCTTTTAGAATTCAACCTTTTTGTTTATATTGTTTTGAGATATCTTTTGGAAAAATTACATTGACATATATTTTTATTTTGACGAGATTAAGGAGCACGAAGAATTTATGGTAATCTTTTAAGTTCCTTACCAGAAGCATTTCTTTTGGTTTCTATGTAATATAAGATCTTACCATGTAAGAATTGGAAGAGTATCTTCGCTCTTTTTGTTGAGGGATTTGTCTTTTGGTTGCTATGTATTATAATATTTTACCAGGTAGGAATTGGAATTATTGTAATCCAAAATTAACTTTTCTGTCTCTATTCTGGCAATCAGTTTTATAAACCAAAACTCATCATCCATAACAACATGTTGTGTGTTGCATGTAACAGCCCATGAACAGTCCACCACAACACGGCAAGGACGCTGCCAATAGAGGAGAAACATGTTCAGTCTCTCTTCCTCTTCCAGCCAACACCCCCAAAACATACAGACAATCTCGAGTACCAAATAATTGGACCTGAAACAAAATGGATTCTCTGCGAATGTAAGAAAACGATTTGCTGTGAACTTAGAGTTGATAATAACATAATAATAGAAAGTCTGTTAGGATCTTATTAAAAAAAAGTTTTTATTTTTTTTACAACAACAGATGTGCAAAGTGTAAATTTCGAGTGATTTCAAGATAACGAAGTTACAGTAGGGCAATGAAATGTGATTATATATAACCAAACTGATTTTGGTTTCTATGTAATATAAGATCTTACCATGTAAGAATTGGAAGAGTATCTTCGCTCTTTTTGATGAGGGATTTGTCTTTTGGTTGCTATGTATTATAATATTTTATGGAATTATTGTAATCCAAAATTAACTTTTCTGTCTCTGTTCTGGCAATCAGTTTTATAAACCAAAACTCATCATCCATAACAACATGTTGTGTGTTGCATGTTGTGTGTTGCATGTAACAGCCCATGAACAGTCCACCACAACACGGCAAGGACGCTGCCAATAGAGGAGAAACATGTTCAGTCTCTCTTCCTCTTCCAGCCAACACCCCCAAACATACAGACAATCTCGAGTACCAAATAATTGGACCTGAAACAAAATGGATTCTCTGCGAATGTAAGAAAACGATTTGCTGTGAACTTAGAGTTGATAATAACATAATAATAGAAAGTCTGTTAGGATCTTATTAAAAAAAAGTTTTTAATTTTTTTACAACAACAGATGTGCAAAGTGTAAATTTCGAGTGATTTCAAGATAACGAAGTTACAGTAGGGCAATGAAATGTGATTATATATAATCAAACTGATTTTTCTTAAAACACTATAGTCTTAATAAGTAGATTTACAAAGTTATGAGACAAATTTGAGCATATATTAAAATTCTGGATAATGTACAGAAATAAAGTGAAATCTTGTGAAAGAGTAAGACTGTAGTTACGGTAACTAACCATATTTATTCCCCATGGATAGTCGAACAATTCTCGAAAGGTAAACATGTCATCTGAAAAGAAACGAACAGAGCAAGTAGAGCTTTCCCGAAGTCCTAACTTTGAGAATGGAATCAAATATAACTTCATATAACGAAGAACATAAATTTAATCCATAAATCAATGAGAATGACTCTGGAAAACTGAAAAAGGAAGAAATATTATTTACAGATTATATCTCCAAGCAGCAACAAGACACAAAGAATTATATATATATGAAATAAAACAAACACTGTAGAATAGAAACCAAAACATTCACAAGAATGTTGAAAGAATTATTAAACCCTATAGTGACAGTAAGAGTCTTAGCACGTATCAGAACTAAATTTATTATATAAAAATGCGGGAGCTAAACTGATATAAAGAATTTAGTACCAATAACGGGAATTGAGCGTCTTTCATAGCCACAATATATTATGGAAACCAAATCGTTCTATTTTAAGCTTATCAAGCTCTGAACAAAACCTCGACCTCAGGCACAATTGAACTATTTTCCCAATAACTTAATATAATACATTTCCCCAAATGATCCTCCAGTTTGCCACCCAACCAAAAATCGACAGTATGCCATCGATTCTACAGAAAAAGTAATGATTACAAGGACCAACAACGAAGAAGCAGGGCTTTCTCAAATTGCTTCTCCCCTTCACCGGTTTCATTTTATCACAACAGTTCTAAGATGAAAAATTGTGCCACTCTGTATGCACTGCCGCAAAGATTGGCCGATGGCTTCAATTTTGGGGACTTCATTTCCTGCTTCTCTGTAATGGAGTACAAGACTGTGGGAAATGCTCTGGGTTTCCTTGGACGAAAATAGAACACAGACAACATTTGACAGAAACGCTTTGGGATTCTTTGGACGGAAATACAGCACAAACAACATTTACATCATGGGAGCCATGAACTAAGTGAACTTCTCCAATGGCAGAGGTGCAGAGTGCCTGCGCTTGCTGTATGTCAGATTGTAAAACCGGTCGGATTATAAAAGAGCGAGCGAGGATGATGACTACGCAACTGCCTCGCAACTGCTACCATTAGAATCCATCGCTGATGACGATTCAATCGTCTAACAAAAGATCAAAGGGCTCAGATTATGACACGAGGACACCCAGGAGGGTTGTTTTCAAATAAAGACGCCTACGGCGTAATTATAAAAATAGCCCATGGTATTGACTCATGGTATTCATGTGGAATGTAGTTTATTTGAAAAGGGAAATTAAGATGGCCTAGATCAATCTTAACTGTGGATCTACCAAGAGTCAAGAGGGATCATATGTCTTGATATGCAAACCTATTTTAGAGTAAAAAGAGAATTGAACCCTTTGATAAATAATATAGATCTAATCTAATTATTTAATAAAACTATTTTTGAAATTTAATAACATTTATTCTTTTAAAATTTTACTTAATAAAATGTATCTAAATTTTCATATATCCAAATATACATAGTTTTTCTTGTTCTATGTTTTTTTTGTTGCAACTATATTATTATTCCAAAAATACATAGTTTTTTTTGTTATATATTATTTATGTTACAGTTGTTTTATTATTCATGAGTAGTATTTCTTAATATATAGAAAATTAAATTAATAATGAAAATATTTAAAATATGTAATGAACATTTTAACTAGGTCAAAATACAATAAAAAATAAAAATAATAAAATAAAATAATAATAAATTATAAAAACAACCCATGGTATTGACTCATGGTAGTTTATTTAAAGAGGGAAATTAAGATGGCCTAGATCAATCTTAACAATCTACCAAGAGCCAAGAGGGATCATATGTATTGATATGAAAACCTCTTTTAAAGTAAAAAGAGAATTGATCCCTTTGACAAATAATATAGATCTAAACTAATTATTTAATAAAACTATTTTTAAATTTTTATAAACATTATTCTTTTAAAATTTTACTTAATAAAATGTGTCTAAATTTTCATGCATCCAAATATAAATAGTTTTTCTTGTTCTATATTATTTTTGTTACAACTATTTTATTATTCCAAAAATACATGGTTTTTTTGTTATATATTATTTATGTTACAACCATTTTATTATTCATGAGTAGTATTTCTTAATATATAGAAAATTAAATTAATAATGAAAATATTTAAAATATGTGATCTTTTTAAATTTCCAAATTATTTCATAGGACATGATTTATCCTGAGCAATAATGATGAATGTTCAATTTTCATTTTATATGATGTCAAACTTACTCAACTTTTTATTCTGAAATTTGAAGAAAAGTTTTTCACTACATAATTTTAGCTTTTATAATTTTTTTATTTTTCAATTCCAAACAAAACTTACAAAAGAAAAAACTCACTTAGTCCTTATTGTAGATTATAATTTTAAAAAATTGACATTATGTAATTAACAATAGAGTAAGTTGAGACAACCCTAAGGAGTTTTTTGTACAAGTTTTATCATAAACTTTCCCTCCATCCAATATATACTATAGAGCTTTATGAATATAGAGTATATTTTGATTTATAATAATAACTAATTTTTGAATCGTTGTGACGAACAAAAAATCACATTAGCTCACAGAATATATCTAATTCTATAAGGATATGAGGTGATAACAAAGTTTTGAATCATGATAACTAGGTGACTACCAAAACTAAGTTGTATCAACAAGCCAAACATCACAAAAACTCATAGAATATATCCAAGGTTACAATGAACCACATACATAACGATGGACCTTATGGGAATTTTAGTGCACATAGAACACCACCCTTAAAAATCTATATTCTTGATCAATTTAGAATAACCTAAGATTTCTAGATCTGATGTCTAAGTTGGTGGCGGGTTAAAACGTGAAGTTGGGTTACACTTTTGTGAGAATCGGGGGCGGAAATTTTTTTTTTCGGAAATATTTCGGCCGAACTCGTTCTGCCGTTTAGATTGACGGCAAATTGACGGCATGGGCAAACAGAATTTTTGTCGGAGATGGTAAAACCGGCAACAACAGTTCGGCCGAATGTTTAAAATAGTTCGACTGAACTATGGCTTATAAATATATTGCCTGCGAATTGTTTTCTTTTCGCGCAACTTTATATCTCTGTTGTTTTGCGGCTTTGCATCTCTATCGACCGCTCTAGCGATGCTCTGTTTCTTCTTCGTTTCTGTTGAATTGCAGCTCTAGCACTGCTCTGTTTCCGCGTGCCTTTCTTCGGGTTCGTTGAATTTATACGGCGTTGCTGCTGCTCTGGCACTGCGAACCACCAGGTAATCGTTATGGTTTTCTGCAGTTTTGTTTGATTGTTATCCTAAATTTTATTTTCTGATATAATTAACGTTTTATTGCTGTGTTGCTTATAGGTTTTCGAATTTCTCTGGTGCTGCTGCTGCTCTGTTGCTGATCATCTGCAGCTGCGACGACGTTAAGAAAACCACCAGGTAAGCAGCTCATATCCTTCTATTGTTGGACGTTATAAGTTATTTTATTGCTCATAATATAAGTGTTATCAGAATCCAAGATCACTGTATATAAATCACTGCCAAATTTTACAAAAAAAAAGAAAAAACAATAGTATACTAAGACAAAATATCATCCTGGACTCCCAAAATGTACTCTGCCAGTAGCCTTCCAGCGTTGAAGCCGTCACACCAAAACTTGAAGGGTGTCATTCATTGTGGCCAAAAACACCTGTGACCTACTAGAAAGCATTGAAGTCGTCGCTGTGTGGTCCAAGACGTCCATGTATAAACCGATGCTCCCTACAACAAGCTCATCATTTGCAATAAAAACTCAGAAATATAATAGAACATATTCCTACCACCGAAGCCTGTAAGGAATCAATCTCCATGGCCGAAGAACCTGTGACCTGTCAGAAAAGGAAATAGGATGGTATAAAGTGAAAGAACCTTTATGAAAAATTTATCATACCTTTGGCCTCTTCACCTTCTCGATCAATAAATTCATAAAACATCTGTCCAAAATTTGCAGTTTGCAGTTTGGTTATGCAACAATTGGTTACAGTTCTTAGGTTACAAGTTGTTAGGTTATGCAACAAGTGGTTACAGTTCTTAGGCAACAAGTGGTTACAATCTTTGTGGCCGAAGAACCTGTGACCTGTCAGAAAAGGAAATAGGATGGTATAAAGTGAAAGAACCTTTATGAAAAATTGATCATACCTTTGGCCTCTTCACCTCATGGATCAATAAATTCATAAAACATCTGTCCAAAATTTTCAGTTTGGTTATGCAACAAGTGGTTACAGTCCTTAGGTTACAAGTTCTTAGGTTATGCGACAAGTGGTTACAGTTCTTAGGCAACAAGTGGTTACAGTTCTGTCCATAACTTAAAATTCATTTAAGTTTGCAATTTGGTATGCAACAAATGGTTACAGTTCTTAGGTTACAATATGTGTTAGAGACTTGTAGTATGCAGTCAAGGTCATGTGCCCAATTTATCAAATAGATTATAGAATCTATATTTTAGAAACTCGAAACTTGAAACTTGTAAATTTCAGTTATTTTAGAAGCTCAAAACTCGAAACTTGAAAGTTGTAAATTTATATTGATCCCTTGTTTGCCTTTATATCATAGAACCATTTTCATATTTACAAAAATATCAGAACTGATTATTTATTAGACTACATATCTTCATATAGAACTTGCAAATAGTATGGTGGAAATGTGGATCTCATGACTCTTCATAATGTACAATGATTCATTCCATATTATTCATAGATCAAATTTCATTAAATACAAGATTTATCATAATGCACAATGATTCATTCCATATTCATAGTTAGATTCATTCTATATTTATTTAAAAGAAGTAACTACTATGTATTCCACTTCTACTTTAGATAGAGAAAGTAATGACTCTTTCTTGCTTAACCATGCAACCAAAGACTCTTCTAAGTAGAATTATACATTGTCCAAGTAATGACTCTTTCTTGCTTAAACATGCAAACAAAGACTCTTCTAAGTAGAATTATACATTTTCCACTTGTACTTTTCATGTCATCCACACAAGCCTAGTTGAATCTTTCTATGTGTTCAATGTAAATTTCTCACCTTTTGGGTACTATAGTCCATTGTTTGTAGTCTCTTTCACTTGTATCTTAATATCCGTCTATTGGTAATAGATGACTATATTATATTGAAATATTTCAACTAATGTAAATTCCAAAATTATATCTATTCTAAACCTTGTTATGTATATCAAGATTCCTATCATATAGATGTAAAGGTTATGATCAACATCACCTCATTCATCATCCATCATCTGCACATAACTTGCATCCAATTGATTTGATAAAAACACATTAGCCAATAAACAAACCATTGAAACCAAAAGTGATTTGATAGTTCTATAGGAAGAGTTTGTAAAGGGCCAGGTAGCCTTTGGATCTCATATTTTATGAAAGGTGACATATCTAGTAAATGCCCCTACAGTGAATTTCTGGAATAGATCTAAATAGAAGTTTTTCATTCTCATATCCATGGTCTCAAACAATGAGAGAGAAAAAACATTTTATATTCAACATGTAAAAACACAAATTAGCCATAAGAGTTTCCCATTGAAACCATAACTAATTAGTTATTAGACTACATATCTTCATATAGAACTTGCAAATAGTATGGTGTAAATGTGGATCTCATGACTCTTCATAATGTACAATGATTCATTCCATATTATTCATAGATCAAATGTCATTAAATACAACATTTATCATAATGTACAATGATTCATTCCATATTCATTTTTAGATTCATTCCATATTCATTTAAAAGAAGTAACTACTATGTATTCCACTTCTACTCTAGATAGAGAAAGTAATGAATCTTTCTTGCTTAATCATGCAACCAAAGACTCTTCTAAGTAGAATTATACATTGTCCAAGTAATGACTCTTTTTTGCTTAAACATGCAACCAAAGACTCTTCTAAGTAGAATTATACATTGTCCACTTGTAATTTTCATGTCATCCACACAAGCCTAGTTGAATATCTCTATGTTGACAATGTAAAATTCTCACCTTTTGGGTACTATAGTCCATTGTTTGTAGTCTCTTTCACTTGTATCTTAATATCTGTTTGTTGGTAATAGATGACTATTATATTGAAATATTCCAACTAATATAAATTCCAAAATTATATATAGTCTAAACCTTGTATTGTATATCAAGATTCCTATCATATAGATGTAAAGGTTATGATCAACATCACCTCATTCATCATCCATCATCTTATCAAATTGATTTGATAAAAACACATTAGCCAATAAACAAACCATTGAAACCAAAAGTGATTTGATAGTTCTATAGGCAGAGTTTGTAAAGGGCCAGGTAGCCTTTGGATCTCATCTTTTATGAAATGTGGCATATACAGTAAATGCCCTTACAGTCAATCTCTAGAATAGATCTAAATAGAAGTTTTTCATTTTCATATCCATGGTCTCAAACAATGAGAGAGAAAAAACCTTTTATATTCAACATGTAAAACACAAATTAGCCATAAAAGTTTCCCATTGAAACCAAAAGTGATTTGAAACAAAACATAGGTTTTAACCTAAGATTAAATGCCCCTACAGCTAATCAATCTCTAGAAAAGTTTTAAATATAGAAGTTTTTCATTTTCGTATCCATGGTCTCAAACAATGAGAGAAAAAAACCTTTTATATTCAACATATAAAACTCAAATTAGCCATAAAAGTTTCTCATTGAAACCAAAAGTGATTTGATACAAAACATAGGTTTTAACCTAAGAGTAAATGCCCCTACAGTCAATCAAGCTCTGGAATAGTTTAAAATATTTAAGTTTTTCATTTTCATATCCATGGTCTCAAACAATGAGAGAGATAAAAACCTTTTATATTCAACTTGTAAAACAAAAATTAGCCATAAAATTTTCCCATTGAAACCAAAAGTGATTTGATACAAAACATAGGTTTTAACCTAAGAGTAAATGCCCCTACAATCAATCAATCTCTGGAAATGTTTTAAATATAGAAGTTTTTCATATTCATATCCATGGTCTCAAACAATGAGAGACAAAACATTTTATATTCAATGTATGTAAAACAAAAATTAGCCACATCTGGAATAGTTTTAAATATAGAATTTTTTCATTTTCATATCCATGGTCTCAAACAATGAGAGAAAAAACATTTTATATTCAATGTATGTAAAACACAAATTAGCCACATCTCTAGAATAGATCTAAATAGAATTTTTTTCATTTTCATATCCATGGTCTCTAACAATGAGAGAGAGAAAAAAACCTTTTATATTCAACATGTAAAACACAAATTAGCCATAAAAGTTTCCCATTGAAACCAAAAGTGATTTGATACAAAACATAGGTTTTAAACTAAGAGTAAATGCCCCTACCGTCAATCTTTGGAATAGTTTTAAATAGAAGTTCTTCATTTTCATGTAAAACACAAATTATTCATAGAAGTTTCCCATTGAAACCATAAGTGATTTGATACAAAACATAGGTTTTAACCTAAGAGTCAATGTATGTAAAAAAAAATTAGCCATAGCTCTAGAGAATCTAGATCTAAATAGAAGTTTTTCATTTTCATATCCATGGTCTCAAACAATGAAAGAGAAAAAACTTTTTATATTCAACATGTAAAACACAAATTAGCCATAAAATTTTTCCCGTTGAAACCAAAAGTGATTTGATACAAAACATATAGGTTTGAAAACCTAATCTAGTAAATGCTCCTACATTCAATCTTTAGAATATATCTAATTAGAAGTTTTTCATTTTCATATCCATGGTAATTCTGTAGGAAGAGTTTGTAAAGGGCCAAGTAGCCTTTGGATCTCATCTTTTATGAAAGGTGACATATCTAGTAAATGCCCCTACAGTCAATCTCTGGAATAGATCTAAATGCCCCTACAGTAAATGCCCCTACAGTCAACATGTATATTGTATTTATAAAAAAAAAGTGATTTGATACAAAACACAGTTTTAAACCAAGTATATAGTTTTTCATTTTCATATCCACGGTCTCAAACAATGAAAGAGAAAAAACCTTTTATATTCAACATGTAAAACACAAATTAGCCATAAAAGTTTCCCATTGAAACCAAAAGTGATTTGATACAAAACATATAGGTTTGAAAACCTAATCTAGTAAATGCCCCTACATTCAATCTTTAGAATAGATCTAATTAGAAGTTTTTCATTTTCATATCCATGGTAGTTCTGTAGGCAGAGTTTGTAAAGGGCTAGGTAGCCTCTCGATCTCATCTTTTATGAAAGGTGACATATCTAGTAAATGCCCCTACAATCAATCTTTGGAATAGATCTAAATGGCCCTACAGTCAACATGTATATAGTATTAGAAACAAAAAGTAATTTGATACAAAACATAGTTTTTAACCAAGTATATAGTTTTTCATTTTCATATCCATGGTCTCAAACAATGAAAGAGAAAAAACTTTTTATATTCAACATGTAAAACAAAAATTAGCCATAAAAGTTTCCCATTGAAACCAAAAGTGATTTGATACGAAAGATATAGGTTTTAAAACCTAATCTAGTAAATGCCCCTACATTCAATCTTTAGAATATCTATCTAATTATAATTTTTTCATTTTCATATCCATGGTAGTTCTATAGGCAGAGTCTGTAAAGGGCCAGGTAGCCTCTGGATCTCATGTTTTATGAAAGGTGACATATCTAGTAAATTCCCCTACAGTTAATCTCTGGAATAGATCTAAATGCCCCTACAGTCAACATGTATATAGTATTTAGAAACAAAAAGTAATTTGATAGAAAACATAGGTTTTAACCAAGTATATAGTTTTTCATTTTCATATCCATGGTCTCAAACAATTAGAGAGAAAAAACCTTTTATATTCAACATGTAAAACAAAAATTAGCCATAAAAGTTTCCCATTGAAACCAAAATTGATTTGATACAAAACATATAGGTTTTAAAACCTAATCTAGTAAATGCCCCTACATTCAATCTTTAAAACATCTATCTAATTATAAGTTTTTCATTTTCATATCCATGGTAGTTCTATAGGCAGAGTCTGTAAAGGGCCAGGTAGCCTCTGGATCTCATATTTTATGAAAGGTGACATATCTAGTAAATGCCCCTACAGTCAATCTCTGGAATAGATCTAAATTCCCCTACAGTAAACATGTATATAGTATTTAGATACAAAAAGTAATTTGATACAAAACATACGTTTTAACCAAGTATATAGTTTTTCATTTTCATATCCATGGTCTCAAACAATTAGAGAGAAAAACCCTTTTATATTCAACATGTAAAACACAAATTAGCCATAAAAGTTTCCCATTGAAACCAAAAGTGATTTGATACGAAACATATAGGTTTTAAAACCTAATCTAGTAAATACCCCTACATTCAATCTTTAGAACATCTATATAATTAGAAGTTTTTCATTTTCATATCCATGGTAGTTCTATAGGCAGAGTCTGTAAAGGGTCAGGTAGCCTCTGGATCTCATCTTTTATGAAAGGTGACATATCTAGTAAATTCCCCTACAGTTAATCTCTGGAATAGATCTAAATGCCCCTACAGTTAACATGTATATAGTATTTAGAAACAAAAAGTAATTTGATACAAAACATACGTTTTAACCAAGTATATAGTTTTTCATTTTCATATCCATGGTCTCAAACAATTAGAGAGAAAAAACCTTTTATATTCAACATGTAAAACACAAATTAGCCATAAAAGTTTCCCATTGAAACCAAAAGTGATTTGATACGAAACATATAGGTTTTAAAACCTAATCTAGTAAATGCCCCTACATTCAATCTTTAGAACATCTATCTAATTAGAAGTTTTTCATTTTCATATCCATGGTAGTTCTATAGGCAGAGTCTGTAAAGGGCCAGGTAGCCTCTGGATCTCATCTTTTATGAAAGGTGACATATCTAGTAAATTCCCCTACACTCAATCTCTGGAATAGATCTAAATGCCCCTACAGTCAACATGTATATAATATTTAGAAACAAAAATTAATTTGATACAAAACATAGGTTTTAACCAAGTATATAGTTTTTCATTTTCATGTCCATGGTCTCAAACAATGAGAGAGAAAAAACCTTTTATATTCAACATGTAAAACACAAATTAGCCATAAAAGTTTTCCATTGAAACCAAAAGTGATTTGATACGAAACATGTAGGTTTTAAAACCTAATCTAGTAAATGCCCCTACATTCAATCTTTAGAATATCTATCTAATTAGAAGTTTTTCATTTTCATATCCATGGTAGTTCTATAGGCAGAGTTTTTAGAGGGCTAGGTAGCCTCTGGATCTCATCTTTTATGAAAGGTGACATATCTAGTAAATGCCCCTACAGTAAATCTCTGGAATATATCTAAATGCCCCTATTGTAAATGCCCTTACAGTTAACATGTATATAGTATTTAGAAACAAAAAGTAATTTGATACAAAACATAGGTTTTAACCAAGTATATAGTTTTTCATTTTCATATCCATGGTCTCAAACAATGAGAGAGAAAAAACCTTTTATATTCAACTTGTAAAACACAAATTAGCCATAAAAGTTTCCCACTAAAACAAAAAGTGATTTGATATGAAACATATAGGTTTTAAAACCTTATCTAGTAAATTCCCCTATATTCAATATTTAGAATATCTATCTAATTAGAAGTTTTTCATTTTCATATCCATGGTAGTTCTATAGGCAGAGTCTGTAAAGGGCTAGGTAGCCTCTGGATCTCATCTTTTATGAAAGGTGACATATCTAGTAAATGCACCTACAGTCAATCTTTGGAATAGATCTAAATATAAGTTTTTCATTTCTCCCATGCATTTGCAATAAATGTCAATAAATAATATATATATTTTATTGAATTTGTTTTTTAGGGATAAAAAAACCATTAAATATGGTTGAAAAATGGAAATTATGCATAGAAGTTTCTTGCTATCCCAATCCAGGGAATGCAGTGATTACACATGTGCTTTCCAATATTGCGACTAGCAAAGTCGTCCAAAGGAAAATGAATATACTAACAAAGTCGTCCAATTAATTTTAAGACACTCTTCTTCAAATATTATTGAGATTCATCTCTTAAAGATGAATTAGTGTTGAGACACTCTCCTTCAAAATTTATTCATCGACATAATTTGTTTACACTTTAAATTCAACATTAAATTTCTGAACTTTATCTTGAATTTAATTTAAATTAGTTATTTAAAAAATTAATTGTAAATGTCGACTGTAGATATATATATCACGGAGGATGAACGACGAAGATCAACAGAATCCCATATCTCTATGAGAGGGGAGGATCAGGGATCGGGATCGAGAGCTGTTCATGGTAAATTTAAATATAATCTTAAATCTCCATACATGTGTGTACATATGGAATTGATTTTTTATCAACTTTGTGAGTTAAATTAGTTGTTTTTTTTTTTCTAAGTAAGTCTAAATTCTATTATGTATAAAATATTAGTACAAAACTGCACCAACGTCAGCTAGGGAAGCCTGAACGCTGTGCCTGATGGTCAAGCAAGACAAGCATAGTCGGGACTGCCCATTACGGGAAACCAGTCCAATAGTCCATAATGTCTTAGCCGCCCATAAGAGGGAAACCGGCTTTAGGTTTGCAAAAAACAAAATGAAACTGTAGCTGAAATAAGTAAACTGCCTGTACAACAAAGCAGTGTAGCTAAGATGCATATAGTTTTGCCTAGAACTTAAAAAAACCTGGAAGCTATAACAGCTAAGATCCATGAGGAGGAGAGGGGTCTTCTTCAACAATTCTGCATGTGTACAGCTCATTGCTGTTCGCCTGAGCTTCACCTGGAACATTTCCACCATCCTCGCGCGCAATCTCCATTGAAGGCCTGAGCTGAGGAGCTGAGAGAGAAGGGCCGTCTCGTGGAGAGCTGTTGCTGAAGGAGGGAGCGGCCATCGTCGAGGAGCTAGGTGGAGCGAAATTCGGGACAGCCTCCCTCAGAGTCACAGTGATGAACGTGGTGAGAGAGGCATCACAAGAGGTGCATTCGAACCTCAGCTCAGAGCGCTGAGAGGTCTGACGAATTGAGGGACGAAGGGAGCTGACAACGGCAAGAGGCTCAAGGGGAACGGGCGGGGTAGAGATGGCGTCAGGGGAAAAGCCAGAGGCATTTTCAGACAAGGGAGCAGGAGAGGGAGGCACACGATGGTTAGGAAGCCGACCACGAGAGGAGCCCCTCCGGGCTCGCATGCGCTCGCGGAGGCGGGGCATGATGACAAAAGCAGAACGAGTCTGAGCGAGAAGCCCCAAGGAGTCAGAGGGAGAATGAGAGAGCTGGCTACCTCCTTCCTGAGCAGACGAATTCAGAGAAATACTACTGAGACCACGAAGCAAACTGACAGAGGAGGTGGCTGAATTACCTGTCTGAGCAATGTTGGCAGAGTTCCAAGCTCTGCGATTGCACCAAGGACTATGAGAGAAATGGCAATTAGGAGCAGGTTCGAAACAGGCCACTATCCAGCAACGTTTCCCTGTAGTGGTTTTGATGGAGGCTTCAATGCTCGCAGGCGAGCAGTTTACCTGCAGTGGCTGAGGAGAGCAGAAGCCGTTCCCATCTCCATTCAAATTGCAGCGTAAACCTTCCATTCCAAACGCAATAACCATGGCGAGGAGCCAAGTGAGCCTTTCAAGGCAGAGATAATTCGCATCAGGAAAGACATTAAGACCATAGTTAATGACAGTACTGGGAGCCATGTGGGCGAGGTCCATCGGGAAGTGGTCTGAGTGCCACGTTCCCGGGTGGTCTTTAATCAGCCGCATCCGGCGTGGTGCTATCGTTGTGCACCTGTGCAGTACATTGCTGTAGCAGAGCTTCATCAGGAATGCTGTGTAAAGGGCCCTGGGTGAGGGTGCTCATGCTCTCAGTTCCAAAATTTGCCAACAGATCAGCAATTTTATTGTTTTCCCTTTTGGTATGACTGAAAGAGATAGCTCTATGCTGCATTAACCAATCACTTAAACGCTTGATTCTAGCCTCCAGACGCCAACTATGGGCAACTTTCTCCGGAGTGGAGCCCCATAGAAGTCTTTTGGCCATATTGATCAAGATTTGGGAGTCTCCTTCAATGATAATGGGAAAGAAATTGTGGAGATGAGTCAGACAAAGACCTTGCCACAGTCCTTCTAATTCAGCCGAATTATTGGAGTCCCATCCAATGGCGCCATAAAAGATGATCTGAGTCTCTCCTTTGTGATTTCGAATGATGCCTCCAAAGCCCGCAGGCCCCGGGTTTCCTTTAGAGGCTCCATCAAAATTTAGCTTGAAAACTCCTTCAGGGGGAGGGGACCAACAAAGGGGGGGGGAGGGGGGAGGATGGACAGAGGGAGAAGGGGTGAAAGGAATGCGGAGGTTCCAGCTTTTCCAAATGGAGATTTCCTTGGGATTGTTAGGAAAGTCATCTTCATTCCATGAACGGAGGGCGAGGGATTCCTGAATATTATTGCATAAGGAAGTCCATAAATGGTCCAGATTGGAAGCATGATTTTTGAAGATTCGTTTGTTTCTTTCTTTCCATAAAGTCCAGAATACTAGACCTGGAATCAGTGACCACATAGCATTAAGGATGGGAGAGAGGAAAGGGCGGGAGGGCCATCTGCGGAGAATGATGGTGATATCTCCCAGGGGTTTGGCTTTCTGACACCTGAAGCTGCATTTCTCCCAAAAGGTATTAGCTAAGGGGCAAAGCAATAAAAGGTGTTGGATGGTTTCCTCAGACTGAAGGCAGTTGGGACATTGGGAGGGGCCGAAGAAACCTCGTTTAGCAAGATTATCCCAGGTGAGAATTCTTTTGTGACTGAGGAGCCAAAGAAAAGTGGAGACTTTAGGCCAATTGAGATTGTTCCAAATATTAATCCAGAGAGGATCACTCGGGAGAGGTTTGGGATGCAGAATGGTGTAGGCTTCTTTTGTGGAGAACATGCCTTTGGTGGTATTGCCCCATCTTATAATGTCAGGCTCATCTGCACTTCTGATTTGTCTTTTGCGAAGTTCAGCATTGAGAGCTTCTAAGTCGGGGCCGCTGGCTTGAGGCGCAATAGCTTGAGGAGCCTTCCACTGTCTGAATCCGTTACTGTTGGTATCTTGCCATTGATGACAGACCCGGATGTCTTGTACATTGCTGTTGTCCTCTATATTGATGTCAGGGAATGTCTCAATAAGAGTAGGATTTTGCTGCCATGAATCCTGCCAAAATCTTGCTGAAACACCATTGCGGATTTCCCAAAAGCTATGTTGTTGTATGAGAAGATGATGCTGTTTAGCTGTATTCCATATGAGAGAGCCCTGTTGCTGCGGAGTGAATCTGATTAGCTCAGCCGAGGGTCTATTGTTAGCATATTTAGCGTTCCACCATTTGGCCCAAGGAGTGTAGGGTCTGGACGTCCAGTTCCACCAGATGCGAGCAGCCATTACGTCGTTGCTATGTTGAGGATCGCGAAGGTTCAGACCCCCTGCATCTTTGGGTGTGCAAACCAAATCCCATCTGACTAAGGCCCATTTTCGATTTCTGCTAGATGAGCCCCAAAGGAAGTTGCGTTGCAAAGATTTGATTTGTTTGAGGACCCACTTGGGCGCTGCTAGAACGGAAAAAAGATACATAGGCATTGACTGAAGCACGGATTTGATAAGGACAAGTCTGCTGGCCAGATTTAGAGCTCTAAAAGTCCAAGAGGTAAGTCTTTTCTCCAATTTATCAAGAAGCTTGGTCCAGGAGGAGTTCCGGATGGAGGAATCAACCAGGGGAGCACCAAGATATTTGTCAGGTAGAGAAGCAATAGAGAAACCAAGGATGCGAGCAATATTGGCTTGGGTGAGAGGGGGAGTGTTGAAGAAGAAGATCTGGGATTTGGTGTTATTGATGGTCAGACCCGAGGCTGCGGAAAAGAGACGAAGAATGGCTTTGAAGGCTCGATCTTCCTGCACAGAGGGATGGCCAAAGAGCATGTTGTCATCCACGAATTGCTGATGAGTGGTGACAGGGGCCCCATGAAGAGAGATACCCCGCAAGTGCTGGGAATGGACCTCCTTATTGATTAAACGGCCAAGTCCTTCGGTCATGAGCACGAAGAGAAAAGGGGAGAGAGGATCCCCTTGTCTAATGCCTCTTGAGGGATGAAAAGGAGGAGAGGGAACACCATTGACAAGAAGAGAAAAGGAGGTAGAGGTGATGAGGCTCATTACCCATCTAATCCACATTTGATCAAAACCAAAGGCATTTAAAGTATGATGGATGTAATTCCAATTCAACTTATCAAAGGCTTTGGAAAGATCGAGCTTGAGAAGCATACCTGGTTTTCTACAAGTCTTCAACGAGTGCATAATTTCATGGGTTAGGATGATGCCATCCAGAATTTGGCGCCCTTCCACATAGCCGGTCTGCTCTGGCGAGATTAGAAGAGGGAGGAGCGGTTTGAGACGATTGGCAATAACTTTGGAGATGATTTTGTATATGACATTACAAAGAGCTATAGGTCTGAACTTGTCCGGAGTGTTGGGCTGATCTTCTTTGGGAACCAACGCAATGAAGGTGGAATTGAGAGAGGGGAGAAGCCAATGCGTAGCTCTGGACTCTTCTACAAGTTGCCAAACCTCAGTTTTGATAAGATCCCAGAATTGGTGGAAGAAGTTAGAGGTAAAGCCATCAGGACCTGGAGCTTTCCCATCTTTGAACTGCGCTACCGCTTCATCCACTTCTTGAGGGGAGACAGGTCTGAGTAGCATTTTGTTGTGCTCCTCAGTGATCAGCTTGGGGATGTTCTGAGTGACTTGATGAATATCATGTTGTCGATTTATTTGAGGCTCTTGGTGAATGCCTTTGAAATAATCAACCAGCTCCTGTTGCATTTCTTCATGTGTTTCCTTCCTTTCCCCTTGCGGACTGAGAATGTGACTGATTCTGTTCTGCATCCTGCGTTGCACAGTGGAGGCATGAAAGAACTTGGTATTTTTTTCTCCCTCTTTTAACCATCGGACTCTGGATTTCTGTCGCCAGAGTATTTCTTCCTATTTGTATCTCTCATCCAGCTGGATTTGAAGGGTCTTTTCCTTCTCTGCGAGCATCTCCGTCCGGCCTTGAGTTATGATATCCTGTTGCAGTTCTTGCATGCTTTGCTCGAGGACTTTCTTTTCCTTGAAAATATTGCCAAAGACAGTTAGATTCCAATGTTTGATATGGTGTTTTATGTATTTGAGCTTCTGCTGGAACTGATACATTTTGGATCCCTTTGGTGGCTGAAAGTGTCTCCAGGCTGCCTGAACCATTTCTTTAAAGGAGGGATGAGTCAGCCAAAAGGCTTCGAACCGGAATGGCCTTCTTAAATGAGACCCTAGATCCTGCCATTGGAGTAGGATAGGCCAGTGATCCGATCCAGCATAGGGCAAGATGGAGCTTGTAATGTCTCCGCCTATGTGAATTGCTTTGTCGGAGAGAAGAAATCGATCAAGCTTGGAGGCGATTTGATGGCTTCTGGATCGTTTGTTGTTCCATGTAAAGATACCATTGGAGAAAGGCATGTCAATGAGCCAATTGGTGTTGATGAAGCTTTTGAAGTGATTGCTATCCAGGTCTAATCTGGATCTCCCGCCAGTTCTTTCTTCCATTCTCGTAATCATATTGAAATCGCCGCCTATCATCCAAAGAGGATGGCGCCTGTGAGAATTGAGATGAGATATGGTGTTTAGGAGCGCCATCTTACTGCTTTGATCTTGAGGGAAATAGACATTAGTCAAATGTCCATGAATATTGGTGCCGATTGGATGGAAGGTGGCTTGTATAAGGTTATGAGCTGCATGGAAATCAGAAAGCTGCATTGAGCTGGTGTCCCAGGCTATTGCTAGGCCCCCAGAAAAGCCTGAGGCATCTACAGCTACTGAACTGCTGCTTGGCCAGGCTTTGGAAAGGATGGCACCCAGCAGATTACTGTTACATTTCGTCTCTTGGAGGAAGAGAATTTGTGGTCTTTCTTTTTGAATCATGGATTTGATCATCCGGTATTTTCCTGGGCTATTAAGCCCTCTTACATTCCATGATATCAATTTCATGGGTAACTAATTTTCAAGAGGTTTGAAGAATCTGGTCAATTTGGGATATCTCCCTGAATCGACCAACATTTCCCCGATCTGCATGGTGCGCAGCCAGTCTGGCTTTCTGCCTCGCTTTTTGCTTTCCTTCAGGACTTTCAAGCTATCCCAATGACTTCCTGATTGGATCCCCAATTTTTTATGTTGATGTGCTTTGGAGAGTACAACCTCCAACGTTTCAATTTGGTGAGGAAGGATCTTGTCAAATTCTTTCTTTTTGCAGGCATCCTCCAAGCCGATGAGATCCAGATCGCCCAGATCGAGTCCTTCAGAATCCTCCTCCATTAGGGAGGATTGCGTGCTTTCCAGAGGCTCTTTGCTGCCCGGAATAGGGTTGGAAGATTTCCCTTCTAGATCTGTAACAATGGGATTCCAGGACACCTGCTTCGGGGTCGAGAGGGGGTTAGGATTTGAAGGGCTTTCCAAATGCAGAGAAACTTGAGAGGGTCCGGGGTTAGAGGACTGGATCTGGGGGGGGGGGGAGGGTTTACAGGAGCAGAGGAGTTAGGGTTTACCGTGGTATCCTCAGGCAAAGGATCTGTACTTGCGAGGGCGGCAAAGCTATTGCTGGTGGAGGGAGTAGACGAAGAGGGGCTCGGTTTAGAGTTGGGCGGGGGGGTTTTCTTGCTATTTCTCCTTCTGGAAGGGACCTTGGTGAACCCTTCTGCATCTTCTTTGTCTCCAGCGTTTTGAGTCTTGTTTTGGGCAACAAGTGGGCAATCTCTGAAGAGATGTCCGTGTGCATGACATCTTCTGCATCGAAACGGTATATGTTCATAGTCCAAAGGTTGGACCCATTCATAATCATCATGAAACAAGCTTACCGCATCTGGAAGGGCTCGATCCAGTTGCATTTGGACACAGATTCTCGCATAAGAGGTGTACCTTCTTAGCTTCGTTTCTTCAGCTATTTTGATGAACTCGCCAAGTCCGCTGCCAATCGCTTGCAGAGATTCCTCATCCCAGTATTCGAGAGGCAGAGAATAGAGCCGGATCCAGACTGGAGCCCAGTTGAAGTTTTCTTGGTCTGGATTGAATCTTTCCACCCAGTTCCTCAGGTATAACCCTGCCGAGTTAAAGAAATAGGGGCCGCCATCCATAACCCGATTTCTGTCCTCAAGGCAGTTGAAGTCAGCTGTAAAGAAGCCCTTTGGACCTAGTTGCAGACTGACATGTCCTTTTGGCTTCCATTTGGATGCGATCCATCCTTGTAGGGCTTTTTCAGTCGGCCATAGTCCCATAAATTTTCCAATGAGAGCATGATCTCTCATGTACTGAATCCTAGCATTGATTCGATGACTGGGCAGATCTATTTTGGGTCTATCTGGAGCTATTGGTTTGCAGGTTGAAGAGGTAACCTGCGGCGCTTCCTTTTGTGGTTCAGAGTTCGTTTGCTGGGTGCCTTTCTTCTTCTGCGCATCGGCCAAATCTGTCATGTTCAGGTCAGAATCTTTTGTCGTTTTGTGATCTGTGACAGGGGGAGACTGATCGCCTCCCCCCGTTCCGGTTTCCATTGCGGTGTGCAGTACGAGCGATCAAAGGTGAGCGCTGTCAGTGCTGGCAGAGGTGCATCGAGGACTAGGGTTTCTGCAGGACGAGAGAAGCGAAAACCCTAGCGGAGCGCAAACTCAGACATAGCAAAAATGAGTTAAATTAGTTGTTAAAATAAGTTTCATTTTTTATTTTTTAGGAGATAATAAGAAGAGAAGGGTATCTACTCCAGCCATGGATGCCCAGGTTTCACCTAGTCGTGGTATGGTTTGAACATAATTTAATCAATGAATATGTATGTGTTTATTTATACGTACATTAATGTATTTTTCAATTGATTATAAATTCGTATTTGTTTATGAAGCTTCTCTCTCCTCTAGAGAGGTTGGTGGTGGTTCAAATCCCCTTAGAGGGCCATCAATAAGTGGTAGCAGGTTGCGTGAAGGGGGTGATATTTATTCTCCTGGAGGCCAATCAACGGCTGGTGGTGCTGGTTCTCTGCAGGGTTGTTATGAGTCTGGTTCTCAGCAGGGTCGTTCTGGGTCTCAGCAGTTTTAGGGCGGAGAAGATGCTAACCAACCACGTCGAGGTTGCCATAAATTTCAATATTTTTTTCATTGAATTTGTACAAATTTGTTTACACACGTTTTTTCTAATATAAAAATTTATATATATATATATATATATATATTGATGCAGAGGCTAAAAATGTTCCAAATATTGGTCAAAATAGATACAGGGTAGAACTCTACATTAAAGAAGAAGGTTGTCTACCCACCACAACTTATCCGGCCGACATTTCTGATATACCATGGGAAATAAACATGGCATAATGCACCTTAGAAAGGTGTTAACAACTTCATGCAAAATTGCGAAGAGATCTCGTGGCTTTGACTCTACCTGCTGAGAGTTGACAAAGCCTCGAAATAGTTACACATTCATTGGGTGAAATAGTAAATGTGTACAAAAATATTGGGCCAACGACTGATACATTTGTAGAAGTCATGAGAAAGAGAAAGGAAACAGTAATGGGTCCCTATAAATGGGAGGATGTAAAACAAAGAGTTACAAGAGATGCGGCGAAGTAAATGTTTAATTTCAAGGAAGGGCCAAAAAGAAAAATGATGAAGGTGCAATATGTCAAGCACCTAAATATAACTCACTATTTGTACGATAGGCACCTTGTGGCCTATGGAAGGCTCCCATGGAACGACGAGGTTCCTGTTTATTTTGCACAATTGTTTTACGCAGAATTTTTTTTGAACATGAAACCCAACTACAATGACCTTCCATCATAATTTTTTGGTCTGGGGAAAGGTCGATTGTGTGACCGTAGGGGTGGTAGGCGAGATGTGGAGTTGCCTTGCCCCGAGCTTCCATTGGTGAGTCGACCTTTTCAAGTCAAAACTTTGTGGTCAGAGATGGATGCGACTTCTCAAATAAGTTGAGAAGCAAGGGATGTCATCATCGACAATGTTCACAACAGATTGGGTGGAGTCAATGTTTGTCTAAATCGACAAAGAGCACGTGAGAATGCACATGCCAATTTTTTGTATTGTACAGATGAAGATATTAACAACATGAGTGTTGAATATCTCAGAATATATGCAAAGAATTTTCGCAATGGTTGGCAAGACCTAATTTTTCATGAGGAAGAGGGCACTGGAATGATATGTGTTAATGACCTTAGGGTTCAATTATTTTAACACATACATGTGTACAATTTGTAATAAATACATGTGTATGTACATGTATACATTTATTTGTCTATACATTAATCTAAAAAAAATGTATCATTATATGCTAAAACACCATTTACAGTTGTCATGCATGATGAATGACGAAAATGTTAATATCACGTTCGGGGCCTTTGGTTCAAACTATGAATATTGGTCTCGCCATCAAGATATGTTGACAAATGTTAGTGTTTTTTAAGTGATATTTTTAAAATAAATAATTGTACACAAATGTACATGTACATATATAATAATAAAATGTTTTAACAGATTCCGATTCCGTCCGATGTTTTTGGGATGGTGGTACCTTCTTCTTCCTTGGGAGATGTACCTTCTACTTCCTTAGGAGATGTGCCACATCCACAACAAGTATGGACAATTTTTCACTTTTAAAATTTATGTTTAAGTTATATATATATATATATATTCCACCTCAAAAAGTTCCATTAAAAATTGAGATATATATATCTATATCTTGAGTTATTTTAAATTTTTTGAATTTTAGGTTCTTGGAGATTTTCATTTGGAGCCTCTCTTAGGAGATGTCCCAAATTCACCTGCAGAAGTATTCAATTTTTCACTTATATATATATATATATATATATATATATATATATATGTGTGTGTGTGTGTGTGTGTGTTCTTTTAATTTAGTTATAATTTATAAATTGAAGTTTATTTAAGTTTTATTATAAATTGAGATCTTGATCTTGAGTTATTTTATACTTTTAAAATTTTGAATTTTAGGTTTCTATAGAAGATTTCTTTAATCCACGGACTCTAGCGACGGAGATAGGAACATCCATACCATTTCAACCATTTGAACAAGTTGTCTAACTTTTTTCTTAATATTAATGAAAATAAGTTTATATATGTACACATGCATTTTCATCTGAATTTTTTTAATATATATATATAACTGTACATGTATATTGTACAGTTTGCTGTTGGAGATGTTCCCATGGGGGAACTTGTAGCAGGTGAACAAATGGAGAGGGAACCTCATGAGGTATTGCATGATTTTTTTTATATATTTTGTTTTTTACATGAAGTTCTATATATATTCTCACTCATTTTTAAAACATCAAATTTTAATGTTTGTACATGTGCATTGTGTACAGGTTTCCCATGCTTCGCATGATAGTGCGTGGATTGAGACTCTGATAGGAAAGACACTACATCCATCTCTATTTGATGGACATGATTTGTAGATTTGATTTCAAGATTTAGATAGTCTTAAATTTACTTTTTTATATATTATCTAGATGCACTGTCATATATATATATATATAACTTGATACAGTTTGATACTTGTGAGATCTACAATTTTTGGACATATTTTATTATAGTGTTAATATAATTTGTTTTGTTCCAAAAAGTTAAGTTTTGGATGGTTTTAGTACTTTTGGCATGTGAATGTCAAGTAATGTTGTTATATAATTTGTTTGGTTTTTAAAACTTTTAAGTTTTGGATAATTGAACTACTAGTAATGTTGTCATCTATAAATTAATGTTTTGCTTCTGAACTACTTTTGGCATGTTATGTAATGATGTGTTATAATTTGTTTTGTTTTTAAAATTTAAGTTTTGTTTTGCTTCTGAACTACATTTGGCATGTTATGTAATGATGTGTTATAATTTGTTTTATTTTTAAAATTTAAGTTTTGGATGCTTGAAGTACATTTGGCATGTGAAGTAATGTTGTGATCTATAATTTTTTGTTAAATTAAAAGTTAAGTTTTGGATGGTTTCAATCTACATTTGGCATGTGATATAATGTTCAATGTTTTTATTGTATAGTTGAACTATAATTGGAATGGCATGTGAAGTAATGTTACATGATATAATCAATTTTTTTTTAAAACTCAAGTTTTGGATGGTTTCAATCTACATTTGGCATGTGAAGCAATACGTGCATGTGAAGTAATGTTATGATCTATAATTTTGGATGGTTTCAATCTACATTTGGCATGTGATGTAATGTTAAATGTTTTTATTGGATAGTTGAACTATAATTGGCATGGCATGTGAAGTAATGTTGCACGATATAATCAAAAAGTTTTTGAAACTCAAGTTTTGGATGGTTTCAATCTACATTTGGCATGTGATATTTAATGTTTTTATTGAATAGTCAAGAACTACAATTGGCATGGCATGTGAAGTAATACGTGCATGTGAAGTAATGTTGTGATCTATAATTTTGGATGGTTTCAATCTATATTTGGCATGTGATATAATGTTAAATGTTTTTATTGGATAGTTGAATTATAATTGGCATAGCATGTGAAGTAATGTTGCATGATATATAATCAAAAAGTTTTTAAAACTTAAGTTTTGGATGGTTTCAATCTACATTTAGCACATGTGATATAATGTTAAATGTTTTTATTGGATAGTTGAACTTCAATTGGATGGCATGTCAAGTAATGTTGTGATATAATCAAAAAGTTTTTAAAACCAAAGTTTTGGATGGTTGAAGTACATTAATCATGTGAAGTAATGTTATGATATAATCAAAAAGTTTTTAAAACTAAGTTTTGAAGTAATGTTGTGATATAATCAAAAAGTTTTTAAAACTAAGTTTTGGATACCATTTTAATATACATTTGGCATGTGATATAATGTTAAATGGTTAATGTTTTTATTGGATAGTTGAACTACAATTGGCATGACATGTGAAGTAATTTGTTTTGATATAATCAAAAAGTTTTTAAAATTCAAGTTTTAGACATGGTTGAAGTACATTTGGTAAGTTTTTAATTTTTTTTTTCACTCAAACAATTGTATGTAGTATGTAAATTTTTCATTTATGCACATAGAACATATTCGACCACTGGACTGACAAATTTTGTACTAGATTTTCAATTAGGAATAGAGATGTGGGTCAAATCCCACCAAAAGTCGAAGAAGTGCTTCGAGTCTCTTGTCTGAAAGGAATCTTCCTACAAAATTATACTGCGGATAATTTATTTACATTGTGGATACTTTTTACCAAAAAATTCCACAAGAAAAACTGCGTGCATTGAGTTCGTGTATATATCCAGTACATGCAACATTTTTCATCAATGCACATACAAAAAATACTTTCAATTAATTGCATTCTAGAACATATATATTGAGTATGTGAAACATTTTTCATCAATGCACATAGTAAAACTACTTGAACATTTAATTGCATTCTAGAACATATACATATATATCCAATATGTATGCAAAATTTTTCATCAATGCATGTATAAAAAAGCTATTTTCAGTTGATACTAGAGTGTGCATGTACCAAAACAATTTGTACATGTGCAAACACTTGCACATATAACATAACAAGGAAGCTCAATTTTTAATTGAGTACTGGAAGTTCCAGAACATATAATCCAAAGAGAATAAATTGTTGGGAAGTTCAATCAAAAAAATTCCAATGGAATGCCATCTTCAATAATCCGTTCATGATCGAATTTTGACATTTTCCATTTCTTAATATTCGTTTTTTTCTTTGATTGAACCTTGATCAACTTTATGCGTGTTGCACACACCAAGTGACTATATTGACAACTTATGAAATCAGGTTCATAGTCTTCAAAGTAAACAAAATTCCCACTTTGATTAGTTTGTCTGAAAAAATAACCTTTCAGTATAATAGATCCTCTTTCATATGGAAATCCGTGATCATTATAGTCTTCTAATAATTTCATTTTTCGTTCAGTGCAACGCATCAAATAATACTTCACATTTTCATCGTTGTCAGTAGGTGCAATTATAGCAAAAAAATCTCCTGTACATTAAAACAAACTTGACAAAATTATACATATATTCAAATTTATTTCTAGATCTTTATCATTAGAGATCAATTCAAATGTTACCTTCTCTAACAAGATCAGAAACTTGATCACCATCGGATGATATTGCAGTCTCATCTGATTGCATTTCTTCAAACATTGCAAGGACATTTTTCCCTTTGTATTTAGCTCTGTATGTTTCCAATCTTTTACATACATTTTGTTTTCACAAACGTCATTGGATTTTGTGTTGTCTATGCAAATAGAACAAAAACAAGAATATTTTCTTTTATCTAATGCAAACACATTTTTGGACAACTTTGTTTTAATTGAATGCAATTTTCGAGTCCCTTTTATTGTTTCAACATCATTTCCAATTGATCTATCTACGTCTTCGATCCCAATATGCCAAAAAAACCTTTATATGAAAAATTTAAAGAAGAATGTAAATTTGATATCAAAATACAATCAAAGATAATCATTGTGATAAATGTATACCGTTTATTTAATTAGATATTCAATAAAAATTAAATTGAATGTACCTTCGCACTTCCCTTGATCGGTTAGTCTCATGGATTAGAGCAGCGATGCACCATTGAACAACTTCTTTCGCGTCCATAAGTCATCTTGCAGAGGGGTTCATTTGATATCTTCGAAGTGTTCGTTTTATGCATGCCCCTGCACCGTCATGTTCTCCTTTTCCATGGCTAGTCTCAAAGAAATTCCAACAATGTTTAATGCAGGTTTTCTTATGAAGACAACACAACCAAAAGAATGATCGTGCAGATTTGAATTGTCCTGCGCATCTATCTGACCATATCCAATGTTCATTGAATGTTATTCCATGATTTTTCAAGGAATCATAAATTTTTCCAAAACAATGTTGTACAAAATATGTATCATGTGTACGATCGTGACTGATATAAAAGTGATATTCTTTAATAATATGTTGATTTTCATTGGTGCTTTCTATATGATCGACTTTTTTTTTCAGCATGTCTATATAGAATATGGACGAGCATGGAGACTTGGTCAGAATAATAGTATTCACTCTGAATTTCTTTTTGTGGAACAAATGTGTAGTTTTCTGCAAAATCAATTACTGACAAAATGGTCCTTGGTGGAAAAACTTCACAGGATTTTTTGAATTGCAAGTCTTGCCATCGAGCTCTATGGGAATGCTTGGTGTATTTGTAAATTTTTTCCTCAAACTTTCTCAAAAAGTCTATCACAAAATTTTTTTCTTCTCGTAATTCAATTTTTTTAACACTATTTTCACCTTGAATTGATGTATGGATATATTCATATCTCTTCCATTTTACTTTCATGTTGGAAAATGATTGATCATTTATATCAGTATGATATTTTTTTTGAAATTTAGTCAAATCTCCACAATCATGTCATTTTTTACAACCAACACATTTCTTTTCATAAAATAGTTTATCGCTTTCTCTTTCACATAGAATTTGATATATGAAATCACGGATACTGGAAGGAGGAGGTGAATCCTTCCAAAATATTCTACCAAAATCAAGGAATGTGTCATAATATAACTCAAATTCCACATGATAACTGCAACAACAAGTGTTGCGTACGGTGATAGGTTTTACATACCATGGTTTTTGTTGAACAAAAGCACTGATTGAAACATGAATTTCACGATTCTCTTCTTTGAAATTGTTGAACAAATCTATCTGAGTGGTTTCCAAGAAATGTTTTTCATGTTCTTCGTACTGATTTTGTGCTATTCTTCTTCGCATCACATGCCTTGCAGTTTGCAAAACACGCGAATTGTTCTTCCAATATTCATGTATTATTTTTTTAACATTTTCTCCAAGTCTATCTTTATATGTTTTCGTACAAATAGCTCTCCAATAAGCAAGTTCATCATTTACATCTATTTGCAACTGAAATTTTCGATGTTTGTGCAAAGTTTTTCGCGAGGTTCCTAATGCTCGTGCCATAGATTTTACCAAGCGATTCTCTTTAGTACTTGATGAAACCACTGCCATATGTATTTCTCTATATACAACTGAAACATTTTTCCGTCTAGATATTTTCATTGAATTTATAGCACTATTTATATTTTGTATCACATTTTCCTTCATTTTTTTTTAATCTTTGGTTGATTTTCGAATACCCAATAAATTCGTAGCTTCTTTTAATTTCCTTAATGATAAGAGACCTTTCAACATTTGGGCTTGAACTGTCACATTTTCCTTTATGAAATACTTCCCAAAAATGCGGTTAACACGATATCGTATGTAATGGTTAGCTTTTTTATCTCCATATGTGTGAGTGTCAACATTTTCTAACATCTCGTCGTCGACATTGATTTCATCTGTACATATTCGAATGAATAGTACATAATAAGTTTACATATTCAATAAATAACTAAATTAATAAATATATGTATAATTTCAATAATACGTGCATGTGTTCAACACACACACACACACACACACACACATATATATATATATATATATATATATACACCTTGTGATTCAATTTCTTCACTTGAATTTCTTTCCTCATTTTCACCATCTTCAATCATTGGTTCAATATCTCTTTCGCTTTCTCTTTTAAAATTTTGTATCTCATCATCAATGTTTTGAGGAATATCTCTCTCTGGTTACATTGCAAAATATTTTTCAAATTGGTTCATCAAATAAAAATTAAGCTTCACATTTTACACTAGGAAAATTTTAAATATATCAAAATCATAATATTTACATAAAGGTGAAAATGTGAAGCTGGGTTACACTTTTTGCCCTTTTTTGAGAAAAAAATTCATTTTTTTCGGTTCTTCAACTTTCTGCAAACTATAACAATTTTTCTATGTAGAATTTCATTTTGCGATGAAAATAAAAGTTGTGAGAAATTTTGTTAGCTTTCTATTACTTATTTTTTGAAATTTTTTTATGCATATTTGATATGTCAACTTAGCGTTTCTTTGAGTGTGTGTTTCTTAACAATCAAAGGATTCATAAGAAGTCATGTTATGACGCAATGTTGTATTTATTGAAAATTTGTGTTTTTGAAAAAACAAAATGTGTTACAACAATCCAGACAGAGTCTATTTTGTTTTTGTCATATTTACAAAGCCAATGGATGCATATCATAATTACTATAATTTTTTGAACTGGTCCAATACGAAAAACTGCGTATTTTGGATATGTTTCGCGTCGCAAGAAATTTCTTAACATAATAGTTATAAACTAAAAATCTAAAAGCTACCCATTAGAGACGACGAACCAATGTAATGCCCCATAATTTTTTCAATTTTTTTTACAATATATTTTGGGAGATACAAAATTTTGATTTCACTGAATCACGACGACCCTCAGAAATTGTTTGCACCTATTTTATTAGAAAATAATTAAAATTAATAAACGTTTATGAAATTCCATAAAAGTTATATTTCCTGAAAGTAGATTCAATTCTGAAAATGCTTGTCTTGGTTCCGACAGTTAATTAACAACCTTTATGGAGTTTAATCAGTCGAAAGTTGTAGAACCGTTTTCAGAGCCCGGTTTTTGCGTAATTGGTGACGCGTTAGTTCGGCCGAACTTTTAGTCCATGTTCGGCCGAACTATGTTTTCCGCTTATGAGTCGTTAACTAAAAAGTTCGGCCGAACTATTGTATAACTCTCCGTCGGCCGGAAAGTTTTGTGGAGCCCCCTACTAAAAACACATTTCGCGTCAATATAAATTGCCGTGAAATGATTCACAATTTTCGCACATTTCGCACACTTCATCTCATTTTACAAAGATCTTGGTTTGAGTTCAAAAGCTTTTCTTCAAGGTTTGGGTTAAAGAGCATTTCTTGGAAGCAAATTGATTTTACAAAATCTTGGTTTGGGTTCAAAAGCTTTTCTTCAAGGTTTGGGTTTAAGAGCATTTCTTGGAAGCAAATTGATTTTACAATTTTGGGTTTACAGAATTTTTTTGGAGGACATTTCTCGGAGGCGACGTGATTTTGACAAAAATTGTAAAAAATTTCTTGGACGTACATTCAAAAGACATTTCTTGGAGGTATGTACGTGTTCTGAGTTAAAGTAAATATTTTGAATTTCGTTTCATTTTTATAAGACATTTTTCTCTCGAATTTTTTAAAGTATGTGTTTTGGATTGGAGTATGTATTTTTTACAAAAAAATTACACTGAATTTTTTTAAATTAAATCTTTTGTAATATTTTTTGTAATTAAGTTATTGTCTAATTTTTTGAAGGAAATTTTTTGAACTTCATACCCTATTATCATGGGAAATCGAAGAACTTGTGCGAGAAAATATGATCGAAAAAGAGACCCTGAGACACGTAGAGAAGAAACGAGACAATCTTGCAAAAGAAAGTTAGAAGCCCTCTCAAATATTGAGGAGGAAAATCAACCTCAAGAGGAAAATCAACCTCAAGCAGAAATTGAAGCAGGTATGTAAATGTAAATATTATGATCTATTGATATATATTTAAAAATTTTCTAATGTAAAATGTGAAGCTTAATTTTTATTTGATGAACTAGTTTGAAAAATATTTTGTTTAATGTAAACAGACAGAGATATTCCTCAAAATATTGAAGAAGAAAATCAACCTCAAGCAGAAATTGAAGCAGGTATGTAAATGTAAATATTATGATCTATTGATATATTTAAATTTTTTCTAATGTAAAAGGTGAAACTTAATTTTTATTTGATGAACTAATTTGAAAAAAAATTTGTTTAATGTAAACAGACAGAGATACTCCTCAAAATATTGAAGAAGAAAATCAACCTCAAGCAGAAATTGAAGGGGGTATGTAAATGTAAATATTATGATCTATTGATATATTTAAAATATTCATAATATTTATTGACATATTTATTAATTTAGTGATTTATTGAATATGTACTATTTTTTCGAATATGTACAGATGAAATCACTATCGATAATGAAATGTTAGAAAATGTTGACACTCACACATATGGAGATAAAAAACCTGACCATGTTATACGATATCGTGTCAACTGCATTTTTAAAGATTATTTCTTAAATGAGCGAGTGACAGTTCAAGCTCAAATGTTGAAAGGTCTCCTATCATCAAAGAAATTAAAAGAAGTGACGACACTATTGGGTATTCGAAAATGAACTAAAGATAAACAAATGAAGGAAAAGGTGATAAAAAATGTGAGTAGTGCTATAAATTCAGTTAAGAGATCTAGAGATAAAGATGTTTCAAATATACGTAGAGGAATACAGATGGAAATGGTTTCACCAAGTACTCAAGAGAATCGTTTGATAACATCTATGGCACGAGCACTGGGAACCTCGCGAAAAAATCTACACAAACATCGAAAATTTCGACTGCAAATAGATGTAAATGATGAACTCGCTTGTTGGAGAGCTATTTTTAGGCAACCATACAAAGATAGACTTGGAGAAAATGTTAAAAAAATAATATATGAATATTGGAAGAACAATTCACGTGTTTCACCAACTGCAAGACATGTGATGCGAAGAAGAATAGCACGAAATCAGTACGAAGAACATGAAAAACATCTCTTGGAAACCACTCAGATAGAGTTATTCAACAAGTTCAAAAAAGAGAATCGTCAAATTCATATTTCACTCAGTGCTTTTGTTCAACAAAAACCATGGTATGTAAAACCTATCACCGTACGCGACACTTGTTGTTGCCGTTATCATGTGGAATTTGAGTTATATTATGACATATTCCTTGATTTCGGTAGAACATTATGGAAGGATTCACCTCCTCCTTCCACTATCCGTGAATTCATATCTCAAATTCTATGTGAAAGAGAAAGCGATGAACTATTTTACAAAAAGAATTGTGTTGGTGGTAAAAAATGCGATGATTGTGGAAATTTGACTAAATTTCAAAACAAATATCGTATTGATATAAATGATCAATCATTGTCAAACATGAAAGTGAAATGGAAGAGATATGAATATATCGGTACATCGATTCAAGGTGCAAATAGTGTTAAAAGAATCGAATTACGAGAAGACGAAATTTTTTTGATAGACTTTTTGAGAAAGTTTGAGGCAAAAATTTACAAATACACCAAACATTCCCATAGAGCTCGATGGCAAGACTTGAAATTCAAAAAATCTCGTGAATTTTTTCCACCAGGGACCATTTTGTCAGTGATTGATTTTGCAGAAAACTACACATTTGTTCCACAAAAAGAAATTCAGAGTGAATACTATCATTCTGACCAAGTCTCCATGCTCGTCCATATTCTATATATACATGCTGAACAAAATGTCGATCATATAGAAAGCACGAGTGAAAATCGACATATCATTAAAGAATATCATTTTTATATCAGTGACGATCGTACGCATGATACATGTTTTGTACAACATTGTTTTGGAAAAATTTATGATTCATTGAAAAATCGTGGAATAACATTCAATGAACATTGGATATGTTCAGACGGATGCGCAGGTCAATTCAAATCTGCACGATCATTTTTTTGGTTGTGTTGTCTTCATAAGAAAACCTGCATTAAACATTGTTGGAATTTCTTTGAGACTGGCCATGGAAAAGGAGAACATGACGGTGCAGGAGCATGCATAAAACGAGCACTTCAAAGATATCAAATGAACCCCTCTGTAAGCCAACTTGTGAACGCTAAAGAAGTTGTTCAATGTGCATCGCTGCTCTAAGCCATGAGACTAACCCATCAAGAGAAGTGCGAAGATACATTCAATTTAATTTTTATTGGAAATCTAATTTTAAACATTGTGTACATTTATCGTGCAATGATTATCTTTGATTATATTTTGATAGATCATATTTACAAATTCTTCTTTTAATTTTCCATATAAAGGTTTTTCTGGCATATTGAGATCGAAGACGTAGATAGATCAATTGGAAATGACATTGAAACAATAAAAGGGACTTGAAAATTGCATTCAATTAAAACAAAGTCGTCCAGAAATGTGTTTGCATTGGATAAAAGAAAATATTCTTGTTTTGTGATGTTTGCATAGACAACACAAAATCCAATGACGTTTGTGAAAAAAAAATGTATGTGAACGATTGGAAACATACAGAGCTAAATACAAAGGGCAAAATGTCTGTTGCAATGTTTGAAGAAATGCAATAAGAGGAAACTACAATATCATCCGATGGTGATCGAGTTTCTGATCTTGTTAGAGAAGGTAACATTTGAATTACTTTCTAATGATTTAAAGATCTAGAAATGAATTTAAATATGCATAATTAAATGTTAAATTTTTATTTTATTGTGCAGGAGATGTTTTTGTTGTAATTGTACCTATTGACAATGATGAAAATGTGAAGTATTATTTGATGCGTTGCACTGAACGAAAAATGAAATTATTACAAGACTATAATGATCACGGATTTCAGTATGACAGAGGGTCTATTATACTGAAAGGTTATTTTTTTAGACAAACTCATCAAAGTGGAGACTTTGTTTACTTTGAATACTATGAACCTGATTCCATAAGTTGTCAATATAGTCACTTGGTGTGTGCAGCACGCATAAAGTTGATAGAAGTTCAATCAAAGAAAAATTCAAAAATTAAGAAATGGAAAATGTCAAAATCCGATCATGAACGGATTATTGAGGATGGAATTCCATTAGAATTTTTTTGAGTGAAGTGTCCAACAATTTATTATCTTTGGATTAAATATGTTTTATAACTTCCAGTACTCAACTAAAAATTGAGTTGCTTATGTTATTTGTGGTTTGCACATGTTACAAATTGTTTGGGTACAAGCACGTGCTCTAGTATCAACTGAAAGTAGTTTTTCTATACATGTGCATTGATGAAAAATGTTATATATATATATTCTAGAATGAAATTAATTGTTCTTGTATATTAATTGTTCTTGTATATGTTTTCCGACCGTATGGTATAAATTATTTCACTTTATTTTGTAAGGTCAGATTCGTTCCCCATATGGCCTAGCCTCCAAGGGACGAGATAACAAGTGGTTGTCCCCACTTGCCCGAATATAAGATTTTAAGTACAATTTTACTGTTTATGGCAGGCATCTTACATGATGTCCTAGCCAAGGATATATTCTCTTTGTTTCAAGTTTCCGGTAAAAGTTGTCACCGAATGACCTACTAGGATATTATAAATACTAGCTTTGTAAAATCATTTGGCATTCGGAAAAATTCGAAAGTCTTAGAATGTCAATCAATTTAAAGTATCATTCACCCTAGGGAGTGTAAAGTATTCAATGTAGGTTGGTGACGATGCTCACTCCTAGCTTGAAGCAGCTCCAATGACCAATTCTTTAATGAATTCCAATGCAGTAGACCAAAGTTGGTGACCCACTTGGTTTTTCACCCAAGAAATTCCAAGGTACTCTTCTTACCTTTGGCCCCCAAAGCTACAATGGAATTATAGGAAGGTGAAGAATTTTTTTTTCACTGATAGGAATTTGGTCACATCCCTTATCTCCCCTTATCAAAAAGTTCCTATCTACTACATTATCCAACATGTACTCAAGATCACTATTTCGTAATTAGAATATCACAATATCATAAGTTCTCACAAAAATACATGGAATGCCATTACGACACTCATCTAACAATGGGGAGCTCAAAACCTAGAAAGTTCCTCATCCCCTTAATAATAATGTGTTTAATTTAGTCTTTTAGGTGAGGATTAGGTGTGAATCTTGTTTTCACATACAAAAATAATTAATTGTTTAATTCCATAAATTTGATTATTCACCAAAATACATGTCATATCCACTATTTATCTCTCCTACAAATTCCCATTATTTTATTAAAATATGATTTTATCTCACCCAACTATCACATGTTCCTAAATTTACTCCTAATTGTTCCCTATGCCCTAAATCTACTCCTAATTGTTCCCTATGCCCTAAATCTACTCCTAATTGTTCCCTATGCTGCTTTTCCCTTACTTATTTTTAGAAAGTTATTTTCCTAGATCCATCATAACTATGGATCTATCAAGCGCCGATAGGGATCAAATATCTAGAGGTGCAAACCTCTTTTTTGAGTGCAAAACTTGAAGAAAGGTTTGCACCTCAAGAGATTTGATCCTTCTCGGCACTTGATAGATCCATAGTTAAGATGGATCTAAGTTGGTTTCAGTCGTGTGCAACCAAGGAAAAACTATCGATAATATGAGAAACATATGATTAATTTTATCAATAATATGTAAATACATCTAATATTAATATAACCATTTTAAATATGCTAAATATATTTGAGATTTATCAAGTCATTTTAATTTTAAATTTTCTTAGTTACCTCAATTTGTTGAGATGATAAATATTGTAGAATAACTTTAATAATGGAAAATGATCAAATAAAATTTTGAATGCAAAGTGACAATGTAATAATATTGAATGATAGAATGTGAATAATTAGAATGTAATCAATTACAAATAGCATTTATTGTGATCAATCTTGATAGCCTTCTTTACTGCTTACTATTATTATTTTCACGTTTATATTTATTATTTAACATTTAATGCATTTCAATTTACCATGTGCCAAATGTAGATTGAAACCATCCAAAACTTTAAGTTTTAAAAACCTTTTGATTATATATTGTGCAACATTAAAACATTAAACATTTAAAGTTCATTAAATATCACATACAAAATGTAGATTGAAACCATCCAAAACTTGAGTTTTAAAAACTTCACATGCCATGCCAATTATAATTCAACTATCCAACAAAAAAATTTAACATTAAATATCACATGCCATATGTAGTTCAGATGACAACATTACTTCACATTCACATGCCAAAAGTACTAAAACCATCCAAAAATTATATAAAACAAATTATATAATAACAATGTAATAAAATATGTCCAAAAATTGTAAATCTCACTTGAGTATCAAACTGTATCAAGTTTAACAAATTTTAAAACCATCTAAATTTTGAAATCAAATCTACTGTAACTCCTGTCCATCAAATGGAGGATCTAGCGTCTGGGTCTCAGTCTGCGCCCTATCCTGTGAATAGGAAACCTACATACACAATGCACATGTACTTGAAAATTAAAATTTGAAGTTTTAAAAATGAATGAGAATATATATATCTAGAACTTCATGTAAAAAACAAAATATAACAAAAAAATCATGCAATACCTCGTAAGGTTCCCTCTCCATTTGATGAACAGGTTCTACCATAGAAACATCTGCAGTGGTAAACTGTACAATATACATGTACAATTAAATATATATATATATATATATATATATATATATAATTTATATAAATTAAAAACTTTCAAATGAAAATGCACGTGTACATATATAAACTTATTTTCAATAATATTAAAAAAAGGAACTAAAGACAACTTGTTCAAATGTTGTGGATGTTCCTATCTCCATCGCTAGAGTCCCCGGATTAAAAAAATCTTCTATAGGAACCTAAATTCAAAAAATTTTAAATAACTCAAAATATAGATCTCTCTCTATATATCTCAATTTTTAATGGGACTTTTTGAGGTAGAATATATATATATATATATATATATATATATATATATATATATATATATATAACTTTTAAACATAAATTTTGAACTTGTGAAAAATTGTCCATACTTGTGGCACATCTCCCAATGAAGTAGAAGGTATATCTCCTAAGGAAGAAGAAGGTACCGCCATCCCAAAAACATCAGACGGAATCGGTACCTGTTAAAACATTTTATGAAATTATATATGTACATACATGTGTGGCAACAATTATTTATTTTAGAGTCACTTAAAAAACACTAACATACATGTGCCAACATATCATGATGGTCAGACCCATCTACATCGTTTGAACCGGAGGTCCCGAACGTAATATTAACATTTTCATAACGCATCATGCCTGAGAACTACAAATGGTGTTTTAACATATAATCATACATTTTTGTTAGATTAATGTGCACATACAAATAAATGTATACATGTACATACACATGTATTTATTACAAATTGTACACATGTATATGTAAATATAATTTCAAACCTTAAGGTCACTAACACATACCGTTCTGGTGCCCTCTTCCTCATGAAAAATTAGGTCTTGCACACCATTGCGACAATTTATTGCATATGTTCGGAGATCTTCAACATTCATGTTGTAAATCTCCTCATCTGTACGATAAACAAAATTGGCAAGTGCATTTTCACGTGCTCTTTGTCGATTTAAACAAAGATCGACTCCACTCAATCCTCTATGAACATTGTCGATCATAACATCTCTTGCTTCACGACTTATTTGAGAAGTCGCATCCATCTCAGATCGTAGGGTTTCGACTCGAAACGGTCGACTCACCAATGGCGGCTCAGGGCGAGGCAACTCCACATCTCGCTTAGCGCCCTTACGTTGATATAATCGACCTCTCCTTGGGCCAAAAAATTCTGAAGGAAGGTCATTGTAGTCGGATTTCATACCCAAAAAAAAATCTGCATAAAAAATTTGTGCAAAATAAACAAGAACTTCATCGTTCCATGGAAGCCTTCCAAAGGCCGCAAGATTTCGATCATACAAATAAGCATCTTTGTCTGGGTGCTTGAAATACTGCACCTTCAACATTTTTCTTTTTGGCCCTTCCTTATAATTAAACATTGACTTGGCATCTGCTCTTGTAACTCTTTGTTTTATGTCCTGCCATTTATCGGTACCTATCACTGTTTCTTTTCTCTTTCTCATCAGTTCTACAAACAAATCAGTCGTTGGCCCCAAATTTCTATACACATTTACCATTTCACCCAATGAATGTGTAACTATTTCGAGGCTTTGTCTACTCTCAGCAGGTAGAGACAAAGCCACGAGATCTCTTTGCAATTTTGCATGAAGGCTTTGACACCTTTGTAAGGTGCATTCCGCCATGTTCGTTTCCCATGGTATATCAGTAATCTCAGCCGGATAAGTTGTGCTGGGTTGACAGCCTTCTTCTTGAATGTAGCGCGCTGCCCTGCGTCTATTTTGACCATTGGCTCGAACATTTTCAGCCTCTGCATCAATATATATAAAATTTCGTATATTAGAAAAAACACGTGTAAAAAAAGTTGTACAAATTTAATGAAAAAATATTGAAATTGATGTCAACCTTGATGTTGTTGGTTAACATCATCTCCAACATGACCCTGCTGAGAACCAACCCCAGAATGACGTTGTTGAGAACTAGACCCACAGTGACCCTGTTGAGAACCAGTAGCTGTTGATTAGCCTTCAGGGGAATAAATATCACCCCCTTCCCGCAACTTGCTACCACTCATACCTCGACCGGTTGAACCTTGGCCACGCTCCATGGGTGGAGTATAAACCCTTCTCCTCTTGCCTCCTAAAAATTAAAATATGAAACTTATTAAAAACTAATTTCACTCACAAATTTAATAAAAAAATCAATTCCATATGTACACACATGTATGGAGATTTAAGATTATATTTAAATACCGTGAACATCCTCCGATCCTTGAACCTCCACATGGGATTCGGTCGATCTTCGTCTTTCATCCTCCATGATATATATCTATTGGTCGACATTCACAAAATAGATTTCAAAAAATCAATTTGTAATTTAGTGTACAAAAATTATGTAGAACACAACTTTCAAAGCAATAATTGATCATGTGTGAAACTAAATTTAATCGAAAAAGATATTATAAAAATGATAAGTTCACCAAATTGCGCTTTACATGGTGGGAGCACACTTGGTATCAAATTTCCTACTTATACACTTTAGTTTGTGGAAGAAATGACACATGTACATAGTTTACCTTAAAGTAGTTGTGTTTTACGGATATTAAAATGAAGAACTTCTATTTAGATCCATTCCAGAGATTGACTGTAGGGGCATTTACTAGATATGTCACCTTTCATAAAAGATGAGATCCAGAGGCTACCTGACCCTTTACAGACTCTGCCTATAGAAATTGTAGAAGTAAACACTAGAGGCATTAACAATATCAAAGAATGTTTTCATGCTCAGACATGGGAATGTGTCTCTTTCCCTACCCAAAAAAATATTTCAAGGTAGTTAATCTTCATAGACATGTCATCAAGAAAGTCAATGTGATCATCCCCAACTTACTTTTTATGAAATTAGGCTTGGAATCCTCTACAACCTGGTGGATGGAGTTGAATGGGAACTAGGTTGAAAGGCCTTTACAAAATACATGCTAGTGAATAAAACTTACTAGGTTATGCCAACAAATAAAGTGGGAGAAATGTTTTCTCCTCGAGGTTGTCCAATTGGTTGTGTAATACCAACTTCACACATTTCCTCACAGGTTTCTCTCTTAGGTTACAAATTTCTTCCACCTTATTAGTTATATATTTTTCAATTTCCCGAGGATTCCTTGATTTTTTTCTCCTACCATCTCCCTCTCTCACTCCCCAAATTATTGTCATCAAACATGCCCCATTGAGGATCTAGAGCAATGTTTGCACCATACTTAGAACTGTCATCGCTGCTAATTGAAATTGGAGTCATGTATACTAGATTGCTTGCTTAAGTGGCTCTTACTTGGACAATATCCTAAGATGGGTTTGACATGATGGTCATATGAGGTTGGAAGCTACTTAGTGTAATTTTCCTTAAATCTTCAAAAAAACAGAGAAAAAATGTCATTTTCGATCATTTTTTATTAGCTTTTGCATACAGCAAGTGTTATCACAATTGAAACACAATCATGTTCCATGAGCATGAATTATGATTGTCACAAGCCAAATGGCAAGGAAATTTGCATTCATTTAGGCAAAAGAAGGCTATGACATTAAGGTCCATGCTAGAAAAAATTATGCAAATAAAGTTGCTAAGTCTTGATACTTACCATGTGTTTCAAAGCCATAATGAAGGTTGGCTTTGAGAGTGTCCTCTCAAAGCCCTGTCTTGATATGAAATTTAATTCAATGTCTCTTAGAGTTGCAAGGTCGAATTGATAGAACTATTTGATTTCTTTACCATAAATGGATCAACTGTAAAAACTTATTTGTCATATTATATTTTGATGCTTATAGAGTGAAAAAACTTAAAGAATCAACATGTAGGGTCATTTTAATGGTGGGTGGAGAATTGGGGTGTAAAACCTTTTGGAGTCATTTTTAGGTATTAAATGACATTTCTGGGGGTCAAACGATTATCCCTTGTGCCGAAATCTTGACCATTATTCTACACTTAAAGACATATCCAATGGTGCAAGAAAAACATCAAATGAAGTTGATTCAAAATTTATGCCTTTAGTAAGTTGACCTATCATGTTGACCAGGTCATGGTACGAGAGGATGAAATTTTAGCCCCATTACTCATGCATGGCAAGCTAGCTACATGTGGAATTTTAACAAGACTCTATAAAAGGTCTAAAATCACAAACCTCGTTAATGGTTGACAGAGTCAAATCTTACACCTAATTGGCTATCATGCTATGTTAAATACTTAGCCACTAGGAGGAATAAGAGTTCCATTTTGTGTTATTGTATTTTGTTCCATAGTTGAAAATACAACTAGGAGTGTGAAGTTAGAGAGAAAAATGAATGAAGTTAAGTTTTTATAGCAACCTTACACGCTAAAATTTAGTAGCTAACTCTAGAGCATGTTTACATTTTAGTGTTGTTTTTCTCCTATAAGGATTTCCTAGGGAAAAAGGAGTCTAGAGCATCATTAATTTTTAGGGTTGCTTGTCTCCCATAAGGATTCATAGGAAAATAATTGTATTGATTGTCTAGAGATATATGTATGTGTTTTTTTCATTATGTTCTCTATTTCTTACGTTGTGTTTCATTATGTTTTATATTTCTTACATTTCTGCCCTCCTATTTTTCTTTCCAATCAAGGTTTATAAAGTAACATGAGAAGCAACATGAGACTTGGAACAATAATTTTCATTATCTATATGGAAGGCAAGAAGGATTATATCCCCTTAAGCTTAAACTTATGTAGTTTGTCAATTTTTATCATATATTTTTTGGTAAGGGTAAATGTTTTTTATCTATAGTACAAGTCATGAGTTCCCCAATTTTACCTTATATGTAAAGCATGATTCTAGGATTACTACAATTTTTACTTGGTTTCTTATTGTGATGATGCCCTATCTCAATCTAGACATAAGTGATGATGGTCTTCTCCAAATCAACTCATGTATCCTCACTAAATTTATACAAACATTTCAAATTCATATTTTCTTTCATAAAATTCTAGGAATATTAGAAGAATCAGTAAAAAGTAAGATAACCATCTCAATATGCCCCCCATAATTCATTTTATAAAAGATAAATTTGTAAAATCCCTTTCGGTAATAATGGCCGTTATTAATTAATTAAAAAACATAATATATAATAAAAAATTGAGAAATAAAATTTTTGATGAAAATGCGCTATGAAAGTAAAGGTTTAAAGGAAAACATGTACAAGGCATAGTTGAGTACAAGGCATAGTTGAGCCAAATTATTATCTATTTATTGAACTAGAAAGGACATATAATTATTACACATGTTTAATTTACATTCAAATGGTTCTTTGATTTATCTCCTATAGCTTAATGTAATGCTAGATATATAATTTAAGTTGAAGGCACATGAGATAAAAATGACTTCTATGTGACATTTGTATTGAATCATCTATTTGTTGTGTTATATGAACATAATTGGTGCGCATATCTAAAGAGTCCAAATGCTCATTCAAGACCATATGTAATCCTCATCTAACTTAGCCAGGGATTTGCAATACTATATTTGAGTTCGCTAGCTCCATTTCAAGATATTATGGTTATCCAAGAGGGGATATAAAAAATGAAAAGAAGGATGTTGTTGTAGGTTATCCAAGTCGAACATAGAACTAGTGGAGAAACCTAAGGAAAACCTATGTTTCCAGGTCGAACCCTTGTAGAGGTTCCAGTACCTGAGAGTAAAATCCAATTTGGGGCTGTTAAATTCTAACTGTACTGGTAATTGTGCTAGGGGGGAGAAATAGGATGCAATTTCTTCTTCTCACGATTGGGAGTCTTGTTTTTCATGTGGATTCAACCAAACATATTGTACATATTAAACGAGGACATAATTATTACACATTTTTAATTTACATTCAAATGCTTCTTTGATTTATCTCCTATAGCTTAATGTATTATGCTAGATATATAATTTAAGTTGAAGGCCCATGAGATAAATATGACTTCTATGTGACATTTTTATTGAATCATCTATTTGTTGTGTTATATGAACATAATTAGTACGCATATCTAATTTACATTACTTTAATATGTCATGCTTCTTTAATTTATCTTTTATAGATGACCGGAGCATCCCTTTTTAATCTATCCCTTTTGACTTCGGATATGTGGGCAATATTCATCTGCATATTTTTCTATCATAAAGCAATGAGTAAAATTGTATTCCATTTGTGACAATGTTAAGGTTAAGCACATGGATTAAAGTTTTATATATTAGATGAGGAGGCTATGTATTACATATGGTCTTGAATGAGCTTTTGGACTCTTTAGATATATATCTAAAGAGTCCAAATGCTCATTCAAGACCATATGTAATCCTCATCTAACTTAGTAAGGGATTTACAATACTATATTTGAATTGGCTAGCTCCATTTCAAGATATTATGGTTGTCCAAGAGGGGATATAAAAAATGAAAAGAAGGATATTGAACTGTAGGTTATCCAAGTTGGACATAGAACCAGTGGAGAAACCTAAGGAAAAACTATGTTTCCAGGTCGACCCTTTGTAGAGGTTCCAGTACCTGAGAGTAAAATCCAGTTTGGGGCCCTGTTAAATTCTAACTGTACTGGTAATTGTGCTAGGGGGGAGAAATAGGATGTAATTTCCTCTTCTCATGGTTGGGAGTCTTGTTTTTCATGTGGATTCAACCAAACATATTGTACATATTAAAAGAGGACATAATTATTACACATGTTTAATTTACATTCAAATGCTTCTTTGATTTATCTCCTATAGCTTAATGTATTATGCTAGATATATAATTTAAGTTTAAGGCCCATGAGATAAATATGACTTCTATGTGACATTTGTATTGAATCATCTATTTGTTGTGTTATATGAACATAATTGGTACACATATCTAATTTACATTACTTTAATATGTCATGCTTCTTTAATTTATCTTTTATAGATGACCGGAGCATCCCTTTTTAATCTATCCCTTTTGACTTCGGATATGTGGGAAATATTTATCTGCATATTTTTCTATCATAAAGCAGTGAGTAAAATTGTATTCCATTTGTGTGAATGTTAAGGTTAAGCACATGGATTAAAGTTTTATATATTAGATGAGGAGGCTATGTATTACATATGAGATAAATATGACTTCTATGTGACATTTGTATTGAATCATCTATTTGTTGTGTTATATGAACATAATTGGTACGCATATCTAAAGAGTCCAAATGCTCATTCAAGACCATATGTAATCCTCATCTAACTTAGCCAGGGATTTGCAATACTATATTTGAGTTGGCTAGCTCCATTTCAAGATATTATAATGTTAGATTATTATTTCTATAGATTTTGATTATGGTAGTAAAATGTTACAAAAAATCGGAAACTACAAATAATATTATTCTATATATATGTAAAAAGGACATGGTAGAGAAAATCAAACAATATTAAACTTTTCATAAATAGTTTAGATATAAATACATTTTCTAATTTTGATTGTAAATTCCAAGGCTTAAAGCAATAATTTTTTTTAATTAATAAATAAAAAAGAAGCATTTTCAATCAAAATCACATCCAACATATAATAAAAATAATAAAAACAATTTAAAACTTCATACACTATGACATTACTATGGCAAAGAGCATAAAAATATACAAGCAAAAAAATCCTCTTATATAATAATGGAGAGCTTCAAATATACAAGAAAAAAAATCTTTCAACCTTCTTGTATCCCAGAGAAAGAGTTGCTCAAACAATCATATTTTAAACAATTAAAACTTGGAGAGAATCATCTGTTTTTGAATTTCAATTATATAAAAAATTAGTCAAATATTTCAAATCTGTTTTTTGGCTAGTTGCAGAGTGTAGGCGCAGTTATAACTAGAGAGAGACTCCAAGAAGGGGTTTCAAGAAAGAATAGGTTTCCAACATTCCAGTCAAGAAGGGAGGCAAATATTTCCAACAAAAGAGGCAAGAACAAGTTCCCTAGTGGTAGTGCTATGCAACCCAGTTAGTCAGTGCATGTTGCAGGCAAGAGTGCGAGTAGATGGTAGTCTCCAAAGAGAGTTTCTAGAGGTAGAACGAGTTTCCCAAAAGCAGTACTACACATTTTATTAGGTAGGACTGCATCTAGCATGGAGAAAATCATCTGATTTAGAATTTCAATTATATAAAAAATTAGTCAAATATTTCAAATATGTTTTTTGGCTAGTTGCAGAGTGTAGGTGCAGTTCTAGCTAAAGAGAGACTCCAAGAAAGGGTTTCAAGAATGGGACTGTGAACATTGTATCTGCTTGGGAAATGTGTTTCAAAGCAATATTTTCGGTCAAATCACTGTTTTCAGAATAGTGGCTATCATAAAAATCTGCTATGTTCACTGCAAAAATTTATCTTCAGGCCATCACCAGATTTTAAAAGGATAAATTCCAATAAAAATCTTTGAAGAGCACGATGAAAGCTATCATAAAAGATTTCGAACCAGAGTGAACCTACAGAGTTTCCGCATTTGGCATTCGGCATTCGCATTGGCATTTTTCGAAAGAGGCGACATTTGACATTTCACAACTACAATGCTTTTAAACATTGAGTTTCACCCCAACGAAACGTCCATATGACGATGAGTGAGAGCGTGGAGCATATGGTTTAGTTGGCATTGCCATTTTTCTTCTAGATATGATAATATGATATAAGTTGATGTGGATGTTGGCATTGGCAGAAACCTCTCACTTTCGCGTTGGCATATGTCCCTTTTGGGGACAGATTTTCGGCCTTTGATATGTAACCAGGCCACAGACTTTGGCCTTTTCTATTGAATTACGCCAAGTCACTCACCTTTCGGCTTCCACTATTTGTGGTCCGATGTAGAAATCGGGCTCCAATATTTCGGAATCCACCCAATTGTAATCAATTTTTACTACTATACTAGACTCTCGTCATTACATGCTCAACCAGCCAAATACGATTAACAAAATTGTAACTTGGTAGATCACATATCATGTATTTTGTATTTAGTTAAAAAAAAACCTAACATTTCGGATAAACCCTTCACTCATTTTCCAGAACAGAAAACCATAACCAATATATTTCAAAATGACATTTGAATTTGACATTTCAATGTAATTCGGCATTCGGCATTCGACATTTTTCGAAAGTAATTCGGCATTTAAATTTGACATTTCAATGTAATTCGACATTCGGCATTCGGCAAGAAGTTTGGTGATATATCCGAGCGGGGACGGCAGGAGCACCACGGCGGATGACAGGAGCACCACGGCGGATGACCACGAGCGGGGACGGCAGGAGCACCACGACGGACGGTAGCAGCAACAACGCAGACACAGCGAAAAAACTCGCGCGCACAACGAAAACTGTAAACTGTCAAAACTTGCGGGCGATTTATTTATAGAAAATAGTTCGGTCGAACTATTTTAAAAGTAAAACTTCGGCCGAACTCATAGTTTGGCCGAAGTTTTTTAGAAGTTCGGCTGAACTTTTGTTGCCGGTTTTCCAACCTCCGACAAAAATTCTGTTTTCTCGCGCCGTCATTGTGCCGTCAATCTAAACGGAATCACGAGTTCGGCTGAACTTTATAAGAAAGTTCGGCCGAACTTTGAAAAATGTTCGGCCGAACTATTGTTGAAAAAAAATTTCCGCCCCCGATTCTCACAAAAGTGTAACCCAGCTTCACGTTTCCGCCCATTTACATACCTATTTCAAATTCAATATTTGAGAGTGCTTCATATTTCTTTTGCAAGATTGTCTCGTCTCTTCTCTATGTTCCTCAGGGTCTCTTTTTCGATCATATTTTCTCGTACAATTTCTTCGATTTCCCATGATAATAGAGTATGAAGTTCAAAAAATTTCCTGGAAAAATTTAGACAAAAACTCAATTAAAAAATTCATCACAAAAGATTTAATTTAAAAAAAACTCATTTTAAATTTTTTGCAAAAAATACATACTCCAATCCAAAACACTTCAAAAAAATTTAAGAAAAAAATGTCTTATAAAAATGAAACAAAGTTCAAAATATTTCCTTCCAAGTCCTACAAAAAAATTTCATTTAAAAAGTTACACAAAAACTCATTTAAAAAAAATCATTATAAAAGATTTACTTCAACCCGAAACCAAAAAATGTCCTTTCGAAATTAATCCCAAATCCATACTTAAAAAAAAAAAGCCCAAAAAACTATATCACATACCTCCAAGAAATGTCTTTTGAATGTACCTCCAAGAAAATTCTTTAAACCCAAAAAAATTCCTTGCAAAATTAGATCAAATGTACGAAAATAATGTGTCTCAAAGAAAAGTCCTTTGAAGTCATTTGAATGTACTTCCAAGAAAAGTCCTTAAACCCAAAACAATTCTTTGCAAAATCAGATCAAGAATTTTGTAAAATCAGACCAAAAGTGCGAAAATAATGAAGGGTTTTGCGGCAATTTATATTGCCGCGAAATGTTTTTTTGGAGGGGCTTGGTGGTACTTTCCGGCTGACGGAAAGTTAAGTAAAAGTTCGGCCGAACTACTTTGTCGTTTGATTTAACGTGCCATCGGTGCAAAAAACAGTTCGACTGAACTTTGTTTAAGAGTTCGGCTGAACTAACGCGTCACCAGTTACGCAGAGCCAACTCCTGAATATGTTTCTGAAACTTTGGACTGACTAAACTCCATGAAACATACTGAATTAAGTGTCGGAACCAAGACAAGCATTTTCAGAATTGAATCTACTTTTAAGAAATATAACTTTCATGGAATTTCATAAATATTTACTATTTTTAATTAATTTTGTAATAAAATGGATGCAAACAATTTCTGAAGGTCATTGTGATTCAGTGAAATCAAAATTCTGCGTCTTCCAAAATACATTGTAAAAAAAAATGAAAAAATTATCGTACATTACATTGGTCCGTTGTGTCTAATGGGTAGCTTTTAGATTTTTAATTTATAACTTATATGTTAAGAAATTTGTTGCGTCGCGAAACATATTCAAAATATGCAGTTTTTCATATTGGACCTGTTCAAAAAATTCTAATAATTACGATATACATCCATTGGCTTTGTAAATATGAAGAAACCAAAGTATACTCTGTCTAGATTGTTGTAACACATTTTGTTTCTCAAAAACACAAATTTTCAAAGAATACAACATTGCGTATTAACATGACTTCTTATGAATCCGTTGATTGTTAAAAAACACACACTCAAAGAAACGCTAAGTTGACATAACAAATGTGTATAAGAAAATTCCAAAAAATAAGTGTTGGGTATGTGTTATATTCTTTCCACGACTAGCCCCACACGCTGTACGTTGTGTCGGGCGCAGCAGGGGGGTCACAAGGGGGGAGGTAGCCCCCACTATTGGGGTCTAGGGCCGCGCCCTGACAAAAAATGTTTTGGTGTGCGGACCCACTCATAGGCGGACCCACCCATGTTTTGTGCATGATTTTGTACATGGTTTTGGGGTACGATGGTTTTCGGCCCCTGGTATTTTGTAGATCCGGTCAAGGGAACTACAGTTATGTTCTAATCCAAGGTTAATGGATTGGGGTTTATGTATGCTTCGGCATGTATATATATGTGTTATAACACTAAAAGGAATATAATGAAAAATCAAGTTGGTCGTCCCATTTTGGGATCAGGGGAAATCTCTGTGTTTATCTATTTTATGTTTTATGCTCTTGCTATTGTTTATTTTCTATTATAAGATTCGTGTGTAGATAATTTTTGTTCAGGGTTAAAACCTACATTTGGTATCAGAGTTGTTTCAGCTTCAAGGGGATGCCTTTGCTGCTGAGGGTTTTTTGCTCGAGCCTGAGGTAGACCCTCTTCAGTGGGAGATCTGCGGGATCGATTCAGTGGGAGATGGCGAGCGGCGGAAAGATAGAGATTGAGAAATTTAATGGTCCGAGTTTTGAGTTGTGGAAGCTCAACATGGAGGATCTGCTGGTCGATAAAGATCAGTGGATCGCGGTAGATCCAGGTACTAAACCAACGACAATGTCAGATGAAGAATGGAAGAAACTAGATCAGAAGGCTAAGAGCACAATACGGTTGTGTGTCTCAGATTTAGTATTGTTCAATGTATCTGGGGAAGCTACGACGAAAAATTTGTGGGAAAAACTTGGGACTTTGTACCAATCTAAGTCTCTGGTGAATAAGCTGTTCCTGCGGAAAAAGCTGTATAACCCGAGGATGAAGGATGGAGACTCGGTGACAGAGCATCTGAATGCCTTCAATACTGTGGTAAGTCAGTTGTCATCTGTTGATATTAAAATCTCAGATGAAGATAAGTGCATCGTTTTGTTGTGTTCTCTACCAGACTCATGGGATAGTTTGGTTATTGCAATAGGTAGCAATACAACTACCTTGAATTTTGATGACATTGTCTCAGCCTTGCTGTCGGAGGAAATGAGACGGAGAAATATGGAGGGCTAGAATGGAGATGCCTTATCTGTACGAGGAAGGTCCCAAAACAGAAACAAGAATAAGGTTTTGAGTGGGAGATCCAAATCTAGAGGGAGATCTAAATCTCCTGGAAAGTTTGTAAAGGTATGCTGGAAATGCGGAAAGGAAGGGCACTACAAAAGGGAGTGCAGATCTAAAGCTCCTGAGAAAGGAAAGGGATCTGATGATGCTCCTTATGCAGAGGAAAAAACCACCTCGGATGAAGGTGGGGATGTGTATTTGGCTTCTTCTTCAAATACACATGTAGATCATGAGTCATGGTTGATTGAATCAGGTGCATCCTTTCACTTCACTCCCCATAGGGAGTGGTTCTGCGAGTATGAGAAATATGATGGTGATGTCTTCCTAGGGGATGATAGAAAGGCAAAAATCATCGGACGTGGAAAGGTCAAGCTGAAGCTGCAAGGTAGAAGTATTAGAACACTTCCTGGTGTTCTTCATATTCCTGCATTGGCCATAAATCTGATTTCTGTAATCAAGATGGATGATGCAGGTGTAAAAACAGTGTTCGAGAAAGATGCCTGCAAGATGGTTCGGGGAGAACTGAAATCGCAACTTTCTGAAATCGCAATCTCTTAACATCGCGAAATCGCAATATCGCAAAATGTAATATATGAATAATATCCGTTAATACGTTTTCTGCGACATGCGATTTGCGATAAACATTTTAGTGAAAGGTCATTGGATTGCGGTATCGCAATTTTGAAGATTCTGCTTTGCTTAAGATATATTCTACTTTTTTGCGATGGATGCGATGTTTCCTTCAAAGGGAGATTTTATTCTAGTCTATCATAAACTTAAGTTTAGTTTAAAGATTTTCCAAAGAAATTTCCTTAAGTCCATGATAGTAAGTTTTATTGAAAATGAAAACAAACATCAATTTTTTTTTAGATTTTTAAACTAAGGGTCCCCACTTATTTAGTATTATTACTAATATTAAATAAGAAGGGGGGTTTTTGCTGGCCACTGATATTAATGCGGGGGGTTCAGACTGTAACTCTGTACAAGCTACAAGGTAGCACTGTTATTGATGGGTGTAATAGTTATGTGGTTCCTGAAAGTGGAGCGGAAAGCCTAGCTGTCTCCGGAGAAAAGACCATGCTATGGCATTAAAGGCTTGGACATATTGGAGAGAAGGGCCTTCAGATACTACATAGAAATGGTATGGTAGAAGGTATGTCTAATTTCTCTCTGGATTTCGATTTCTGTGAACATTGTGTATATGGGAAGCAGAATCGGATGAGTTTTCCTTCTAGTGCTAAGAGGGCGAACAAGATATTAGAACTTGTGCACAGTGATGTGTTTGGACCTGTGTCAGTTCCATCACTGGGAAAGTCTGTGTACTATGTTTCGTTCATAGATGACTTCTCAAGGAATACATGGATATATTTCTTGAAGAAGAAATCTGAAGTCTTTGACAGATTTAAAGAATTTAAGGCTCTGGTGGAAAACCAGACAGAGAAGAAGATAAAGGCACTGAGGACAGATAATGGTGGGGAGTTCTGCAAGAAGGAATTTGAAGAGTTTTGTAAGAATGGTATAGCAGGGTAGAAGACTACTCCATACACACCTCAGAAAAACGGAGTTGCAGAAAGAATGAACAGAACGCTGATGGTAAAGGCAAGAAGCATGCTCAGTGGTACCGGGTTAGGACAAGAATTCTGGGCAGAGGCAGTGGAGACTGCATGTTACTTATTTAATAGATCACCTTCATCAGCGTTGGAGGATAAGACTCCACATGAAGTATGGACTGGTAAGAAACCCTCTCTTTCACATCTAAGGGTATTTGGATGTGATGCATATGTACATGTTCCAAAGGAGAAAAGGACCAAGTTGGATAATAAATCTGAAAGGTGCATCTTTATTGGGTATAAGGATGGTTTAAAAGGTTACAAGCTTTGGAACCTGGAAACAAGGAAGGTTGTGTACAGCCGAGATGTGGTGTTTAGAGAGGTGAAAGATGTTGTTAAACATGAAATCTTACCAAAGGAACCTAATAAGATAGAGTTTGAGCTAAATGAGGATGAATCAGACTCTACATCATAAGAAGATTCAGAAGAGGAAGAGCCACAAACTCCAGCTTTGAGAAGATCAGTTCGGGAAAGAAGGCAACCAGAAAGGTATAGTCCATCTGCTTTTTGTTCAGGTTTTGCCTTAACCATAACTGATGATGATCCCAGAACTTTCAGGGAGGCAGTAGATTCCGAGGATGGAAAACTCTGGAAGGAGGCCATGGTTGATGAAATGGCATCCTTGCACAAAAATGAGGCATGGGATCTGGTGGAGTTGTTGGCTGGAAGGAAGCCCATTGGGAGCAAATGGGTGTTTAAGAAGAAGATGAATGTAGAAGGCAAGGTGGAGAAATAAAAAGCTCGGTTGGTAGCAAAAGGTTATTCCCAAGTGTCGGGAATTGATTTTGGTGATATTTTTTCTCTTGGTGCCAAAGTTACTTCTATTAAATTACTTTTATCTGTTGCTGCTGCATTTGATTTTGAGATAGAACAAATGGATGTGAAGACAACATTTCTTCACAGGGATCTAGAAGAGGAGATCTACATGAAGCAACCTGAAGGCTTTATGGTGAAGGGTAAGAAAGAACTGGTATGCAGGTTGAAGAAGTCTCTGTATGGGTTAAAACGGTCACCAAGGATGTGGTATCAGAAATTTGATACCTATATACGGGGACTTGGCTTCACCAGAAGCAAGGAGGATCACTGTGTTTATTTTAAATTAATTGGTGGCCGTGTTATTTATTTGGTCTTGTATGTGGATGATATGTTGTTGATTGGAAATGACAAAGAAATTATCCAAGATTTGAAGACCCATTTGTTCTCCAAATTCGACATGAAGGATCTTGGTGCTGCAAACTATATTTTGGGCATGGAAATTAAGAGAGATCGGGCAAAGAGGAAGCTCTGGTTAAACCAGAGGAAGTATGTCGAGACTATATTGCAGAGGTTCAATATGCAGGATAGTAAACCGGTGAATGTTCCTATTCTTGTAGGTGTAAAGCTGTCTGCTGAACAGTGTCCCAAGACACAAGAAGAAGAGGAGGATATGTCCCATGTTCCATATGCAAGTGCAGTGGGTAGTCTAATGTATGCAATGGTCTGTACTAGACCAGACATTGCACATGCAGTGGGAGTATTGAGCAGGTTTATGTCAAACCCAGGGAAGGAGCATTGGACAGCAGTGAAGCAGGTTTTCAGATATTTACGTGGCACTAATGATTATGGCTTGTGCTACCAGGGAAGACCGGGATTGGAAAGAATGTTGGACATTCGTGGTTTTGTTGATGCAGACTGGGCTGGAGATCTGGACCAAAGAAGATCTACAAGTGGGTATGTGTTTAGCCTAGTTGGAGGCGCAGTCAGTTGGATGAGTAAAAGACAGTATGTAGTGGCTCTTTCAACTACAAAGGCAAAATACATAGCAGCCACTCATGCAAGCAAGGAAGCAGTTTGGTTGCAGAGATTGTGTTCAAGTATGGGGTTGGTACAGCAAGCTATAAGGATAGACTGTGATAGCCAAAGTGCAATTTTCTTGGCTAAGAACCCTTCTTACCATTCAAATACAAAGCACATTGATGTTCAATATCACTTTGTTAGAGATATGGTTGAGGCTAAAAGGGTGCTGCTGGTAAAGGTGGACACTTTGAAGAATGTTGCAGATGCATTGACGAAGTTTGTGAGCACTCATAAGTTCTCTTGGTGTAGGGAAACAATGGGTGTTGAAGAATTGGCCCAATGACTAAGCTCTCATATGGCCCCCTGTGGAAATAAAACAACAAGTGGGAGAATGTTGGGTATGTGTTATATTCTTTCCACGACTAGCCCCACGCGCTGTACGTTGCGCCGGGCGCAGCAGGGGGGTCACAAGGGGGGAGGCAGCCCCCACTATTGGGGTCCGGGGCAGCGCCCCGACGAAAATTGTTTTGGTGTGCAGACCCACTCATAGGCGAACCCACCGATGTTTTGTGCATGATTTTGCACATGGTTTTGGGGTACGATGGTTTTCGGCCCCTGGTATTTTGTAGATCCGGTCAAGGGAACTATGGTTATGTTCTAATCCAGGGTTAATGGATTGGGGTTTATGTATGCTTCGACATGTATATATATGTGTTGTAACACTAAATGGAATATAATGAAAAATCAAGCTAGTCGTCCCATTTTGGGATCCAGGGGAAAATATTTGTGTTTATCTGTTTTATGTTTTATGCTCTCGCTATTGTTTATTTTCTGTTATAAGATTCGTGTGTAGATAATTTCTGTTCAGGGTTAAAACCTACAATAAGTAATAGAAAGCTAACAAAATTTCTCACAATTTTTATTTTTATCTCAAAATGAAATTCTAAATAGAAAAATTGTTTTAGCTTTCAGAAAGTTGAAGAACTGAAAAAATGAAAGTTTTTTCTCAAAAAAGGGCAAAACGTGTAACCCAACTTCACAATAATTGAGAATCTTTCTTAAAGGGTGAGGGAATTTAGATACTCTACCCTTCCACCAAAGCTATAAAAAGTGAGACTTGTAGATTATAGTTTTGCAAAATTGACATTATTTGATTAATAATAAGTTACAAACAATTTAAAAAGTAATAAGAGGAAGGTACATGAGGGCCATGGTAATTAATGTGATTCTTTGTACTATTTTTATTTAAAATAGTAATTCGTATTTGTATTTTTTTAAATGAATATTGTTAAATGTGTTGTACTATTTTTATTTAAAATAGTAATTTGTACTTGTATTTTTTTTAATGAATATTGTTATATGTGTTGTACTATTTTTATTTAAAATAGTAATTTGTACTTGTAATTTTTAAATGAATATTGTTAAATGTATAATTGAGTAAAATATATTAAATTGATATTCTAATTTTTAAGATATTTATTTAGAAAATTCAAAGTATGGTGAGTTTTGTTTTATTAAGCTTTGTTCTAGATGTGGAGAGAATGAGTCTATATCAAGTCCCAAACAAGATTATTCTTTCTCTTCATATTCTAGCTTGCACCTTGACACTCCTCCTAACCTCCTCGTTGCACAAATTTAAACTATGAGGCACAAGGTAGTTGTTGCATATAGGAACATTTAGATATCATAAGAAAACTGTGATACTCTATTGTAATTTTCTCTACAAATGTGATGGAAAATGTGCCCTAAATGTTGACAATTTCATGGTTAATGTACTATAAGCTACATGCAAATTTATAGTCTTGTATACAATATCAAGAAAGCTATGCCCAATATCCAACACCATAGAGCAAGACATGTTCACCAATTCAACAGTTGCTTCCAAATCTCTCTTGGTGCTAGAGTTGTTTTCTTAATAAACTTGTTTTTACTGCTCTTGAACTGATGAAAACCATCGTTGTTTCATATAGGAGCATTTAGATCTAATAAGAAAAGTGTGATATTGTGTTTTAAATTTCTCTACAAATGTGTTGGAGTTTTTTTCTCAATAAACTTGTTTTACTGCTCTTAAGTGATCAAATCCATCGTTGTTGCATATAGGAGCATTTATCTATCATAAGAAAAGTGTGATACTCTATTATAATTTTCTTTACATATGTGTTTGAGTTTTTTCTCAATAAAGTTGTTTTTACTGCTCTTAAGTGATGAAATTCATCGTTGTTGCATATAGGAGCATTTAGCTCTGATAAGAAAAGTGTGATAGTCTATTATAATTTTCTCTACAAATGTGATGGAAAGTGTGCCATGAATGTTGGCAATTTCATGGTTAATGTAATATAAGATAAATAAAAATTCATTTCTTCTACACAAGATCAAGAAATCTATGCAGAGTAGCCAACACCACAGAACAATACATGTTCGCCAACTCCATAAATGCTACCAAATCTCTCTCGGTGTTGGAGCTATTTTCTCAATCTCAATAAAGTTGTTATTACTGCTCTTAAGTGATGAAATTCATCGTTGTTGCATATAGGAGCATTTAGCTCTGATAAGAAAAGTGTGATAATCTGTTATAATTTTCTCTACAAATGTGATGGAAAGTGTGCCATGAATGTTGCCAATTTCATGGTTAATCTAATATAATATAAATAAAAATTCATTTATTCTACACAAGATCAAGAAAGCTATGTCGAGTAGCCAACACCATAGAGCAAGACATCTTCACCAATTCAACAGTTGCTTCCAAATCTCTCTCAGTGCTAGAGTTGTTTTCTCAATAAACTTGTTTTTACTTCTCTTGAACTGATGAAAGCCATCGTTATTTCATATAGGAGCATTTAGATCTGATAAGAAAAGTGTGATACTGTGTTATAATTTTCTCTACAAATGTGTTGGAGTTTTTTTTCTCAATAAACTTGTTTTTACTTCTCTTAAGTGATGAAATCCATCGTTGTTGCATATAGGAGCATTTATCTCTCATAAGAAAAGTGTGATACTGTGTTATAATTTTCTCTACAAATGTGTTGGAGTTGTTTTCTCAATAAACTTGTTTTTACTACTATTAAGTAATGAAATTCATCGTTGTTGCATATACGAGCATTTAGCTCTGATAAGAGAAGTGTGATACTCTGTTATAATTTGCTCTGCAAATGTGATGCAAAGTGTGCCATGAATGTTGGCAATTTCATGGTTAATGTAATATAAGATAAATAAAAATTCATTTCTTCTACACAAGATCAAGAAAGCTATGTTGAGTAGCCAACACCACAGAACAAGACATGTTTTCCAACTCCATAAATGCTACCAAATCTCTCTCAGTGTTGGAGCTATTTTCTCAATCACCTTATTTTTACTTCTCGTGAAGTGATGAAAGCCACCTCTCCATACATTTTTTACTATCTTCACAAAGAACAAAAAAACCAACTTCAAATCAGCGATATTGAAAAAACAAAAACATGGCAGACACGAAGGACATTAGTGGTAAAGAACAATGTGATATTTTGAATATTTTCAAATATCATTAAGGAAATAATACATAGGCGACTCAATAGGAATTGATCAAGATTAAATATGGAGGAACTGCATCAAAAAAACCTTTGATTTTGAAGGTAGAAAATCACGATCTATTTCTTTATTCATGAGGTATTCATGTTGGCATGATCAGAAAAGGTATTTAACTTAACTTCAACATAGGCCTCATGTTTTGTAAGGCTCAAGGAAGCATTATTGCATTAAGATTTCACTACCTACTTCCATGGAATAAAATTTTGATTTTCATTCCTCCACGATGGCTCCTTTTCTGCAGCATCTTATTTCTTCTAGGCTACTCTTTCCTATGCTATTTCCTTACGACGTTTCTTTTGCAACATGTGGTGCAATTGCTAGCTAAATTTAATTAAAACTCACATAAAAAGATCTAATACTTACAATAAATTTATAATATAACAGTTATTTTAACAATGGGGCCAATAGGCTTATCCATACCACATGCTTAAAAACCATAACTCATTTCACAATCAAAATATTTTATTTTAATTTAATTTTAAGACATTTTTCAAATTAATAATAAAAGCAAAAATATTATAATTACTTTTGAAATATATCTAAATCTTCTATCCTCACTACTACTATAATATATTTCATAGAGTCAAATTGATTTTTAAATAAAATTAAATGTGAATTTTATATAATATAAATAATATTCCTAAGAGCCATAATAGATCCATTTTAACTACTAATTTACCAAAAGATAAAAAGAATCAAATATTTGATTTTCTTCTCCCTACGAGCCTTGAAACTATGAGCCAATGAGGATTAAAACCCACACAATCAATTGGTCTACCTATCACAAATGAATAAATAAATAAATAAATAAATAAATAAATAAATATATAACAGAACAAGATTTCCAATCATAGAAGAGATTTACCTTCATTTTACCATGGAGGTAAAGGCTTTGTTATAATAAATGGGCCAATATAATGGCTTATCAATGCCACATGTCCATAAAACCATAACTCATTTCATATGACACTTTTTCATATAACAATTTTTAATTAATCAATTTAAACAAATGATAAAAAGGGCATAAATACTTTGGAGATAAATCTCAACATTTGATTTGATAATAGTACTAAAAATATTTTAAAATATTCTTAAATTAAAATTATGAAAGTCTTATTCAAGAATATACATTGAAAATAAAAAAGTAAGTTATTAGATTAACTGTAATTTTAAAATTTTATTACTAAATTTTAAGGTTGTAGGTGATTAGGATAGTTGAAAGGTTTTAAATAAGGTTTATTAACCATATAACAAATGAAAATAAACCAATTAAATAGAATTAATTAATTAATTGATTGATTAATTAGTGAGTTAGAAAAATGATGGAAATAAAAGGAGAAGAAGGATTATAACTCACTTAGACTTTGAAGATAGATAATGAACTTTTCTAGGTTGAAGTGGTGATTTGTGAGAATTTTCCAATATTGATCCTCATCCTATTATGATCTCCACATTCAACCTTGAATTTTTGTAAGAGAGGACTTTCCAATATATATGTAACATAACTAATTAATTCATCACACGCACACATATAACACACTAGATTTATTGATGAATTGTTTTGTTTTGTTTTGTAAGCTGGTGGTACTTCTTTTCGTTTCTTTTCAAAATATTACATTGTTGGCCCAAATATACAACATGGCCTCAATTTGTCCATTGGAAAACCATGTCTATTGGCCATCTATTTTTAGAATATCCAATCCAAAACTTGAAGGTTTTAAGAGAATAAAAAACACAAAGGATATACCCTTCTCATAGTTCCATCAATTCACATAAACACTAAAGTTTATAATCAAAATCATAAGAGAAAAACTATTAATTTAATGAGTCTATAGGTAGCAGATTTTTGGCACTTGGTTGTTGGAAGTAATGCTTACATGTGTTTTTGTGAGTTGTCATTGCAAGACCCTAGGTGTGATTCTAGAAATAGTTATTTCCCTATGTGTCTGAGTTGTTTATAAGTCATAGATCCACCTTCTTCAGATCTTATCATTTAGAAGTTCGTGATCTACAACTATATGTGTAATATGTTATGTGCTCAATAATACAATGAATGATTTTTTGGTGTGTGAACAATCTCTTATCTCTCTTCTATTTTTTTAACATGGTAAGAAATCGAGGAAGATGAGAGATCTTTGAGTATTATTATTTTTTTTAGATAAATTAGTTTAGTGTGTGAATTTCGTGTTGCTGTGTGCAAAGCATGTTCGAGATTGTGCCATCTGTTTTCATCAGTTCTAGTTTTGTTTATAGGAATCGTCAGACTTGTATTCTATGTAATGTACAAGGCGAAGCTGTCATCTTTAAATTTTTCATTCTCATTGCTACAAATATGATTTTGCTTTAATCTGGACGTCTTTACGCTGATGTTGAATAAGAGCTGTTTGATATTGAGTTGTCCAAAGAGGGAGGTGCTTCTTGCTTGGAAACGCATAGAGGGAACTGTATTTACGCTTTGAAAGGAAATAAAGGTCGAGAAGTGGGCACCACTGTAAGTGGAGGAGCGATGTGCCCACATGTTACGGAGCAAGAACCATAATGTGCATTGTGATTTGAACCCTCAACATTCTAACAAACCTCTTTATAGCATAGCAACAAACGATTTTATCTCATGATGCATTCGTAGAAGGCTTGTGATTCTGGGTTCTGTGGAAGTAACGAAAATAGTGAATCCTATGCATCGAAGCACACACATGGAGGAATATGAGACTTTATACCCAAGTCTGTTTTTTGTTACTCTCGTCCTACGCCTTGAATCTGAAGCCGCATGGATTAGGGAGCATGGAAGGATTCTCGATCTCTGAGTTGCCCCAGAGTCACTTTGCCGACGTGGGCAGATATGTGCAATTCTATGCTAGATCATGTGTGAAAAAGAGAATGTCAAGATCATCTGTGCTTCAGTCATCTAGTAGAGACCGGAGAGGAGGAATACAAAATTGATCAGAAGGGCCAGGGTGTGGCTATTGAAACAAACTTTAAGGGTCAAGAGGATGTGAGTTACGTAGTGCGATCTGATAGAGCCAGTGTCGTGGAGGCTGGTACTAAGCGTGGTATCGTGTCTAAGGAATTGACTAATGCAAAAATGGATGTTAACACCGGCCGTGGGCCACTTCCTAATGTAATGTAGACTCAATTCATTTAGAAGTTTTATGAAGTTTATTAATTTAGAAGTTTTATGAAGGTCACGAGGAAAAAGTCTTCATTTTTTAAAAGTCAACCCTTCTTCATATGGCTTGAATTACTCATTCTATTGGACGTGAATTCTCGACACATGTTTCACTATTCAAACGAGGAGATAAGAGAGTTTATATGACTATTTTATAAGCCAAAGTGTAAGGTGGTTAATGATTGTGGTTGAGTTTGTTGAGAAAAAGATGTTTGTGGTGATTTTATTGGTGTTTAATTTTACCAAATGTAGATGGTGTAGTGTGGGTTGTAAAATTATTTTGATGTGCAAAAAAGAGGTTGGTAGAAATTTTAATGGTGAAAAGGAATTTTTGGTTAAAAAAAATCAAATGCAAAACCATAAAGAAAATACCAACTATTGCATAGATTAATGTGACCAGTGATGTTCCGGGGCATTAGTCACAGGTAGTTCTTAATAAGGTTAAGTTGGTGTGATCCATCATGCTCCAAGAGAATTAGTAACATGTTATTTATACAAGGTCAAGTTGTAGAAATGTCTGCTGAAAACATTATATACCCAAAATGCTATCCTAGATAACTAGTGAATATAGCGGAAGGCCATATATTCAAAATATGGTGGAAGTTCCATAGGATAGTTCAATATCGACACTGAACCGTTGCGCTTCGGGGGGTTGAGAAGCGTCAATTCTGCAAAGCATGTCAACAATGGTTTGAAAAGGTTATGTTTTAAATGGATCAAGTGGGAAGCTCGAAAGTGTGGTGAAGAAAAGAGCGGAAAGTGTGAAATTTCAGAGTGGATATGATGCTACTAACGACCATATCACGAAAACATGACAAATATTCATTTATTGTTGTAATGTGTGTTACATGTAAGCATTAAGGGAGTGTGTTGGAAGTCATGCTTCTATGTGTTTCTCTGAGTTGTCATTGAGAGTCCTTAGGCGTGATTCTAGAAGTATTTATTTCCCTATGTGTCTGAGTTGTCTATGAGTCATAGATCCACCTTCTTCGGATCTTATCATATAGTGTTGGTGATCTACAACTATATATGTAATATGTTATGTGCTTAATAAAACAATGTGTGATTTTTGGTGAGTTAGCAATCTCTATTCTCTCTTATATTTTTTTAACATTGGTATCCCAGAGGCATTGAAGGTGATGTGCATAACATGTTCCTTTAAATCCTTTCCATTTGATTATCCATTGGATAAGTTGGAAACACGTGTTTTTTTTCTCTTTGCACTTCTACCCAATTATCTATTGTTGAAAGAAAAATCAAAGAAGTATTTTTAATAAATATAGTTGTTTCCCTCAAAGGTGATGATAACTCTATAGCCGTATTTGTCTTGGAATATCTTATTTGTATATGTAAACTTGGAGGTTTATGGTGAAAATTGCAAGTGAAATGTTTATGGTTTTTATGCATTTATGTCAATTATATTAACACATAAAATAGTATTTTTATCTCATTTTTGAAGAAATAAAATAGACAACAGTACCATAGCAAAAAACAAAAGACAACAGATGATGAAGGATTAGTGTGTGTGTGTTTCCACAGTCAAGAACACGTTGATGAGATCTTCTAGTACGCTATGTATTCTTATCGAGGGGTCTGAAGTGTTCACCCAAAACTTCGAGCCCCACGATAAGAATACACAGGATACCAGAAGATCTCATCAAAATGATGAAGGAGTTCACCCCTCCTAGGCTACATCTCCTAGTCCAGTTTCCAATGTTGGGCCTCTTTCATTATGGTAAAAAATATGTGTTTACAAAAAATTTCAGTGCTCATAATGTAAAAATATTGTCACCAATGGCTCCAGAATAGTAAAAAAACCCTAGCTGGGTTCTTTCTGCACTAAAAAAGGTCTAAAATTGATTGAGTTATGCTCCAGAGAAGATTTGCTGCTAACTGTTGTCCAAATCGCACCCACCTGCTATCCATCCTACAAATTATGACTTTTTCGACCATGTGGGGCAACAAATTTTCTGAATGCCGGAGAGATTCGTACCAATTCGGGTTCAAATTCTCAAACCATTAAATGACCTATGATGCCCATGAACCAATAAAAAAGGGGCCAAGTGGTGCATTATGGGCTGTTGATCTCAGGTTTGTTTCAACACTGCTACACCAAAGTTGATCTGCCTGTGACTGGGGTTACTGCTTGGTTGGGTTAACACCCACCATGGTTGTGTTTGAAATTACTGCGCCATAAACAAAACTCAACCCTACATCGAAACTCGTGGTTGCACTGGAGTTACTGCTGAAGTTGGAACTCCGCCAAGTCATAACCCAAATCCGCATATATTGTGGTTTGTGGTATGGTTCCCGTTGGTGGTTGGATAAACGCCATAATATATAACTGTGACCGTTATATCCATTTCATGTGCTATGGTTTGTGTTGACTGTCGGGTTAACTAGCATGAACCAACTCTGCTTTAGACTTTCGTTATGTTATGATATGACATAAGGTTTGGGTAATGCAATATATGGTTCGGGATATCACATGTGGTTTCGTTATAACATTATATTCAGGCATATAATATAAAGTTTTAGGCCGGGGTTAACCCCACCCCTGTCACCTCCAGTTGCAATCTCATGGCCATGGGGTGGACTGGGGATGAGGGGTTAACCCTGGCCCTAACCCCCAAATACATTTTCCATAAAATTTAAATAGAACCTCAAATCCTATGTTAATAAGCAACATATGTGGCACAGTGGTAGAGCACTGTGCTGCCACTCCGGAGGTCTATTGTTTGAAACCCATGGAGGCTTGTTCTAGCCATATAACAAAATTTTACACAACCAATAGGAGGCCATGTGGCAGCCACCGATTGGACTGCGTGGCCCTCCCTAATTGGACCACATCAACAAACATTGAACCAATAGAAACACACCTTCCACGAACCAATAAAAATGGGACACTTGTCATCCAATGACTGGTCCATAAAAAACACAGTCATGCCCAGTCACTTGCCCTGTCAGCGTATGGACTGTTGATTGGGTGTACCTACAACACACTTTACAAAAATTTTAGATGTTTGGAAAATCGGTTAGAATGCGATATCGGGAGAATATGATATCGATTTTGAGTGAAACGAATTGCATTGGATTCAGGGCGATGATATCTTCATTTTGGTGTCGGTTTTGAGTTGTTTCAAACACTTGGAATTTTGAGCATTTGACTGATCCACCGGATCATTCCTTCCCACTATGAGCTTTTGGACCTCTAAAATCTCATTTTCAGTCAACAAATAGATGAGGGTATGGTTCCCTTGCCCTTATATTCCCAATCCACTTACCTATTCTTGGATTTGTCGCTTTGATCTTTTCATGAAGGTACTTTATTTTCCCTGATTTTGGAGTCCTTGCCTTTCTGTCAAAGATGATATCTTGCTGCAATTTTCCAAGATATTTAGAAAAGAAAACTGCCCTTGAAGGAATATGAACATTCCCTCCTCAGTCTTCAATCAAAGGTGACTTATTCAATTTCACGTTCACTTCATCTTGAACATTGTCACCATAATGATTCTTAGCATGTCTAGCCTTGTACTTGGCTCGACTCTTTACCAATTTTGATTGCCATCGCCATGCACCATCCTTCTTCAAAGCCAAAACATTGTGGAACCCACAAGAAGATGTTTTAAAACTAGTTTCCTCTTTTTAAAATATATTTTTCATTTTCTTTTTAAACCTTACATTCTCTAACACTGACATCTTGTTCACACCAATGTTCAACAATGATGCATCCTCCTACAATTGACCTTCATTGTGTTTACCTCTTTTTGGAGGCAACATGTTAGATTCCTAAAACATCTTATCACATGGACTATAAACCTCAATGAAATCATATTTCAAACTTGATTCATATCATTAAAAGGCTTTAGGTTCCTCAACATATTTATGCTTGAACGTTAACAATGTAAAATTCTGACTAGCATTAACAATCCTCTTCATTTGTCCAACATTCACAAGAGATAAAATCAATTTCTTTCTATGTGCTCTAACAATGTACTCAATCCAATTTTTGAACTAATGTTATTTATTCTCATGGTGATGAAAAATGTCTCTCCTACCATATATATATGGGCTTCCCAAAACAATACCACATATATCAGGCGTAACCACATCAAGTTCTACCTCATCAAGGAAGTTTGCAGTGATGGAAAATCTAAATATACATTTCCTTGTCACTTGTAATTTTGCATTCTCACATACTCAACCTAAAGGATAAGGTTTAGGATGAGGACTGGTTTTCAAATTCAACTTCTTGACAATGTCTTCTGAAATAAGGTTTTCTTGTGATCCACTATCTAACAATGTATCTATCTGGGTATGTTTTGAAATAACTATAATGTGGAAAAGATCTATTATTGTTTTTCCTTTTTGAGTTTTATTGAGACTATTTGAAGAACTAGTACTTGCCATGTATATACCTCTAAATCCCATGTATGTGATCTTTGTTTCATCTCTAGAATTTAATCGTAAATAATTTTTTATAGTTGCAACAACCTTTTCTTTCTCCTTGTTTTTAAAATTTTTAGGTCTCATCTCGGGATGAAGTTTCCAGCAATAGTCTTCATCATGGCCCTCTTTGGAACAATTTTTACATGTGAGTTTTTATTTCTCCATCTTGATGGAAACACTCTTCTTCCATTTTCCTTTGAACTTCCCCTTTCCTCTTTCTCCAAACTCAATGAGTCCTCACTTAATTCATTAAAAATATTATTCCCTCTTGCTTCTAGATGAGTGGTTTGTACACAAACTTCATCTAAATTTGTAGGGTTAAACATGAGAATAGCATGTCTCAATTAGCTATGTAAACCTCCAATGTATTTGAGTAAAGTGTCTTGAGAAGATAAATATACAACCAAAATCAATGCTCTCATTCTAAAATCTTGGGTATAAATTTTCACACTTTAACCTTTTAATTTCCTACAGTGTTTCCAATCCATGATAGTTTTCTGCATGTATGCTAAAGGATAAAACTATCTTCTTAATGCAACAAAAAAAACATTCCAAGAGGATACAACCTTACCATATTTCTTCATTTCCTCTTGAGTTTTGGCTTCCCACCAAATGAGTGTTGCACTTTCCAAACTTAATGAAGAAATTTGGATCTTGGTCTCATCATCTTTGATCCTTTGTATCCTGCAATACACTTCAAGCTGAAAAACCCAATTATCTAATTTCTCAGCATTTTCCTCTCCATTATACATAGGCAATTCAAACTTTATGTCAAGTTTCAAAAGTGGAGTTTTACCATGTCCCTTTGGAGAATGTGGAGGTGCTTTTGAAGGGGTTGATGTAGAATACAATGATGGTGAAGATGGAGGTGAGGATGGATGTGAAGAGAAAGGTGGAGTAAGAGGTAATGTTTCACCATTACCTCCATTCCCTTTTGGAGGTTTGTCTCCGTCTCCTCTATTTCCTTTTGGAGGGTTGGAGCTCTCACCTTGAAACCTTGAATTCCTCTCCTCATAGAGAACTTTCACCATCTCAGTCATGTCAAAGAATTCTCTCCTAAAATCCTTCTTATCCTTAGTCATATTTTTAGGTTTTCCTTGATGTGCCATGACTGGTGAGGATTTTGGTAAAAATTGAGGTGAAACTTGTGGTGGAGATTGTGAAAAATGTCCTCTCCTTGAACTAGCTTGAGAACTTTCTCCCACGATTTTTCCTTCTCCTCTTTTGAGCTTCAAACTTGTAAGCATAAAAAACACTTGCAATAAAATTAAACCCTCAAAATCACCAAATAACTCTAGCTATGATACCAAACTGATATGTATATGTAAAATTTAATGTTTATGGTGAAAATTGCAATTGAAATGTTTAGGGTTTTTATGAAATTATTTCAATTACATTAACACATAAAAGATTATTTTTATCTTGGCTTTGTAGAAACGAAAGAGACAACAATATCATAACAAAAAACACAAGGCAACAAATGATGAAGGAGTTCACCCCTCATGGGTTACATCTCCTGGTCCAACTTCCAATGTTGGGCCTCTTTCATTATGCTAAAAAATATGTGTTTACATAAAATTTCAGTGCTCATAATGAAAATATATTGTCACCAATGGTTCCAGAATAGTAAAAAACACCTAGTTGGGCTCTTTCTGCACTAAAAAAGGTCAAAAATTGATTGTGTTATGCTCCAAATATTTTTTTCCCACTAATTGTCCTCCAAATCGCACCCAACTTCTATCCATCCTATAAATTCCGATTTTCGGCCACGTGGGGTGACAAATTTTCCCTGCGCCAATGAGATTCACGCCGGTTCGGGTGAAAATTATCGAAACATTAAATGGCCTATGGCTCCCACGAACTGATCAAAAAGGGCCCAAGTGGCACATTATGGGTTGTTGATCTCAGGTTAGCTTAAAAAATTCCAAACCAAAGTTGACCCACCTATGACTAGGGTTGGTGCTTGGTTGGGTTAACACCCACTATGGTTGTGTTTTAAATTTTCATGCCATATATGAAACTCAACCCCACATAGAAACCTGTGGTTGCACTGGAGTTCTCGCCAAAGTTTGAACTTCGCCAAGTCATAACCCAACTCCGCGTATACTATGGTTTGTGGTATGGTTCCCACTGGTGGTTGGCTAACTAACATAACATATAACTATGACTATTATAACCATTTCATGTGGTATGGTTTGTGTTGATCTTTGGGTTAACTGGGATGAACCGACTCCCCTCCGGACTTTGGTTATTTTATAATATGACATAAGGTTTGGGCAATGTAACATATGGTTTGGGATATCACATGTGGTTCGTTATAACATTTGATTTGGGAATATAATATAAAGTTTGGGGTCAGGGTTAATACCACCCCCGTCTTCTCTAGTTGCGGTCTCGCGGCCATGAGGTGAAATGGGGGGAAAGGGTTGACCCTGACCCCCAAATACATTTTCCATAAACCTTAAATAGAACCTCGAATCCTATATTAATGAGAAAAACATGTGGCGCGGTGGTGGAGAATCGTGCTTCCACTCCGGAGGTCTGTTGTTCGAAACCCAAGGAGGCACGATCTGGCCATATAAAAAAAATTTACACCACCTGTTATCACTACGTAATTGTGAGGCTGAAGATAAAACCACGAACGTAACATCAAAACTGGTTTGGAAGTTGGGATCTAGCCCTTCTAGCTTCAGAGAGGGATCTCTCTGTATAATTTAATTTTGTTTTCTTAGAAATTTTAGGCTAGTTAATGGGCTCAGAGTTCGGTTTTTTGGATTGTTTTGGTTGGAACAGAAAGGGAAGGCCATTTGGAAATGGAATCATAGAGGATTGGGGTGATCAATTTCCATAAGTATCTAGTTTGAGTGAAACAGGGCAAGCTAGGTTACATTAAATGGTTTCTTTAATATTTTAAGTGAAATATGGAAATGGAAGAAGTATGAAATTCAGTAGAGATTGAAAAGAAATTAATTATTCTTCAATCTGACTTCAGTGGAAAACATATAAATTGTAAAAGCAGCCAGAATAAGGTGTTTTAAATAACATGTCCTGTTCATCACACTTTCTGTTTTACAATTAAGAATTTATGATAAACAGAGAAAAGGAAAAGCAATGGAAAAACATAGTTACAGTAGAAGAACTTCACCAGTGAATACACCACATGAATCTTGAAACAACTAGTCTTGTATTACTTGCAAATGGTCACTTGAACTCAGTGAACAAATTTACAATGAATGGTCGTCTTCCTTATTAGAAATCCCAACACCCTATTACTTCAAATGATGAAGTATTTATACTAATTCTAAAATAAAATGTTTTATAGATTCACTGTCACAACCGATAGTGTATTATTAGCAGATATCTAAAAAATAAAATCAAATATGTTACAATAATAATGGGCAAGGTGTACATGATCTAGACTTCTCGCACTGTTTTAGAGGAAATAATTTGTTGAATCGGCCTTTTGCTGTGCTGTAAGGATGTGTTGTCTCTGCTGTACTGGCCGCATATTCTAACTGTCTTTTGAATTAATATTTGTAGCTTTGGTGGAGTTTAAACAGTAAAATCCTTTATTACTTTAATAATTGGCAAAACCCCACTGTTCTCTGTAAATTGTGCAAACCTTTTGAATTACTAGTTCCTAAATAATAATAATGAAACACTTTTCAACAACCTTTTGGATAGAAATGGCATGGAAGGGGACATGGAGCAATATCAATGATGAGAGTAGTAATGGTAGGGTTGGCGGATATTACATACAAGTGGAGAATTGGGGGGGGGGGGTTATGTGGGAGTGGTAAGCGATTTAAGGCCTGGGGCTGGGTGCGAAACGATGAAAGGAGGACATGTTACAATGGGGTCGGGTGGCCAAAACAACTTTCTGGACCCTCCCCCGATGTGTTAAATCCATAATGGGAAAGGGGGGCCGAAATAAAACAAGAGTCATTGATCTAACAAGCGGGGAATATCTCAAGGCGGGAAAGGCTTTAAAGACATATCACAATCGCTTATCGGAGTTTCAGAGCAGTAATCATAAGCTTTGGGCGCATGGAAAATGTTATTTCGAAAAGGATAAAAGGTAAGATGACGTAGGAAGGTGGATGTGGGGCCACTAATCGCATATCGGGATCACAATAGGAAATTTCATATCACAAATTTTCACTAGGAGTTATATCACATTTCAGGAAGTCAAAGGCATTATTGCAGATCATATATCAGTGAGTCGGAACAGACAACATATCATTTGGGAATTGGATAATGCGATATGTGATGGGCGATGGGCGAAGAGATGATGTGGCAGGGAGAAATGGTCCCACTTTATATCGCAATCAGGGAAAGGATTCAGTATCGCAAATCGCATATCAGAAGGTAAGTCTTTATCACAAATCGCAAGTCAAGGTTATCATGAATCAAAGGTTTGAATTTTATCACAATTTGGGGAATCAACAGTTATGGTTTATTGCATATCGAGGATCAGGGTGAGTGGTATGAATGGATGCCACAAAGGAATTGTGATATGTGATCAGCGATGAATTACATAATAGGTAAGGGCCCCACTTTAATCCCAATCGGGGAATCGAGAAGGCGGAGGTAAGTGGAAACAATGAAATTTACGATATAGCGATGCGAAAAGGTAAAGTGGAAAGATAAAGCGGAAAGGCGGAAAAGGGTAAGGTTTATTTAATATGATATTTCAACGATATCATATAATATATGATATGTTAAAGGTCTTCCATGGGGGGTGAAGTTGATTTTAAAAGGTATTTGCGTAAGTTTTAAAGGAAATATAATATGGTTTTTAGTGGGTGGTCAGAGCTTTATAATATAAAGTCTAAAGTCCCAAACATTATATTATTTGGGTTTTGAAGGTTAAAAGGTATTAAAAGGGATTGCTAGTGCTAACTATGGATTAGGCATAAATTGACTTATATAGATAATGGGGTTGTTGGCGAGGTTCTTAGGATAAGTTCTAAAGTTTGTTAAAGCAATTCTTCATGTGCCTTTAACTTATAATGGGGTTTCCAAAACTTTTGAATAAGCCATTTGTTGCCCTTTTTAATGGAATCAAAACCTGTAGTACCTAGCCTTATTACAAATTATTTAATCACATTTAAATGATGTGATTAATAAAATCAAAACATAGTAAATTATCTCCTAATGGTGCATTTAGATGTGCAAGCATATTTTTCCTAAGGTTTTTAACTCTTTTTTGGAAATAATTTACAACATGGAATATTATTTACAATATGAAAGATTTGAGATGAAATACTCATTCACCTTGAGATCCTATAGACTATAGGACCCTAAGAGTGGCTTCATCCGGGGATGGCAGTCTCCCTGTGAGGTGCCAAGAACACCATAGACTAGTAGCCTGATCCATTGGATTGATCCCAAATTTGCAATTTGATATGTTATAAAACCTCTATGGCTGAAAATATCAAACTGAAGTCAAAACTTTCTGCACACTAAAGTATGAAATACAATCTTAAAGCTGAAAGGATGCTTACCTAGTAAGCTTATTTATGTATATATAGTCCTATTCTAGCACTGAATGTCTAACTTCAATCAATGTAAAATATCCAGTATATCCACTAAAAAATCTGATCTAGTACTTGGGCTCCTTTACCTCCTTTTACAAAACTCGGAGCCAGAATTTAGAAAGACACTAGACACTGATTGTAAGTTTGATCTTCACAACAGTGAGCTATGAGATTATGAAAAACATGCCAAGTACATGAAATTAATTGGGATTTTTTAGTGAAAAACTTGTCCATATAGAAAGCAATGGAATCATTTATGACCTATTTCTTGATTCCCAAAGTATTATGCACATCCATGGTCATAATTGGGTATTGCACATATACTATATCGTCATACCTTTTCAGATAGAAGTTATCAAATTCATAGCCAAAACAATCCTCGATTTCAACATCAAAATGCAGCATTATTGCTTCTTGCTCTAGAGGAGGGAGGTTTTCCAAGACATGTGTACTAAGTTTTAAGTGATCCAAGAGACAGTAAATCTATTCTGGATAGTCTTCCTACCATGAAAATAAACCTTTAGATTTATCCTTACTGTCATGCCAGACTAAACCACAACTTCCTTGAGATAATTGTAGATTTCCACACAAGCCTTGTAATGATATTTATGTTGAGCATGATAATGGAAATGCCTGCCTGATGAAACTTTCATCGTCTTGATCTTGAAGGTCACAGTTTGCTGATGGAGACAAAATTTGATTGCAAAACTCATCCAACACATAAGCTATTGGATCATGAAAAACTTGGGAAGATAGTTGCAACCTATTACATGTTGTTTCCAATGAAACATCATAAATTTCTATAGGTTTCTCATTCTCCATTTTAGATCTATTGTGAAAATTTTCCTTAAAAAACTGAAATGTTTCAAAACATAAAGGTAAAGAATTTCCCTAATATTTCATTTGATCATGTACTTTAATGGAACTTGATGGCTGAAATTCTGAAACTAAGGAATTCTGATCAAGAGTCTCATTGTTCTCTTTGTTGTCAACATCAACACATAAAGAATGTTGATTGTTGATCTGGGAAAAATTTTCTCTTTTGAATTGGAATGGAGTAAAATATAAGGGGAGAAATCCTTCATTTACTTTAGAAATTTCTACAGTTTTTTCATCACTGTCATCACATATATACTTGGGTTGTTTACTGCCTTTCTGTTGCTTAAACTAAACTTCCTCCTTATGCAAACCAACTACTGATTTCTTTACACAGTTAGCTTCAATTTGGGGGACATAATCATTTTCATATTGATCAAAATTTGGCATATTATCAAAAGAAGGAATGTCATTAAGCATATATATTTGATCATTAGATTTCTTCTCTACCAGCTGATCTATAAATATAATTTATTTATTGTCCCTTAATGCATACCTAAGGAAATTATTAGATTTATGACGATTGGGATAGGAATGAAAATGTTTCAGATCAAAAACTTGATTTTCTTCAATCAGTGAGACATGGTCCTGAAAAAAATATTATTTTCCCTTGATTATGTTTTTCATCTTCTCTTCCAAAATGTCAATCTTTACCTCTAATGATGTAGAGTGCTCTGCATCTGTGTTCTCCCTCTTTTTTTCCTTAAAAATTTCCCTTCTGATCAGGAGATTAGGTTCTACATCTACTGCATTGTTCTGCATCTGTTCAAGAGTTTTAAGGTTCATTTCTCTCAACTGAAAATCCATTTCTGGATCAAAATATTTTGGATAATGTAAGAGAGCTGAGCCAGGAAGAGGCCTTATATTAGTTGGCCTCGAATAATAGGATTGATTAAATCTGGCAGAAAATTGTTGTGCTGTCTCGCCTGGCTGTCTTTTCAGGTAGTTATACTCTTCTAGAATCAGGAAAAGGTTCACTCTAATTACCCACCTGTCAAGGAAAAATTTGGCGAACTACTGGAAATCTAAGATGCATGTAGTAGGCAAGTTCTTGAACCAACTCTTGACTTTGTCTTGCAAATAAAGAGAAAAAAGCGTAATACTAACATTCTCTTCATTAACTTCAAAAAGGTCAAGAAATTTTTCAAAACCTTGAATGTGTTTCTCAACAGTGATGTTACCATATTCTCCATCAAATATGGGAAGATATTTATAGTAATTTTTAGGGAAATCATGGAGGATAGGAGGTAATATTAGTGGTTTGTATCTATCTCGAACTTTACAAGTTATAGGAGTATGTACAGAAGCTGCAAAATTAATCTTGATCACTTGAGGCTTATAAGAAGAGGATGATCATCATGATATTTAGAAGAAGGTTCTTTATATATATCAAGGGAGTAAGGAGAATTTACATTTGTAATCTTCAAAGGAGAGTAATTAAATACTAGTCTAGGATATTTTCTAAAATACAATATACATTGAAAAACCTTCTTGATGACAAAGAACATGATGTCTTCGATGAAAACCCAAGTTAAATACCTGATCTTCCCATGTTGTCCTTTCATGTTTCCGTAGCTAAGGCTTATTCCTCCAGTGGAGCCTTGGATTTGATTTTGAAATCGATTTGGAGTTTCCAGGTGGATGATTTTAGCCTTTGTGTGCTTGATCATTGTCCACGATCATTGATCAGATATGATTCTTTTATAATATTTCCCGAGGAAGATATTCTTCCCCAGTATGGTTGCCACTATGTTATCACTTCATAATTTCAAGGCTGAAGACAAAACCGTGGAGGTAACATCAAAACCGCTTTGGAAGCTGGAATGTAGCACTGCCAGCTTCATAGAGGGATCTCTTTGTATAATTTAATTTTGTTTTCTTGGAAATTTTAGGCTAGTTAATTGGCTCATAGTTTGGTTTTTTGAATTATTTTGGTTGGAACTGCAAGGGAAGGCCATTGGGCAATGGATTCAAAGAGGCTTGGGGTGATCAATTTGCAGAAGTATCAAGCTTGAGTGAAACAAGGCAAGGCTAGGTGGCATTAACTGTATTCTTTAAGATTTTAAGTGAAATATGGAAATGGAAGAACTATGAAATTCAGTAGAGATTGAAAATGAATTAAGTATTCTTCAATCTGACTTCAGTGGAAAACATATAAATTGTAAAAGCATCCAGAATAAGGTGTTTTAAATAACATGTCCTATTCATCATACTTTCTGTTTTATAATTAAGAATTTCTGATAAATAGAGAAAAGGGAAATATAATGGAAAAACACAGTTACAGTAGAAGAACTTCACCGGTGAATACACCACATGAATCCTGAAACAGATGGTCTTGTATTACTTGCAAATGGTCACTTGAACTCAGTGAATAGCTTTACAATGAATGATATTATTTCTTATTATAAATCCCAACACCCTATTACTTCAAATGATGAAGTATTTATACTAATTCTAAACTAAAATGATTTACATATTCACTGTCACAATCGACAATGTATTATTAGCAGACAGCTAAACAAGAAAATCAAATCTGTTACAATAATAATGGGCAAGATTTACATGATCTCGACTTCTTGCACTGTTTTGGAGGAAACAGTTTGTTGAATGGGCCTTTTGTTGCGCTATGTTGATGTGTTGTCTCTGTTGTGTTGGCCACATCTGCTAACTGTCTTTTGAATTAATATTTGTAGCTTTTGCGAAGTTTAAACAGTAAAATCCTTTATCACTTTAATAATTGGAAAAAACCCACTTTTCTCTGTAAATGGTGCAAACTTTTGAATTACTGGTTCCTGAATAATAATAATGAAACACTTTACAATAACCTTTTGGATATAAATGACATAGAAGGGGACGTGGAGCAATATTGATGGCGGGAGTAGTAATTTTAGGGCCGATGGATATTACATACAAGTGAAGAAAGGTTTCAGGGGTGTATGTGAGTGGTAATCGGTTTAAGGCCGAGGGGGTGCAAAATGATGAAAATAGGACATGTTGCAGTGGGGTCGAGTGACCAAAACAACTTTTTGGACCCCCCCTCCCCCTTGTGTTAAAGGAAAAATGGAAAAGGCGGGCCAAAATAAAAAAATATTCGTTTATTTAACAAGCAGGGAAAATCTGAAGGCGGAAAAGGCTTTAAAGACATATCGCAATCGCTTATCGGAGTTTCAGAGCGGTAATCATAATCTTTGGGTGCATGGACAGTGCGATTGCGAAAATGCAAAAAGGTAATATGATGTAAGTAGGTGGATGTGGGGCCACTAATCTCATATTGGGTTCACAACAGGAATCACATATCGCAAATAAAAGGCTTATCACAAATTTGGACTGGGAGTTATATTGCATTTCAGAAAGTCAAAGGGATTATAACAGATCCTATATCGGTTAGTCGGAACACACGACATGTCATTTGGGAATTGGATAATGCGATATGCGATGGGCGATGGGGGAAGAGATGACATGGCAGGGAGAAATGGTCACACTTTATATCACAATTGGGGAAAGGAGTCGGTATCGCAATTCTCATATTGGAAGCTAAGTCTTTATCGCAAATCTAAAGTCAAGGTTATCGTAAATCAGAGGTTTGACTTTTATCGCAATTCAGGGGATCAAGAGTTATGGTTTATCACATATCAGGGATCGAGGTGAGTGATATGAATGAATGGCACAGAGGAAATGCAATATTCAATCAGCGATGACTTACGTAACAGGTAAGGGCCCCACTTTAATTGCAATCAGGGAATCGAGAAGGCAGAGGTAAGTGGAAACAATGAAATTTACGATATAGTGATGCGAAAAGGTAAAGTGGAAAGATAAAGCGGAAAGGCGGAAAAGGGTAAGGTTTATTTAATATGATATTTCAAAGATATCATATAGTATATGATATGTTTAAAGGTTTTCCATGGTGGGAGGAGCTTCTTTTAAAAGATATTTATGGTAAGTTTAAAAGGGAATCTGATATGGTTGTTAGTGGCTGGTCGGAGCTTTATAATATAAAGTCTAAAGTCTAGAACATTATATTATTTGGGTTTTTAAGGTTAAAATGGATTGTTTGCACTAAATAAGGATTAGGCATAAATTGTCTTACATGGATAATGGGGTTGTTTGCGAGGTCTTTAGAACAAGTTCTAAAGGTTGTTAAAACAATTCTTCATGTGCCTTTAACTTATAATGGGGTTTCCAAAACTTTGGAATAAGCTATTTGTTTCCCTTTTTAACAGAATCAAAACCTATAGTACCTAGCCTTATAACAAATTATTTAATCACATTTAAATGATGTGATTAATCAAATCAAAACATAGTAAATTATCTCCTAATGCTGCATTTATATGTGCAAGCATATTTTCCCTAAGGTTTTTAACCCTTTTTTGGAAATAATTTACAACATGGAATAATGTTTACAATATGAAAGATCTGAGATGAAATACTCAATCACCTTGAGATCCTATAGATTATAGGACCCTAATATCGCCAACAAGAGGCCACGTGACAACCACTGGTTGGCCCACATGGCTCTCCCTAATTCGACCGCATTAATGAACCTTGAACCAATAGAAACAACATTCCATGAACCAATAAAAAAGTGACACTTTCATCCAACGACTAGCCCATAAAGAACACAGTCATGCCCATTCACTTGCCCAGTCAATGAACAAATTGTTGACTGGGTGTACCTACAACCCACTTTATAAAATTTTTAGTTTTTTGGAAAATTGGACAGAACACGATATCGGGATCATATGATATTTTTTTTTAGTGAAATGAGATGTGTTGGATTCATGGTGACAAGATCTTCATTTTGGCATTGGTTTTGAGCCATTTCAAGAACTTCAAATTTTGAGCATTTTATTGATCCACCGGATCAATATCCCTGGAAGTTTTATGGTTGAAACTTTCAAAGCTCGATTAAAGTTATTCCAATGAAGATCCGTTAGGATGATTCAATTGAACCTATGATATTTCAACCATTTTGACCAAAAGAGTCCCTATGAAGGTGTTATAGATGACATGTGTAAGAAACATTAGGTGCTTGAAGAAGGAGATTAACAAATAACCCAACTATCTACCTAAAATTTTGGGTTTTTTATAAAGATAAATTTTTAATATTATATTAATGGAAGTCTTTACAAAGAAAAAAATAAGGATATATATAAACAAGGAGCAACCTTGAGGCATAGGAGAAAGTTGGATCAATTGTTAGGTATCTAACTCATACCATCATATCACACCTTTAGGTTGCATATCACAGGCTTGGTTATAAAGGTATTGAGGGTTTTTAGGCCCAAATTAACTTTTCGTTATGCAACCTAGAAATTATCCTGATATCAAAAAGGAACCTATAGTATGGCCAATACCAATATGCCATGAAGGTTTTAAGGATGGCCTTATGTTTTCTCTATAAATAACAACTCCAAAATAGGTTTAGGTGGCCGTGGACCTAATTTAAGGCATCCTAAGTGACCATGGACTTGGGTGGAGGGGTAGTTTTCCCCTTAATTGTACTAATGAGGTTAGGAAATGAACTGAACGAGTTCCCTAGGAAGTCAAAATGAGTAAAAAAAATGAGTAAGGGGGATGGGAAAGTAAGGAAGCCAACCAAGTGCTAAGCATTTGATATGACATAATGGCTCAAAAGGTTGAAACCAAAGACAAAGAGAGAAAACCATTGTATATGATCTAAACATAACTTAAGGTGTAATAATAAAATCGACAAAATGGAAGAGATAATTTTTTTTTTAATAGTTTTAATATATCTAATTAACTTTATCATTGGGAAAATTAAAATCTCACTCTAAGAATGCATGCCACTCAAAATTGGGAAATAAATATTATGATATTTTCATGCATGTATATCAAGGGTAGAAAGGGATGGTTGTAACCAATTACTCAAGCTACACATCAATACTAATATTAAATTCATAACAATCTCATAGCAATATATGCCCTTATGGGATGATCATTCCTTATCCTTCAAGATAGTTAGATAAATTTGCTAGGAACTCCTTAATATATTTCCTCATTAATGTTTTTCTTGAGTGAGGAAACCCTTGCTTCATATCAATTTTCCTGATTTATGTCAAAATTGTCCTTTCTTTTCTCTCAGTGTTGAAACTAGTTGTAGGGAATGTGAGAAAGAATGGAGGTACATCTTGAATCGATTCTCATGTGTAATTTGAATTTAATATGAAACTATGAATGTTGAAATGAGGATTAATGCAATGTTAAAAAGTTTATGTTGGGATATGTCTACTATGAAAGTGTATAAATATCCCAACATGCCTAATGATTGGAAGCTTGAAGTGAATGTGAATTGCTTATTGGGTGCTATGAATGTTGGTATTAATTGATGTAGAACTAAGAAGGTTAGTAGCTTGATGGATGGTGTAATTTGGTGTCAATGGTGTTAGCGCTCAAATCTACCTTAGGCTGAAATAAGGTAAAACTCAAGGCTACATCAAACCACGCTCAGCCTCGTAGCTAGCCCTACGAGGACAGGAGAGGGCTCTCTCCGGGTCTATCTCGGCAAAAGGTCTTCAAAGGGGCTGAGACGACTCTAAATTGATACTGATTTTAGGCTAGTAAAGAGATAGGAAAGTTTGATTTTGATTTTTGGGTTTTTGTTGGAGAAATGGGAAAAAACAATTTTGGGTCCGGGGATAAGGCCAGATCTTTGCATAATTCGAGTTGGGGCGAGGTAGGCAGTAGTCTTGATGCTTTTGATCGGGTATATGGATGGATCAGAATGACAAGGAGCTGAAGAGGGCAAGGGAGAACATGGATCCTCTCCAAACAGGCGAAAACATGTAAAACTAAACAAATTTAAAGGCAGAGCACTGGAAACAATGGATTCAACCTCATTTACTCATTCATTTAGTTTCAGAAGCATAAGAAGGGAATGGCATACATTAAACATTAAAGAACTTACAATAAACTGAGAGAAAACACCATCAAGAACTGAAATCCACAAGAATCCCAACAGGTGCTGCAAAACCTCTGATCTTTCCTTAGCCAAAATATGAAAAATATGTACAATAGTGTGCCAAAGTCTTCCCAAGAGTCCAACCTCTCCAACCTCTGAAAATGATTGAGAAATTACATCATATAGATCATCCTAACCCCTTCCCATGCCTCTAGGGGTCAAATTCCTCCTTCTAGGAGCAATTCCAACTAATTCTAAACAAGGAGCTAGAATCTAGGCATCCAAACAACTTGCCTCTAAAAGGAAGGAAACTGATTCTTACATTTGATTTTTACTTTTTTAGGAGTGAATCATCTAGAATAGGTAAAATTGAGTCCACGTTACATGCCAACCATAAAATTACATCAAGATAACTCAAAAATTACATCCACAAGCAAAAATGGTCCAACTGGCCGAAATCCTGAGCTGGAAAATGAAAAATGAACCAAAAATCTATATGAGTAGCGTGCCTGAGCTATATGCGTAGCGCGCCTTTCAGCCTGCTTTTGGGGCACTTCCTGGCATCAAAATCAAGCTCATGATAGCTTTTTGGAAAGCCCTGGATGTCTGCTATCCAGCCCAAGTGGAATTTCCCAATTTGGAGCTTATTTTCCCCTCCAAAACTTCATCCTCCCACAAGTACTTCCTGCTGTTGAAAAAGGTGGCAGAATGGTGATTTTCATGGTGTTTTGGCCCCTTTGATCATCCAGAATTTGGTGAAATGCTTTGGTCTTACTGGAGCATGCATAACTTTCCATGAAAAATCCAAAAATATAAATTTTTCCTCCAGCAAGTGTCCTAGTCATAAGCGAGCGCGTCGACGCGCTACTCGTATGGCTGAAAAAACCTGTTTTGAGACCAAAATTTTCCAAAATGACAAAAAATTCTTCAAATTCGCTCAAATTTGGAGCGAAGACCCTCCATCATGTATCATGCCCAGCCAACGAAGCCTCGGCCAAAATCCGGAGTGGATCAGGCCTCTTTCGCCGTTTTAGTGCACTTCTCAACCTCCTCTTTAGAATCTTCATTTTTGCCTTGCAGACATGCATGCAGGCCCAATAATGACCTTTCATGTGACGAAGCATGTCTTTTTCTCTATTGGCCTTTGCCAACAAATTCTCCAGATGAATGTTAACATGCGTGAGTTCGGTCTCTCGCTCAACTGGTGTCATGTCACCTGGTCTCTTCCGGGCCAATTGTCGATCCTCACGGATTCGTCGCAGCTCTAACAGTGTGTTCTCATCCTCTAGCTGTTTGTTACACTGATCCAGGTAGTTTATCACCCACTGATCCCTCTACAATTTCTCTTTCAGCGTGTCATTCTCGGCCTTTTTCTCCTGGATGATCTCTTTCAGTTTCGAGCTAGGAGAGCTCGCATCAACATCGATGAATGTGAAATCAGTGTCTCGACCACCTGATGGGCCCTCATCATGCATAGGCCTCTTGCCTCTGTCTTGGATCTGTACCTGTGCTGAAGAAGAAGGCGAGACCCCTTCCACCCTTGGTGGAGATAATACTCGCGATGCTGATGAAGTCAACGAGACCCCTTCCACCCCGGGTGGAGATAGTACTCGTCGTGTAGCTGCAAATAAGGCCATGTGGCCACGCTGGTATGTCACATACAATGGAGCACTGATATGCTCGATCTCAGGGATGTCCGGCTGATGTGAAGGCTCTCTCTCATCATGAACTACCTCGGGAGGCGGCTGCGGCGCTGTGAAGAAGTCACGGGATATGAAATCCTCCCAAGTGATGCTGTGTTAACTGATGTATCACCATGATTTTGATCAGCACGTAATGATATATACTTCTATGCTGCTGTGCTGGGGACTTCTTCTGTACAAAAATTGTCATCCTCTCTATGTTGCGATACATGAAGTATGGAATGCTCATCATACGTACCCTCATGAAATGCATCAACAAACGGACATGGTACGTATTGAGACGCGAGAATCTGCCCTCGCAACTGAAATATCGAATGATGAGTTTCATCAAAGGTGCAAACTCATCCTTCAGGAATCTGAAAGGAAATACCCTGCTCAGCTGCCTCATAAACTCAGGTTTGATGTATGGCTCATAGTAGGATTTCTCTAACTGTTGTCGTTTGTTCCATTCCTCTCCTATATTTGGTATCCTGGTGGCCCGAGCAATAGTCTATGGTGATAGAATGAAATCTACTCCTGCAAGGTTTACACGGCCATCATGTAAATGTAGAACAAATAGACGAGCTAGTTCACGATGATGCTGGGTTTGTGAAATCATCTCACAGTATTGGAAACATGACTGATGCTGAAAACAATCCATTGCAAGCGGGCAAGCTTGCAATTGAGCCAAAGAAGTAGGCTCCTCCCTGAGATGCTTACCACCTTTGCCACTTTTGTGAGACCTCCATGGCACATTACCCTCTGCTGTGGAATCACTGTCATACTCCTGCTCATAAACTGAATCCGTCTCTGACATGGCTTTGAAAACAAGATGTCTGCAATATATATGTTGATATAGGTGTAGTGAAGACAAAAGTTTCAATGTATGCTCAAAACCCAAATATGTCACATATGTATCAAAGTATCATAGGAAAACAAGCCACAGTGGTAATGGCTCTGTCAAGTGGATTGGCATAAAAACAGTCACTGCTTTGATCACAAGGGAATTTGAAAAATGAGTAAAAAAAGTGTAATGTAGTGTACAACCTTTGCAATGCTGGCTAAGATTTGTCAAAGGGGAAGTGAGTATGGGACTGTGTTTGTCAATGGAGAATGGGAAACAGTGTGACAATGAACATAGTAAAACAATAGCAATGACAGTGGTAATATAATGGCGATGACAGCAGTGATGAAATGGCAAACTGAGAGCGTGAGGGCCGTGACACTTTGACAGTAGATGCATAAGCATATATATCAACAACACAAGCTTGGAAATCCTTCACAAGACTATCAACATGTCTTTCAAAACCCTAAGAAATGAATTTGCAATGAACCTAGGGTTCACCTTTCTCCACATCAAACACACTAGTTTCTCCACTCTCAAAACACCACAATCATGTTCAAAATTTACTGAGAAATCATGAAAAACCTACTTGCAAGCCGATTGAGGGGATTTGGCATTAAACTGGACGCAGGAGCGAAATTTTTTGGCTCTGAGATTATATGAGTAGCGCGTTCACCCAGTGAGTAGCGCGCGGTATATGCGTAGCGCGAGTGTTATTTTGTATAGGCCGGTGAAGCTATATGCGTAGCGCGCCTCTTGTGAGTAGCGCGCCTCCTCTGTGAGTAGCGCACACTTCCACCTCCGGTCTACAGTTCTGAAAACAAGCTTTCGCCCTTCTAATCTGCAATTCGACCTTTGCTTTGGGAATATATGCAAATGAGTTGTCTTCCAATGGTTTATATGGGTTGTAAAATATCTCATAAAAATCAACTTTGATTTAAATTTGCTCCATAACCCACTTTAATAATGTTTGGCACTTTGTCATTTGATCACTTAATACAATGTTGTCCTTTGGCTTTTTATTATTTTTCTGAGTCTTGGACTAATGATACTTGGTTGTTTTTGCAGGGATTTGGCATTTGGCTTTAGCAAAGATCAGAGGCTGCCTTCAAATTTCTTATGATGAAACAAATACACAATTATTAAAAAAAATGAAATTAGACAATTTCTAGTTCCAAAACAGAGTTTTGGACTAGAAATGTCTTCAAATGTTGTTGAGAATAAAAATATGAAATGAGAATCTTTTGAAACCAACCTCATGGCCTGCGGGCTTTTATTACATGTATGCAAAGGACTGAAAACCCTAGACTCTAGGACTAAAGACTCTTTTTAACGAAACTAATCATTTAGGACCATGAATGAAGTGACCTGAACTTGAGTGATTTTTGAGGAATTTTAATTAGCCCTGCAGGTACAAGCATGAGGAAACACAAGACAACTAGACCCCCTCGTTAGTCAATGGCATGCCCCTAGCGAAATGCAACGAAGTGAAATGAGCGAGACACCTAAAAATGATATGCAAAAAGCGAAATGATTTGTGACGGAGGGCTGTAAGGACCGACTCTAACAAATGGTAGCTCATATAAAATATGCATTAGAAGAAATTTTATCCTAAAAGTGCCCATGCAATTTTCATGTAATTTCCATGTCATAATATGTAAACAAATAAAAATACGTCAAATTTAAAAAGAGGTACATGTAAATATTTTGGAGGGAAAATAATATTTTTTTTTGGCTTATCTCCTTATAGGTGTACTCAAATTTCAAGTTTATACACTGGTTGGATGAGAAATTAAATTCTACATCCAACAAGTACCCATCATGCGTACTTTTGAGAAGACCCACATTGATAAAAAATTGAAGATACATAAAAAACACATGTTATACACGTTTTTTTAATGTATCTTCAATTTTTACCAATGTGGATCCTCTCAAAAGTATGCATGATGGGTACTCGTTGGATGAAGAATTTAATTCCGCATCGAATGAGTGTATACACTTGAAATTTGAGAAAACATTTAAGGAGATAAGCCAAAAATACAATTAAAAAAAGTAGTTTTCTTCTTTTCCCTCCAAAATTTATAACTCTTATTTTATTATTTTAAATATTATCTTATTATTTTTCCTTAGAAGGCCACTTTTAGGCTGGAATTTCCTCTAATGAAAATTGAACTACTCACAAGAATATAGATTATATATTCTCATAAATTTATAAGGAATAGGGGGGCACACAATTAAAATATTTCCCCTTCAACTATAATGCACCCACCTTACAGATGCTCCCTGAATTCAATTAGTTTGTATAAATGAGAATATCTTTCAGTCATTGAATTGCATGCATTTAGATAGGAACATTGTTTTCTACTACCAAGATATGTGAATTTTATGTTATGTATTACTGTTGGTAATTAGAATGTGGATCGATTGTAAACCTATAAGAAAGATTGTTGGCTATATGAATAAAGTGAGATAGTTGTTTTAATGTAATCTTAGTTTAAAAGTTTTTTTTACATCTTTCTTTTCTAGATCATCCACAATATCATATTTTTTCTCTTTCTCCGAATTTTTGTTTCTAAAAAAATTGATGCCTAATAATTTGGTATCAAAGTAGTAAGAGCTAAGTTTGATCCTTCATCACTCAAAGCATTGGGGTTCTCTGGAGACCTCCTTCCCCCTTGAAAAATTTTTAAACCCAGGTTTTTGGATGTCATCCTCCGATTTAGGCTTCCCTAAGGTGTAATCCTGGCCAAAATTTTAATGGATTCTACTATTGGCTACATGTATTTCCTTGGTAGTCAATTTTTTGGTTTTTGTCATAGGCTTCTCTCCCACCCAATCAATCTCTCTTTCTTTTATCCCACTCAATGGAAAAAATGGCGATCAACTCACTCTCTTTAGCTCCCATAATTATTTTTACTACAATCACAAAACGACATCATACATTCTTTGATCTCATATAGCCTAAGGTCTCTCATTTCTAGTTAGATATATCGAGTTAAATAGGAAAAAAATATATTTTATATCTTATATTATTTTATTTATATTTTGTTTTGTTCTATTTTGACGAGTCAAATGTTAAACATTACAACATATCTACTATATTCGGCTAGAGAGTACCTTAGATCATAAAAAATCATAAAAATAAACTAAACTATAACTCATTATTATTATTTTTATTATTAAACAACTTAATAATAAATTCAACATATAAATATTAAAAAAGACATTTAACAAAATTCTTAATCATAGAGATTCACACCACTTTACCATAGAGTTTTTTACTTTGTAAATAGGGTTTGTAAGAAAACCATGGCTTATCAATACTATGTGCCCATAAAACCACAATTAATTTCACATGAAACTTTTATAATTAATAAATGTAATTAAAATGGGAAATGCGGCTTAACTACTTTGGAGATAAATCTCAACCTTTGATTTGTGAATGCTATTAATAATATTCTAGAATATTATGTGGAGGTTAAATCCCTACCCCACACCTAATAATTATTGATAATTAAATTAAAACGATAGAAGTCCTATACCAAAATAGACATATCTAATGATGTAATTAGGTTTTACTATAAACACAACAAATTAAAACAAAGTTTTTAACTTGGGTTAATTATTTCAGAATTTTTTAACTTAGTTGGAAACCTTAATGCTAGAAATAAAAAGAGAAGAAGGATTATAACTCACCCAAAATTCAAAGTTATATATAATCAAGTTCTATAGGTTGAAGCAGTTAGTTGTGAGAACACTCTAATGTTGATCTTCATCCAAGTATCACCTACACATTCAACTCCATTTTTTTGCAAGAGAGGAATTTTTTTTAATATATGTAATATGACCAATCATCTCTCTCTCTCTCTCTCTCTCTCTCTCTCTCTCTCTCTCTATATATATATATATATATATATATATATATATAACCAATTAACATTAGATCTATTTCAAAACAATAAATCAAAGACGTATGTTTAATAAATATAGGTGTTTCTCTTAAATGAGATGATAACTCCATTGTAGTAGCTATGTTGGAATCTCCCTTTGAAGTTTTAGATTTGAAACTTCCAAAGCATGATTAAACTTATGCAATTGATGATGCCTTCGAGTGATTTAGTTAGACCTATGAGAATTGAAACATTTGAAACTTCCAAAGCATGATTAAACTTATGCAATTGATGATGCCTTCGAGTGATTCAGTTAGACCTATGAGAATTGTAACATGTTGACCAAAATTTAGTCCCTATAGGGGTGCTAGAGATGATAAATGTAAGAAATCCTAATGGTTTGAGGAAGGATATCAATAAATAACCCAACTATGTACCTAAAAAATGGGTTTCTCTAAAGATAAAAGTTCAAACAATCTTTACTAGGTCCCTATAATACTAGTGTATCCCCTTTTTTTATATAATTTTTTTACACAATCGGTTGCTATTAGTATTCAAAAAAGGGGGAGACAAAGCTCCGAAGTTACAAGATGCGAAGCATAAGGTGCAGAAAAGGGTGTGGAAATGGGAATTGCTACAACCCTTTTGCTTCTAACTTTCCTAAAAAAATGAAATATAGAAGGTGCGTAGATTCGAATAAACTGAAATAGTAATAGAATGAATTTGCAAGACATGCTTAGTCTATGTTTATATGGTTGATCTGGAGAGCAGTGGAGTCTTCAGGATTGGCATCTATGCCCAGATTCCTTAAATTTTTATAGCTGGAGTTAGGAGCGATATTCTTTTCCACCATGTACTTTATAATTTGAATAGATTCGTCAACGTGAGCGCATTTTTTGGAAATCTCATTGAACTGTTCCTGAAGAGATGATACCCTATGGAGGAATAGGTTGAGATCAGCGTCATGTTTCTCATCAGCCATCTTAGCTTGGTATTTGAGTTTGTCATCCAGGATCTTCTGGTGGGCTTGAATTTGCTCCAATTCTACTTGGAGGTCTGTGCAGTGTAAACAATCTTCACTCCTCGCCATCCTGGGCAGCAAATGCAGGATCCCAAAATTCAAGAGCTGTAATAGAGTGTGAGGATGATGGAAGCGGGGCTTCAAGCTACTGCGGTCGAAATAGGGGCTAAGGGAGATGATGAGACTGGCACAGGAAAAAGGGGAGCCCGAAGCTAGGAGGGTGAGGAAGCAAAGCGCGCCTGCTGAGGATTGAGACCACAAATGGAGGAGACAGCAGATCGGACCATGGCGAGGGGGAAACAGAGATCCACAATAAAACAACTCGAGGAGGGAGTGATTGCCAAGGAGGGAAGGAGGGCGTATAAAAATGGAGAGACGAGAAAGGGAAGGCGATGCCTATCGATAAAAAATTCATGAGATTGTTGAGGAAAATGACATGAGTAGGATCACGAGGAACATAATCCTCTGTTGGAGATTTCATGTATAGATGAAGAATATTTGTAATAGGAGGGATGGGATTCAAAATCATTGCAGAAAGGATAACATTTAGATCATGAACAGTCTCAGATGGCACGAGAATCCGTCTCCAGCCTGGGGATGTGATGGAATAGGCACTCCAAATCCAAGAAGTACAGATTCCTCTGCTGGGGATCCGATAGCATAGATTCATGGTAGAAGGAGATGAGATTCGACATCCTTGCAGGAGAGGCACCCTATGTTTATGTTGCAGGCCTTGTTGGCACGGAGGTTCGCCTCCTTGTTGAAGTTGCAAAGAATATGGTAGAAACTGATACCTTGCATATTAACAATAAGAGTTTGACATATGCTGGTGATTTGTTGCAGCGCCACATTGGATGCCAAGTGATTGTGAATCATTATACTGATAATTATAGCCGAATCACTAAAGATCATGGCGTTGGTTATACCAAGTTTTTGCAATTGAGATATACATTGGAACAAGGCAAGACCTTCGGCCCTGTTATTGGAAAGAGAACCTAGTCCCCATTCAAAGGAGGATATAGTGGCACCATCTTCATTGTGAATGATACCACCTGCCCCAGCCACGCCCGGATTGGACTTAAACTCTCCATTGAAGAATAGGGAGGGCCTATTGCAACTTTTTAACCATGTGAAAAAATCCTCCTCACTCAGTCGAATTTTCCAGCTGATATTGGGGATGTGCCACTGATTGAAGATGTCGCTACTACGCCTGATGCTATTATTTTTGTCTAGAAGGTAGCCTATGAAATTTTGTTCTTCAACATAGAGGTCCTTATAATCAATATGGTTTGATTGATTCTTAGTTGAAATAGTTTCAAGAGTAAGGCTCTGAGCCTTACTGCAAAGCTTCCTGATATTGGTGTCTTTATCTTTGAAGACTTTCTGATTTCGAGCCAGCCATATATTCCAGAGAACAGTGTAAGGGAGAGCATCCCAAAATCTTTTGGCTATACTGTTCTTTTTACGTTTCCAAGGATAGCTTTTCTTCCATAAGTTTAAGGCTTCAGCAATGGAGATGTGTGAGCTCTAAGGGAGGTGGGAGATGGGAGAGAGCTACTTCCAACAATATATTGCAAAAGTGCAATCAATAAAGAGGTGCTGAATGGTTTCTTCAGCAACATGGAAATTTCCCCATATTGTTATTATTGTGCCCCATAGAAGCCCAATATTGTTATCTTTGCAGGCTCCATAGTTTCATATCAAACAGGTGACCGAAGGAAAATATTCATAACTTTCGTTTCATGCATCGGATTTGAATTCTGTAAAAAGTGTCCAAAAGTGTACAAAATATAACTTCTTTTGTATCTATTTCAGATCCTAAGGTCTAAACAATGACACGTGGCACTCCATACAAATTATTTGTACTGAACTATTCCATAATTGGGTCATTGTGGGAGATCAGACATTAATTTATCTTGAAGAATCCAAATTAGGCCAGACTCGTGGCATTGGAAAGAAGAATTAAAGGGCTACTACAAGACTGAATTTCAAATCTTTTGTATCCAAAATCATAGATATACATTAGTTTCAATATCAAGCTCCTCAAAAGAAAGAAAAGGGTGTGTAATTTTTTTTTTAAATTTCATAACGTTTGTTTGAAAAATCAGTTTGAAGTGATTCCAAGGGAAAATTGAACCATTGACATCGATATTTGGTTCTAAAATTCCACCAAAAACGAATTCCACACCCATTAATCCCTCAGAAAACTCTACTATGAAACACGAAGAGGAATAAGTGGAACATGATATATCAATTATGGGACCAAGTGCAACAAATTTTTCTCTCACAAAGGGCAACCAAAGGAGAACTAAAAGGTGGCATGGATGGTTTAAAATGTGACATGAATGGTTTAAAATCAGACATGGATGGGTTGAAGAATGAGATGTAAGGTATAGAAGCATAACTAAAAGGCAACATGGAAGATTTGAAGAAAGACATGGAAGGTTTGAAGGAAGGTTTGACACAATTGCAACAAGAAAAGCTTCCTAATGGTGAAAAGGTATTAGAGGAAACTCATGATGATAAAAAAATAAATATTAATCATGATTTCATAGACTCTAACATTGGATTGAAGACCCACCATATTCCAAAGATTCATATGAGGAAGTTTGATGACAAGGATCCAGTAACATGGATACTAAAGATGGAACAATATTTTGATCTCCATAATGTGAAACACACACAAAAAGTACGCATTGCAAATTTATATTTAGAACCCAATACATTGGTATGGTATCGATGGATTTTCTCTTGTAAACAAATTTTCACTTGGTCAAATTTTACGGAGGAAATGATAGCATATTATGAGGATACAAATAGCAACACCTTATTTATCCAATTGATAAATCTCAAACAAAAGGGTTCAATGGTGGATCACATTGAGGACATAAAAAAATTAAATATAAGAGTAACTGATATTCTAGAGGAACACATGATTGATGTCCTCAGAGGGAATTTAAAGGAAAATATCCAACCTGAGGTTCACCTTTGGGAACCTGATTCATTGGAGAAGGCGTTCAGGTTGGAAAGAAAAATTATGGGGATAAGGAAGCCTACCACTCACTACTATAAATATGTAGTTTTTGCTACTCCTAGACTTCCACAACCTGCAAGCTTGACACCAAAAAAATTGGAAGAAAAAAGAGCAAAATGGATTTGCTACAGTTGTGATAGAAAATATGCTAAAGGTCATAAGTGTGCCGATAAGAAATTATTTTACATAGATTGTGAAGAGGAGGAAGAAAATGAACAAGAAACTTCAAAAGAAGAGGATATACACTAGGAACCAACCCTAGCGAAAGAATAAATTAATCTGACCATATCTTGTAATGCAATGGCATGAATTACCACTCCTCAAACTCTCAAGGTAGAAGGACATATCAAGAAGAAAAATGTAATAGTGCTGATTGATTCAGGTAGTACCCATAATTTTATGCATTGTAAGGTAGCCAAAGAATTGAATTGCTTCCTATACCTAGCACCTGAGTGTCAAGTGATGGTTGAAAATGGAGGAACTATAAATCGCTCTCGAAAGTTCCATAATATCAAGCTAACCATGGAGTAATATGTATTTAATATTACAATACTCTAAATTCCAATGCCTGGTGCTAATGTTGTACAAGGATTCCAATGGTTACAATATTTGGGGACGATAAATTTTAATTTCCAAGAAATTTTCTTGAAATATTTTTGGGAAGGAAAGGAAGTTGAATTACGGGGTATCGCAGGGAGGCTAGGAAATATAATCAAATTTGATGTCATGAAAAAACTTCTAAAGAAAGAACAACGAAGTGTAATTTCACAATTATTCTCAATAGAGGTTCAAACATCAAAATAATGTGTTTCTCCATATCTCCAAAAAGTATTGGAAAATAATTCCATGGTGTTTGAAACTCCTAAAGAACTCCCACCTATTCGTTATCATGATCATGCTATTCATTTGATTCCAGGAATTTTTCCTCAAAACATCATATCTTACATATATGTTTATGCCCAAAAGAGTGAGATTGAACGTATGGTTGCAGAAATGCTAGAGGCTGGTACAATTCAACCTAGTCAAATTTCTTTCTCTGCTCCAGTAGTATTGGTGCACAATAAGGATGGATCATGGTGTATGTGTCTAGACTATAGGGAGCTCAAAAAGCTCACTATCAAAGCTAAATTTCCCATCCCCATTATTGATGAATTATTGGATGATTTACATGGATCAATTTACTTCACCAAGATGGACCTTAGTTCTGGATATCATCAAATTAGAATGAAGCCTGAAGACATTTTGAAAATAACATTCAGAACTCATGAGGGTCATTATGAATGTTTGGTCATGCCTTTTGACCTTACTAATGCACCTTCCACATTTCAAGGTTTGATGAATTCCATTTTCAAACCCTTCCTTAGAAAATTTGTGTTAGTATTTCTTGATGATATACTAATCTACAAAATTTCTTGGAAGGATCATGTTCAACATGTTGACATGGTCCTCAAACTATTGGAGGAGAAAAATTTATATGAAAAAACCTCCAAATGTTTCTTTGGAGTACAAAAGGTGGAATATTTGGGTCATATTGTATCTCATGAGGGTGTTAAGGTAGTCCCTAAAAAAATTAATTCCTCTAAGGAATGGAAAATCCCCACAACCATAAAGCATATTCGAGGGTTTATGGGGTTAATAAGGTATAATAGCAAGTTTGTTAAAAATTATGGGAGAATATTGGCGCCTCTAACATCATTACTAAAGAATGATGCATTTTCTTGGACTATAGGAGCAAATAGTGCCTTTGAACATCTTAAAGAGGCAATGTGCCAAGTTTTATCGGTCAATTTGGGCATCATTCCAAATGACTTGGTCAAACCGGACATCATCCACAGGACCAATGAAATAGGGTCTATCATCCCCTATCATTTCAGTTGCAACATGCCCTAAGACAACAAAAAACCATTCATGACTTCCATTGCAAGGTTTCCAAGATTTTAAGTATATGTTATATCATCTATGAGCTCACCAACACAACCTATCAAGGGACTAACTACTTTTCATATGCAGCTCCCTTCGTTCAAGGGTGCTCTACAAAGAACTTCCTGACATTCAAGAGTGCGTTGGTCAAATGGGAGTGAAATTCTCATTGTCCTAGAATATCCACATGGCCAGTGCCTTCTAGAAGAGTCCATATGTGTCAAACTTCGAATCCATGTGTCCATCTAACACCTCTGAGCTTGGGAACATGTATTTCCTATTATTAGAAATTCATTGATTGAGAAACTACCTTTAGTTTCCCTATAAATTGAGCATAGATCCTAGTGCTAGGAAAGGGAGAAATTTGGTAAAGAAATGTTGTTGGATTCTCAATTAAGTTTGTGATAGGAGTGATATACTGCTGGTGAGATGTTGATTTTGATGAGGTTGGGATGAGGCTGGAGCTGGTGACATCAAATCGATCATTGGTTGTAACCTTGCCCTTATACTCGTTAATAAAGATTGTTGTTCATTTTTCCATATATGTATCTGTTTATGTTTGTACTTTTCATATCATGGATTTTTGAATGATATATATGTTTCACGTTCAATCAATTTAATTGATTAAGATAAATAGGCATTTTTATATTGCAATCTCTTTGTTGTATAGTGTTTGTACTTGCAGGAACTAGTATGGCAATCTAAGTTGGATTGAAAGCTACAAAAAAAGTGACAGAAGGAGAATAGGAAGCACTTGGATCACAAGTAGGTTACTTTATATTTTTGTGTGTCTATTTACTTCTAGATAAAGTTTCTGAAAAGTATTTTATCTGTTGTTCTAAATTCATAGCACCACATTTAGTGAATGTGTTTTATCTGTAATTCATAATTCCGCATAACAAATTGTGACTCCACTGGGGAATTTCATTATAATTCCTGGTGTTTCTTCCTCTTCTTATCCACCCAGTGGAATCTACTGTCAATTATTAGGCTTTTGAATCAAAGAATTTCATTATAAGTGTGTTCAGTAGCTTGAATTTTGAATCTCTACTGCGCCCAATGCACTATTGGTCAAGAAACAGTGCTTTGCATAGCACTGTCTCCCACTCAGGGGTGCTTTGGAACACACTGTCTCACCTTAGAGACTGTGTTTCCCCCTTAGCCAACCAAATTCCCTTTGAATTTGTCATTTCCATCATACTCAGCCTTTTTTTTGCTGTGTTTTCAATTGTATGATACCTCATAGCGACTCGTGAATTTTCTTGTTTCTTCCTCCTTTGAAAAGTAAGTTTGTTCAATGTCTCTTTAAGTGTTTTTATTTATCAAACAAATCAAATTCAAAGTATTTTATTTCTACATTAGATCCATTTGTTTTCATAAAGGAAATTATCGTTAAATTCTTTGTTTCCTGTAGGAAAAATTATAGTTTCATTCTTCATTTTTCCTAAAATAGAAATTGTTGTTAACTTCATCGTTTCTCAAAGAATAAAGCATTTGTTTTTTGTTGATATGATGCTTATGGTTTCCTTTTTACATTCACGTTAAGGGGACTGGAAAGAAAAACCTGCATTTTCATATAGTGAATTGTGTGTTTTGCAAAGGAACAAGTTAGGAAATTTTCATATTAGTTTGTGCTCTTTTTTGTTTGCTCTCAAAACTGATTACTCTTTCCCCTTAGTAGCTAGGATTTTCATTGAAAAGCTAAAATTGAAAAGTTTTCTTATCATTTTAGTTTTCATTTTAGGAATTTCCATCACATCATCACGGTGAACCCTTAAAGGAAAATTGATAAACAATATCAACTTAAAATTTACATCAATTTACCTAAAAAAGCATTGGAACCATAACAATAAAATTTAGAAGGTCTAGGCTAGAGACGTGTTCCGGCATCGTTAAACACAACAGCTGTCATTAATTGTTTGCGATACATTCTGAGTGTGATACCTCACTCCATGTACATAAGTATATCATATCTTTTCCACGTACCTTCAGGTATATCGGGCGTTGTTATAGAACGAAAAGTATAAAGGGGTGATCTCACTGTGTGGTTTCGCATTAGACAACGCTAATACAGACTTGGGCCTCCACGTACCTTCGGGTATATTTGGGAGGAAAAATTTAAGTTGATATCCATCCATAGTGAACCGGGTCGGCCACCTTGTAAATTGTGATACACCGAACAAAACATCCAGGGAGATTGCCTGCCCATACTTCTTGGTTCGCCAGGAGGTATTTTTCAGTTCATAATTTCTTGGTAAATTTTTTTCCTAGAATTACCCTTTTATTTTGTTTATTTTTTTTGGTCATAAAATAAATTAGTCATCGTGGAAGAAGAAAATCCCTTTTCGTTCTCGTAGACTTGCATTGAAACCACCATTACCACCAGAAGCCAATTCGAGTCGGCGAAGGCGACATCGCTCTACCGAAACCAGTACCATCAGTACCTTTGGTGAAGCATCACCCTCACATATACCAGAATCGGCACAGGTTTTTTATACAAATCCTTGTTTTTCTACTATTGTCAAGATGAAGTCCTCACAGTTACCCGTGGTCACGATCCATCCAATCAGTGAGACTAGGGCCTCCCGAACCCGACGTTGTTCAACTGGAAGTTGATCCAGATCCTGTCTCTTTTTTTCCAGAACATCTAGATCCTGAAGTCAAACAACCAAAATTTGTTCCTGTATTGGTCGCTCCATAATCTATTGTAGCCATTGAGTCTCCCATATCACGCTGTCAACCTCCTAAAATATAATTTGGGTTTGACGGCGAAATCCTTCCACCTGGTTTAATTTCGATTGACGAAATACCACAAGATGAAACACCTTTAACTTTAACTCATTTTGGGGAGGAGCTTTACGTGTACGAGTTTTTTCCTCAATCACCGTCCTCTTCTTTTTTTGATCCTGTTTTATTTCAAGTCTCCGTAGATTCTATAGGGTATACACTAGGTCATTTTATGATGGCTGAGATAACATCCCAGACTGAACCATCTATTTCAACTGTGACAACATCTACTATTGTTTCTTCTTCAATGTTTTGTCCATTGAATTCATCCATATCATCATCTGGAATCCTATCTGGTTCCTCCCTTATGAGAACTAAATGGCTTGATCCTTTATTCACATCTTCAGTGCAATATCAAGTTGGTCCCATCAGTTATTCTCCTTGGTGGCCAGTGATTTCACAGAAATTATCCTTCAAAATTCCTAAATTAAATGGAAACCCTGGAGAAGAACTGTCAACGTATGTTATAGCTTATCATTTTTGGTGCTCATCAAACTCCTTAAATGATGACTTTGTTAGACTACGTTTTTTCCAGCACACACTCACTAGTCCAGCTGCATAATGAGGATGGTTATTTTACTATGTCAACCTCATTAAAAAAAAAACATGTTATGAGGATGGTTCTTTTATTGTGTCAACCTCATTAGAAATGAAACATTCCATGAGGATAGTTCTTTTACTATGTCAACCTCATTAAAAAATGAAACAGGTCGTGCGCATAGTTCTTTTCCTGTGTCAAGCTCATTAAAAAATGAAACAAATCCTCCCTATAATGAACCATCATTCCATCCAGCTATCAGTAACCAGTAATCTACTTAGGTGAATGAAATGAAGCTTGGGGGGCATCTGCTCTTGCAGGTGGAATTTGACATGTGCTCTTACAGGGGGCATTTAAAACATTCTTAACAATTGCACCCAATCAACAACTGAAGTTCGGGGGAAAAAATAGGTTCAGAACTCCAAAATGAAAATGGTAACTTTAAAATGATAAAAATGAATAGTAAAACTCTTTTAATTAGTCATCTGATTATTTGAAAATAATATTTATTGTTGTGACTATGGTTTTATTCAATTTTGATCATGAAACATGTATTTTTAATCCATTTGATGTTGTTCTAAACAGGTTTGCAACTGATGAGAATATTAGTCGTGCACATTTATTTCAATAATGATTTGACCTCAAAGCATACTTTTATCCTTATTTTTTTAGCTTTGATTAAAACGAAAAAGGACTTGAAGCGCACTTTTATCTCTTTTTCGAGCTTCAATGACAACAAAAAAGGAACCCTTGGATTCTTCTTTTAGCTCTTTTCAGACTTCGATAATGTGAAAATATTTTCGAGCACTTGTCTTTTCGAGCTCACAAAATTAAATGAATTGATACCTACTCAGTATAAGTTTAACCATTTTCCAGACTGAGATAGATTATTTACGGTAAAGGAATGCCTTAGTTGAACACAACTAGGAGGTTCTCTCAGATATCATTTTACACTTTTTCGGATCTGAGCGACAACTTTACGAAAAAGTACCTATGGAGTTTTCTTTCATCCTCTTTTTCAAACTCTCTAAATATGAAAAAGGACCGGGTTGTCACTGTGGTCGGGCTCTTTAAAACATAAAATAGCGACGAGCTTGTTGATCATGGCAAGAATTGAGTTTCATTCATCGCTAAACTTGTTAAATTATTAAATAGCGATACGTTATTGGCCTGAAGGGTTGAATTATAGATAAATCATATGTTATCCTCCTCAATCTTGTTAAAAAATAAATAGGTACTGGTCGACAAATAACTGGGGAAAATTTGGGAAAGTGAACAGAACTTTTATGGTAGTAGGTCACTCTTGAACATGAAACTTCACTCCATCATCATGATTGTTTGGGTTGGGTAATATTCTTGATGGTCCATTAATACCTATGTTCATCATACCTTCACTTCGTTTTTGGGTTAATGCTTCCAACTCATCTCAGTGTCACCGATATGTTCAAGAGAAGTCATCTAGTGAATACTCATCCTTCTGCAGTACTCATAAACCTTCATTTTCATGACAGTCATCCCTGAACATTTCTATATCAAGTCACATTTTTTCTTCGAAATCAATAACTCCCATTTCGCAATAAAGTGACTTCATGTCAACGTCAAATCATGATCCTGGAAGTTTACTTAGAAACATCATCTTCCAGTACCATGAGGCTTGTTACTACATCGATAAGATCCTCGCTTCCAGACTTTTGACAAAAATATTTTGTTTGGCGTTCAACATCAAATCATTTATTCACGCCTTACGAAATGTGCTGTAGTACCTTGAGGACTATTGACATCAATGGTGGTTCTCTCGCATTTTTTAACAACTCACATCATTGGCTGGTAATCAAATGATGTATTACCATGTTCGACTACAAATCATATAATCGCATGGCTATACTTGTACCCAAATGATCGAGTGAACGAGATGAGAAGACCCCGGATCTAGTTTCAGCCATCTGGGCTGTGATTTCAGGATTTTTGTACACACAATGTGTATGGTGACCTTACATACATATCATCATCCGAACATGGGCCTATATATTTAGGCATGTTTGTATTGGGCAACATTCCAATGTAGTCGACTTTCTACACTATGTACATGTTATTAGATAGTTTATGTGCTAAGCATGGGAATTCCTTCCCTCAAAAATTCGTGATCAAGAGGATATATCATGATGTAATGTATTGCAAGATTGATGTCGGTAGACACTCTGCTTCAGTTCGATCCTATCACATCGTAAAGCATCTCATTCATAAATATTGTTATTATTCTGAATTCATGCTTTAGGGAGCAGTTGTTATAGGTCAATTTGGGCATCATTCCCAATGACCCAGTCAAACTCGACATCATCCCCAAGACCAATGAAATAGGGTCTATCATCCCCTATCATTTTGGTTGCTACATGCCCTAAGACAAGAACAAATAATTCATGAATTCCATAGCAAGGTTTCTAAGATTTGAAGTATATGTTATATCACCTATGAGCTCACCAACACAACGTCTCAAGGGACTAACTACTTTGTATATGAAACTCCCTCCATTCAAGGGTGCTCTACAAAGAACTTCCCGACATTCAAGAGTGTGTTGGTCAAATGGGAGCGAAATTCTCATTGTTCGGGAATCTCCACATGGCTAGTGCTTTCTAGAAGAGTCCATATGTGTCAAACATCGAATCCATGTGTCCATCTAACACCTCTATGCTTAGGAACATGTCTTTCCTATTATTATAAAGTCATTGATTGAGAAATTACCTTCAGTTGCCCTATAAATTAAGCACAAATCCTAGTGCTAGGAAAGGGAGAAATTTGGTAAAGAAATATTGTTGGATTCTCAGTTGAGTGTGTGATAGGAGTAATATACTACTGGTGAGATGTTGATTGTGATGAGGCTGGGATGATGTTGGAGCTAGTGAAATCAAATCGATCATTGTTTGTAACCTCGCCCTTCTACTCATTAATAAATATTGGTGTTCATTTTCCCATATATGTATCTGTTTATGTTTCTACTTTTCATATGATGGATTCTTGACAGATATATATGTTTCATGTTCAATCAATTTAACTGATTAAGATAAATAGGCACATGTATATTGCAATCTCTTTGCTGTTTAGTGTTTATAATTTCATGAACTAGTGTGGCGATATAAGTTGGATTGGAAGCTACAGCAAAAGCAGCAAAAGGAGAATAGGAAGCACTTGGATCACAAGTAAGTTCCTCTATATTTTTGTGTGTCTATTTACTCTTAGAGAAAGTGTCTGCAAAGTCTTTGATCTGTTGTTCTAAATGCATAACACCACATTTATGGAATGTGTTTTATCCATAATTCATAATTCTACATAACACCAAGAACTGGTCTTAGCTACGCCAGTCTTCACAAAAACATTTATTGTGGAATGTGATGCCTCAGGAAATGGAATTAGTGCAGTTTGAATGCAAGAAGGAAGACCCATTTCTTTTCAAAGTCGTCTGTGTTAGGATCCTATATTTTATAGGATCTCAAGGTGATGGAGTATTTCATATTTGTAATTTTTCATTGTCAATAATTTTAAATTTTCAAATTATTTCCAAAAAAAGTATATATAAAAGAAAATCAAAATACGGTATGTAAAAAAAAAAGAATATGAAGAAAAATAAAAAAAGAAAGAACATTGAAAAAAAGAATAAAAGAGAATAAAACCCCACAAAAGAAAAATAGAAATAATACTGAAGTGCTTCAAATTTAAATGCCATTGTTGTTAAATTAGTGTCCTTTATGTCAAAATCCAATAAGATTGTGTGCAAGTTGTCTAAAAAATGCCACAATAATCAGATTTTTGTTCCAATCATACAAATTAATCATGATGGAACAATTTTGAATTTCTTGTTAATTAGAATAGTGAATAAATATTTGCCAAACAATTTAATCATGGAAAATCAGTAGTTGGGTAAAAAATGATATTGATCCAACAGTCTAATCTGAATCAATAGGAGAAATAAGTGATTTAGTAGGTTAGTTTTTATATTAAAAAAAGGATATGTGGGTTTTCTATCTTAAATGCACCCTTAGGAAAGAAGATGAAAAAATGTTAGCTTAGAAAAAGAAAGGAAAATGAAAGGGTAGGTAGAAGTTGTGTTATAATTTTGAAAAGCATTAAATGTTTTATCCTAAGCTTGATTACAAAGTTATTTCATGCATATCAAATGAAAAAGGGTAAATATTCTATCCTAACGTTAAAAGTGGTCGGGCACATGAATCTCGAGTTTGGCATATAAATCCATTATCAAAAATTTTCACTTTTATTAAACTCTTGTTACCCAAAAAAACATCCCATCGCTCCATGTTAAAGCACATTCATCTATCCCATCATCTGATCCCCTGCTCCTCCATCTGACGACCTTTATCACTTTTCGCCCCCTCCTCTCCATCCGATCTTTACCGTAGGGGGGTGGGGTGGGGTCTGAAAAAATTTGCTTTTATTTTCAGGCCAGGCTAACATGGCGCCTTCCCGTCATTTCGCACCCCCCTGCTTAAACCATTTACTTCTTTGGACCCCCTTTGAAAAGACGTTTCTCCGCCATGTCAAAAACCACAAATATGCCCATTGAGCGCTCGCCATATCACGCCACCTAGACCATTACAATTTCCAATTATATGTATTCCCTTGATAATGAAACCATTAATGAATTTAATTCACCAATGATCGTTAATATAACATATCCGCGCCACTATCAAATGGAAAACGATCAATCTGTGTATAAATCCACGCCTAATAAAATTTTAATCCTTTACCTTGCCATTTTCTTTGTTCCGTACATGGTTGTTGCAGGTTGACAGAACACCATAACAACTAATCCATTATTTGTCAAATTATTCTCTGCAACTGTCGCGACTTCTTCCCAAACCCAGACTTTTACATTGTCTCGACGACCACCTTTCTCTCAGAAACCCTCACTAACCATAAAACTTGGTCCAACCATGCCTCCTAAGAGCAAGGGACAGGAAGAGCATGTAAATCCACTGCTCCATCCCCTTGTTGACCTTGATCACATACCTTTGGCAGACAAATATTATAAAATCCATGAGTCCCTGTGTGAATTCGAGTTATTTGAAATGTACTGTTGGCTAGAGGATAAATTCATTGACATGTCCGATGATATTGGAATGTGGGAGTCTAATTTACCCCATTATAGTTTTCCCCACACCCACAGTGCCCCTGAATTCATCAGAAAGTTTCAAGCTTGTTATGTACCAAGCCAGAGAGCTATAATTTCTCCTACAGGAGAGATTTTATTTACCATAACTGCTCAATCTATAGGCCAAATGATGCAAGCCCCTATCACATAAAATGCAACCCCTTTCTCTCAGGAAGCACTCACTGAATTATATCAGAAGCTTGTTTTTTAAAAAAGGGCTAAAACCCTTGAGCTTTTTCTCGCTGAAGATGCCCAATTACCCAAGAATAATCCTCCCTATTCATCCTCCATTTTCCCTGATAGATCCAAGAAAATCATTATAGTTATCTCCTACCTCCTTGGTTATTACTCAGATCAGTGTGTAGATGAGCCCATTATAGGATTATTTTCTATCTTCTCTGCAGATTCTAAGCTTTCCATCTTATTCAACTTTAGCCAATTCCTAGAAGATTCCATCCATGACCAGTTTGTCAAATTCCAAACTGAACAGGTGTATAAATATGCCTTTGTTTTAATATATATGTTGTTGAAAATGGCAACAAGAAACAATGAAGGAGGCCTCCTGAAACATCTTTCCTGATCCTAGTTGGAAATTTATCACCTAAACTAGGTGGGGACCACACATGTGATTTTTGTCGAAAAGTCTATTTTTAGACTATGTCTATTTTTAGACATATGGAGCATGGTCTAGGAGTTGCGGGATGTTATTCTTGGATGATTGGTCAAGTTGGTAAAAATATATGGACATCTATTTTTAGACATACAGGTCGAAGTCTATTTTTAGACTGCCTGTCTAAAAATAGAACAATCAAATATTATTAGCCCTTAATAATATTTGGACTCTAAACTTCAGTTTACTCTCTTGGAGCACTTCAGTTTGACCGCCGGAGGTGGGGCATGCAGCTGACATGAGGATTTACGCTATTACCATGGGTTTGGTGAGCTCATGCATGATAGACTTCAGTTAGACTCATGTGGCAGAGTTTTGGTGGAGTTGATTGAGGAGTTAATGGAGATTGTGTTCCAGTTAACTAGTTGAACTAGTTGTGATCAGTTTAACTGGTGATTACACTAGAGATGAGTTGAGTGAATTAAATATTATTTAATTCACTGATATTAATTCATTATTCAACTAAAGAACACATCAGTTAAATCAGTGCATGGACAGTTCAGTGGAGATCAGTGAAAGAGGTAGATGAAAGGGTGAGATCGACGACAGTTGTACATTAGTTGTGCATGAGATTTGCACAATCAGTGGGATGAGTATGCCAATGATGATTGCGCTATTCAAGAAAGAGGAATTAGAATTGGTTCAGTCTATTCCCTCCTTTTGGATTGCGCAGTAGAGGCAGGAAGCTAGTGGAGGAGTTTTGAACCCGTGATCGGTTCAAACTGAGCTAGTTTTGTGTGTAGCTTTTGGAGACAGTACTGAGTACTTGTGAGGAGTATTGTATTCTGTAAAGTTACATGTTTCTCATCCATTATATGATACATATAGCTGGGGGTTTTCATCTATAAGCTTTCCCCATACATGCTGCGTTTTATGTGTGTGAATTGATGTTCTGCCGCTTGTTTTATTTTCCGGATGTGATGATTAATTTGTAGAAGAGATTATGTGTTGTGCAGCAAATCGAATTTGTGTATGATCAGGTTAATCTCGGTGGATAAATATTCATTATTCAGCAAATTTCTACATGGTATTGGAGCAAAATTAATCATCAGGATCTATTACAGTGATTACAATTTTATTTTTGTAGACAGAGTCTGTAATGGGCCAGGTAGCCTCTCGATCCATCCTTTCTCTGAAAGGTGATATATCCAGTAAATGCCCTTACAGTCAATCTCTGTGCTAGAAATAATTTGTTCTCACAGATCCAGAAGCGGTTGAGTTATCAACTGTTGGTGAAATTCGAATTTGCAGATTTGTGTTCTTGGTGCTGAGGCAAAAATGTCTTTCAACGGATTGCGACTAGAATATGCCTTGGAAGGCAGTTTGAATTATGTTGCATGGAAATACCGCATGGAGGCTGTATTAGATGATAATGGGCTGTTGGAATTCATGGAGAAAGAGATTCCAAAGCCTACTTCTACTGATGTTGTTGTTGTGGAAGCCTGGCGAAAGAAACAAGCAAAATGTCGAAGGATTCTGTTGGAGGGCGTAAAGGATCACATAGTGTCTAGCCTGCATGGAAAGGCTTCTCCATATTTGATGTGGAAAGCCTTGACAGATCTGTACCAGAGCAAGAGCGACTAGAGGAAGTTGGCGCTCAAGGATAGACTCAGAAACATCAAGATGGAGAAAGGAGAGAGCATCCCCAAGTACCTCACGAGGTTCACCCAATGCAGGGATGAGCTGGGAAGCGTGGGAGTGACGGTGGAGGATGAGGAATTGGTGAGCTTGGCTCTCCTGGGTCTTCCGAAAAGTTGGCATGCATATGAAGATAGTGTCAATGGTCGAGAGAAATTGCCCGGATGGGAAAGACTGTGGTCTGATCTGGTGCAAGAGGAGATCCGGCGAAATACCAGGGATGGATCTTCATCAAAGGCATCTGATGAAGAAGATTGCGCTTTGGCTGCCAAAGCAAGGAAGGGGAAGGGCAAGGAGAAGGCTTCTCAATCCGGTGCAGATGGTAAAGAGCGTGACATGTCCAAAGTGAAGTGTTTTCACTATCACGATCATGGACATTACGCCTCAAATTGCCCAAAGAAGAAGAAGAACAAGCAGGCTGCTGGAGCTGCAGCTGGTGAGGCTCTTGCCTCGCAATTTGAGCTGGACTTCTCATTGATCGCATACATGGTGTCTAGTGCATTGGGATCAGGGTGGTATTTTGATAGTGGCGCTTCCTTTCACATGACGGGAGATGCAAATATTTTCAGTGACTTGGTGGAGAAAGGTCTCCAGATGCATGTTGAGTTGGGCGACGGTGGACGATACAATGCGACCAGCATTGGTACCATAAAATTTTAGTGGGAGTCAGGTAAACTCATTCTTTTAAAAGATGTATTGCATGTACCAGGTTTAAAGAAGATTTTGATCTCAGTCACAATGTTAGAGGATAAAGGGTATGAAGTTGTCTTCAGTGAAGGAAAAGTTTTCCTTTGGCACAAGGCAACGGGACAAGTCAAGAAGGTTGGGATTCGGGCAAAGAATCTCTACAGACTTGAAGTAGATGGGATGTCTACGGAGCTTTCTACTGTTGGGAAGCAGGAGAAAGACATGCAACTGATGCTTGAGAGGGAGCAAGTTTTGCATGCAGGTGATAGTGAACCTCGGGATGTGGAGCAGCCACAAGAGGATCATGGAGTGGAAGAAACCACTCATGCAGAGAAATTTCGTGCCAGACGGTCAGAGGGAGTGCATGAAGCTATACCACCAGGTGAGAGGTGGGGCGACATGCATGATTAATCCCAAGAGGAGATTTCTGGGCAGGATTTATGAGATGGTGTGGATCTCGTGAGTTGAACCTGGCTACCAGGTGCCCACAGCGCAGCAGTAGCAGATCAGTTGGAGTGATGCAGGCAGATCAAAGTGACAGTGTCGGATACTGGAGCGCGGATCAGAGTTGACAGCAAGTGCAAGAGTGCATGGGTGCAAAGAGTTCAACAACGCAGTGGTTCCTAATGACATGTGTAGTAGCTAAGCAGAGGTCGAAGACTTTGATGATAGATGCTAGATGCATCAGACTGATTGAGTTGTTTGGAGCCTATTCAGTTTCAGAGAAGTTGCAGAGCAGATGCATGGAGTTGCATGGTGCATGCATGAGTTTGCATGGCACATGCAAAGGGTGCATGGTGAATGCATGGAGTTGCATGTCGCATGCATGGAGTTGCATGGCGCTTGTGAAGGTTGTAGGGCAAATGCATGGAGTTACATGTCACATGCAAAGACAATCCTTTCTTGTTGAGAGCGAGTGTTGAAAATGGAAACAAGAAACAGTGAAGGAGGCCTCCTGAAACATCTTTTGTGATCCTAGTTGGAAAGTGATCACCTAAACTAGGTGGGGACCACACATGTGATTTTTGTCGAAAAGTCTATTTTTAGACTATGTCTATTTTTAGACATATGGAGCATGGTCTAAGAGTTGCGGGATGCTATTCTTGGATGATTGGTCAAGTTGGTAAAAATAGATGGACATCTATTTTTAGACATTTAGGTCGAAGTCTATTTTTAGACTGCCTAGCTAAAAATAGAACAGTCGAATATTATTTGCTCTTAATAATATTTGGACTCTAAACTTCAGTTTACTCTCTTGGAGCACTTTAGTTTGACCCCCGGAGGTGGGGCATGCAGCTGACATGAGGATTTATGCTATTCCCATGGGTTTGGTGAGCTCATGCATGATAGACTTCAGTTAGACTCATGTGGCAGAGTTTTGGTGGAGTTGATTGAGGAGTTAATGGAGATTGTGTTCCGGTTAACTAGTTGAACTAGTTGTGATCAGTTTAACTGGCGATTACACTAGAGATGAGTTGAGTGAATTAAATATTATTTAATTCACTGATATTAACTCATTATTCAACTAAAGAACACATCAGTTAACTCAGTGCATGGACATTTCAGTGGAGATCAGTGAAAGAGGTAGATGAAAGGGTGAGATCGACGACAGTTGTACATTAGTTGTGCATGAGATTTGCACAATCAGTGGGATGAGTATGCCAATCATGATTGCGCTGTTCAAGAAAGAGGAATTCGAATTGGTTCAGTCTATTCCCTCCTTTTGGATTGCGTAGTAGAGGCAGGCAGCTAGTGGAGGAGTTTTGAACCCATGATCGGTTCAAACTGAGCTAGTTTTGTGTGTAGCTTTTGGAGACAGTACTGAGTACTTGTGAGGAGTATTGTATTGTGTAAAGTTACATGTTTCTCATCCATTATATGATACATATAGCTGGGGGTTTTCATCTATAAGCTTTCCCCATACATGCTGCGTTCTATGTGTGTGAATTGATGTCCTGCCGCTTGTTTTATTTTCCGCATGTGATGATTAATTTGTAGAAGCGATTATGTGTTGTGCAGAAAATAGCATTTGTGTATGATCAGGCTAATCTCGGTGGATAAATATTCATTATTCAGCAAATTTCTACATATGTTTTTGTATTTTCAGGGAGATAAGTTCAAGTTGGCATTGCAGAAGTTGAAAGATGATGAAAATCAGTAATATGTCATCTTCTGGACTACAATGGTGATGGAGGAACAAAAAGAATATTCATACAAACAGTTCATAGAAATGTTTATACATCCAACACTCAGTATTATAAGAAGCACTTCAGAGCCAAGAATCAGTGAAGACGTCACAGAAAATTTTCAGTTATCAGACCAAACTAAAACAAGAGACTAGTATCTTTACCAGAATTACACAGAATTAAGGATCTATGGATGTGATATTGCCCCATATAAGCTCCCAAAATTCCTCCCAATGAGGATTTTTTCCTTAGAATACATCAGGAAAATGATCCATGTTGATGAAGTCCATTTTGTGTCTTCAAATAATAAATCTCAATTCAGGATAAAAACACAAATAGGACCTCTCATTTGTAACAATAGGACAACAGGGGAGGAAGCAGATAAATTGCTAAAGGAAATGCAATTCAGCCTCAATTTTACATGGTCATATGATCCACTAGACACCATTTCCAAGCTAAGGGTAGAGAAAAAATCTACACCTTACATCCATACACATAAGCCAGCGATTTAGAAATATATGAACCAGCTAGAGTGGATTGAGAACACTCTAAAAGAGGCTAAGGAACAGTTGGTTTCAACTTCGACATCACATAATCCTGTCCCACATGAGAAAGCAAGAATAAAAAAGGATGAGGGAATAAGAGTCACCTTCAGTGACTGAAAATTCCAGCAAAGAATTCAAAATCATGTACAGGAAGAGGACTAAGTTCAATCCCAAGGTAAACCAAAGCAAAGATTCAGAGCAGGAAGTCATCATCATCACTAAAGAGACACCTACTTCCTCACAAGTTGATGGTTAAACTACACTCTCTCCTACCACTTCAACAACTTCATAAGATAAAAAACAAGGCATTCTGAGAAGTACAATTGTCACAAGGAGAAAGAGAAGAGCATATTTGACACATTCAGAGAAATTAAATTGAAGAATGAAGTTTTTAAAAACAATACATATAATCAATTATGGAAGTAGAATTCCAGCTCTCAGAGTAGAATGTTGTCAGCCTTTGACTCTGAGAAAGGAAAAATGTAGATGTCTTTTCTCCAAGCACAAATTCCACAGCCCAAGATAATAGCAAATTATAAAAATAATGCATTTGAATTTGATATCAAAGACATACATCCCATTCATCAAATGGATATGCACAAGCAGATAGGTGAAATTATTTCATTTACACTCACTAACACTGCTATTAGTTTGTCCAAGTTGCAGGTTTCCTTAGCCAATATCCACTCACAACTCAACATGGAGAAAATATCTTCTATGGCCAAGGATTCAAGGATTAAATATTTGGAAGACTTAGTGGTCAGAGTTGGATATGATCCTTCTAACATAAAAGTTGTAGAAGAGGTGATTAAAAAGAAAAATGCTGACATAGAAGCATTGAGGAAGCAACTAAAAATGCCATCTACAGAGGACCCCTTGACCGAAGAAATCGAAGAGACAGAATCACAAAAATCAGACATGATGAAGCTCACCATGGAGCAGAATGCTCATTTGAGACAGATGGAATCATAGATGGAGAAGATAGTAAAAGCAAAGGAGTAGGCTACCAAGATTTCATTAGTTCGTTTGGAGTTTGTACCCCTTATAACGATTTCCACAGCCACACCTTCTACAGTAAGTACAACAGATGGATCGGAAAAACTCACCAAAGCAGTGCAAAATATGTCAATCCAGATAGAAGAAATAAAGAATCTTCAGGATCAAGTGAAAATTTTGTAGGATCAGAAGTCTAGGAGTGATAGCTCACATGTAGCAGAAGCATAGAGAGCACATAAGTTGGGTACTCGATTAGCTCATAGCTCATCATATCATCCTCAATATGATTATAAAAATGAGATATTGATTAAATGTTTGGAAGGATATCTTTGTTGCTTTGTATCTGATGAACAAACACAATGGGTCAAGTGGTTACCTCTGGATGAATGGTGGTATAACACTTCCTTCCATATTGCACCAAAAATAACCCCATCTATGGCACTTTATGGATATAATCCAACCTCCATCACATCATATTTAAGAGAAAATTCTAAGGTTCAAGTAGTGGAAGATTACATCGAGCATCAACAACAAGTTATCCAACTCTTAAAGGATAACCTCAATTTGGCGTAGAATCGAATAAAACAACAAGAAAATCAACATCACAATAAAATAAATTTTGATGTAGACGACTAGGAATTTTTATGGCTACAACCATACAAACAAATGTCCCTCAAGCGAGCTAAGAAGGATGATAAACTATCACCAAATTATTATGGTCCTTACAAGGTTTTGCAAAAGATTGGTACTATGGCATACAAATTGGAGCTTCCTGCATCTTCACGAGTGCACCCATTTTTCCATGTTTCATGCTTAAAGAAGGTTATAGGTGATAAGCTCCTAGTTCAAACAATATTCCCAGAACTTGGCGAGGAAGGAAAAATCATATTGGAACCTGAAGTATTCACGGAAACAACAATTCAACATTTCAGAGTATCTCATAAAGTGGAAGAACTTACCTTCTGAAGATTCAACATGGGAGGATGAGAATTTTATATAGAAGCATCTATAACTACTCAAGCGTTGAGGAAAACACTTTTTGAAGGAGAGTGGCATGCTAGGTCCCCATAATACTAGCGTATCCCATTGTTTTTATTGCTAGTGTAGCCCCCTTATTGTTCTTGTCGTTCCCATGTAGTCCCCATATTTTTATTTATATTGTGCCCCATAGAAGCCCACTATTGTCATTGTTGTGCCCTTACATTGTTATTGTTATGTCAGTTAGGATTGTATCATGACCCCATTGACTCCTATATATAGAAAGGAGGATTTGTCATTTGATCATCCAATAATTTTTAATTTATGTAATGTAAAGGAGGTTTCCCCCTTGAAGAGGCAAATTATAAGTCGTTGATCTAAATTTTCTTCTATTTTGTGAGTTGGTTTCATAAAAATCTTATACCAATGGAAGAGTCTTTAAAAACACAAATATAAGGGTATATATAAACAAATAAGAAAGTGTGAGGCATAGGAGAATTTTGGATTAGTTGTTAGGGTATCTAGGTCATATAGAACCACCATATCACACCTTTAGGTTATCTACCATGGGTTTGGCCATAATGGTATTATGGGATTTTAGGCCCAAATTAACTCTTTTTTATGTGACTTATGTATTTCATTGATACGAGAAACGAACCTATAGTATGGCCAATGCCAATATATCAAGAAGGTTTTAGGGGATGGTCTCAAGTTATCTCTATAAATAGTAAGTCCCAGATAGGTTTAGGTGGCTATGGACCTAATTTAAGGCATCCTAAGTGACCATGGAAATAGTTTGGGGATAAATGTGCTCCTAATTATAGTAATGAAGTTATGAAATTAACTAAATGAGTGCCCTAAGGGGTAAAACTGTGTCTAACAAAGGAGTAAGGAGGGGGGGGGGGGGGGGGGGTGGGGGTGGGAACATAAGGAAGCCACCCAAATTCTAGGCATTTGATATGACATAATGGGTCAAAAAGTTGAAACCAAAGACAAAGAGAGAAAACCTTTGTATATGATCAAAGTATAAGCTAAGGTAAAACAATAAAGCCTACAAAATATAAGAAATCAAAATGTATGTCTTAGTTTCATTAATGAGATAAATGCCTTTTTATATAGTTTTAAACATACCCAATTATATTTATTTCTCAAATTTAAATCTTACTCTAAGGATCTATGTCACTCAAAATTGGAAAATAAATACTATGATATGCTCTTAACCGTATCTCAAGGGTGGAAAGAGATACTTTTAACTCACTACTCAAGTTAAACATAAATAATTATACTAGTTTCACAACAATATCATAGCAATACAATCCATTATCCTTTGAGTTGGATAGATAGTCCTCAATAGATGTCCTCCTTAAGTTTTTTTGTTGCGTTAGCAAACCCTTGTTCCATTGAAATTATTCTTGATTTAGGTCAAATTTGTCCTTTCTTTCTCTTCATGTTGAGACTAGTTGGGAATATGAGAAAGGAATGAATAACATCTTCAATTGATAAGTTTTTACCTACAATTAAATATGTAACTATCAAATATGAAATGAGGATGAAGCAATCTAAAAGTCTGTGTTGGTATATGTCTAGTGCTTAAGTGAAGGAATAACCCACCATGCCTAGTGATTGGAATATTTCAGTGAATGTGAGTTGTATTTTGGGTGCTATAAATGGTAGTAATGGATGTAGAACTGAGGTTAGTAGCATGATGCTTAGTGTAAATTGGTGTTAATGGTATTTCACATAATTTTTTTAAATAAAATTACTTACGAGAATTTCAATTACATAATATTGGAAATTTACAAGGAATAGGAAGGCACACCATCCAAGATTTTCCCCTCAACTACAACACACTCACTTCAAGGATGCTCCCCAATTTCAATAGTTTATATCAATGATCATATCGTTTAGTCATTGAATTGTGTGCATTTAGATAGGAAAATTATTTTTTCAAATGTCAAGATCTGTGCAATTTATGTTATTCTTAGTGTTGGTAATTAGAATGTGGACCCATTTTAAACTTATAAGAAAGTTCCTTGGAGAAATGAATAAAGTGAGAGAGTTTTTTTGAGCTAATATAATTATTTAAAGTTTTATTTTTTACATCTCTCTTTTCTAGATCATCCACACCATCTTGTTTGTTTTATTTATTTGATTTTTTTTTTTTGCAAGCAAATGGTGCCTTATCATTTGGTATCAAAGTATTAAGATATTGGCTTGATCATTTATCACTCAAACATTTTGGTTCTATAGAGATCACCTTCCCCTTTGAAAATTTTTCAAACCTAGGTTTCTTGAGGTGACCCTCCCACCTAATCTTCCCCAAGCTGCAAGCCTAACGAAAATTTATAGGGATTCTACTGTTCGATACATCTATTTCCTTGGTAGTCATTTTTTTTGTGTTTATTCAAAGGTTCCCCTCCCACCCAATCAATGTGTCTTTATATTATTCATGCTAAAAAAAAAAATGGTGATAACCTCACTCTCTTGAGCTCCCATAAATTTTTTTACTACCATCACAAAATAATTCAAACCTTCTTTGATCACATATATCCTAAGGTCTCTCATTTCTGGTTAGACACAACACCCCCATGCCCTTCTCTTCCTCTCCCCCCATGCTCTCTCTCCCCACTATAATGGTTAGATGCAAGGGGAAGCTTTGGGTTATTGAATACATAGTTTTCAGGTATATTTTCATACGTACCTTACCATACTAGAGGCTCAAATTATAGTATTTATAGCTTATTAGCATATCATCTTGATGAACTTGCTATAATTTTGGGGCTTAAGACAAACACAATTATGGGATGCAACCTTCTAGGCCCTTAGAAGGCACTTTCATCAACCAGGTTATCTTTAGTGGTTAATGTGCCAATGGTTTTAGCTTCATCAACACCTAGGTTAAAGCATCCAAAGAAATATTACCATCTTCTCCAAGCTTTTTCTCCAACTACAAATCTATAACACTAAATAGGTGCTTACACTAAAACATATTTCTATATTATTAAATGTTTTTAAATTAGGAATGATTTTATTTAATTATGCCACGTTAGACCAACTATTTCACCATGATTTTTTCATATAATTCCCCAATTCCTTCTCTCACAACCCTAACCCTACTCCTCAACATGCCCATCCCACACCACAAGGATATATCTACCAAAAAATTAAATACTATAGCCCTCCCAAGGCACTTATACCCTATTTACCAAGCCCATTCAAGGGTTTTCTCCTACCTTTTAATGACCCAAATAATATCACCACACCAAAAACACCTAGCATTGTCTTGTAATTGTCAAATCAAAGATCAATGGGCCACACTTTTAATTAACAATGACAACTAAAAAAATCTAATTTTTAGTAACCGTATGCAATGTATTATTGTTCCTAACACTCTTCATACTTCTCCTTAAAACTTGCTAGGAGTACACCATGATAATTGTATCTTTATGATGACCAATCAATGTCAAATTACATTGGACATCAATTATTTTTTGTCACAACATCCTTTGCGATGTGGTTGAACTTTTATTACACTAATATGACCCAAGAATTGCCATATCAACAATATAAATACACTTTCTATGATGCACACCATTCTACTTATCGATTTCGCAAAGACAAAAAATATCATAATTAATCTTGTATGCCTTTCACAAATAACCCAATAATTAATAATGTTTTGTGAGTGGCATTTATCTTTCCAATGGAAAGCATGATCTTAGATTTATCAACAAAACCCTTGATATTTTTACAACGCCTTTAGACCATAAATTAAGGTGAGTGAAATAAATGGAAGGATACCAAATATATTTTGTACTAAATGTTAAATTTGTGTTATTTTTATTCTTCACTTGTTTGAAGTAACAAGCTTCATAATGGTTGTCTGAGCATCAAATTTCCAAAATCCTGCAATTGAATCTGTGGCATGCAGAATTTTCTTTGGATCAAACCCCAAAATATATTTTCATGTGGAATTGTTATGTATGAAAACAAGGAATATTTAACTTTGTTTTGGATGCAACGATTCACTAATTAAAATTATTGCTCACATTATTTTGGAGTAAGGGGAAATACAAAATCAAACGAGGGGATGTGAGGAGCCTTGTGGAGGTGTGTCCTATTTTGAAACATTTATTGGTGACTACTCCAGAAAATTCTGGGTTGATATACTAAAAAGAAAGGCTGATGTATTTAATCCTTTTAAAATTTTTAAATTTACGGTGGAAAATAAAAAAGGCAATAAAAATAAATATCTAAGAACTAACAATGGTGGTAAATTTTCTTCCTTAGAATTTGAACAATATTGCATGGATGAAGGGATTGTTAAACAAAAAACCATTTTATATACTCCTCAACAAAATAACATTGTTGAACGTATGAATATGAATCTTATGAAAATAGTTATAAGCATGATCGAAATTGTTAATTTGAAGGAGATGTGGGCAAAAATGATATTAATTGCTTCTTATTGGTAAAAAAATCACCTTTAGTTTCTATTGATTGTAAAATTCCTAAAGAATTTTAGTTGGGTTAGTCTCGTGATTATTCGTGATTATTCATATTTAAGAATGTTTGGTTGTAATGCATATGCTCTTACTTCAAAGAATCAAAATTCTAAGTTATACCCAAAATAAAAATGTTATGTCTTAGTTGGGTATGAGGATGTTGTGAAAGGATATACGTTGTGGGATCCTTTTACGCATAGATTTTGATTAGTATAGATGTAACATTTGATGAATATTCTTTACTAAAAATATATGTTGAAATTTTTGTATAGGAACTGGTATCACAAAATGAACAAATTCAATTGGAGACTCAACCTTTTTTGGAAAGTCATAAGGGAGAAGAAGCTTTTGAAGAAAAAAGTGAAAAAGATATTAAGGAAAGTGTGGAATTTAAACATCCAGTCACTCTTAGGAGGCCTACAAGGGAAAGAAGAGCACCCAATATGTATGAATATTCAACTTCATATGTATCTTTGACTACTAAGGATGGGAGGCATTCTTGTTATTAGTAAGAAAAAAATAATGTGGATAGTGAAAAATGTAAGAAGGCTATGGACGAAGAATGGGATTCCTTAGCCAAGAAAAAAACCTGGAATCCTATAGAACTTCCTAAAGGGAGAAGTGTTGTTGGATGTAAATGGGTCTTCAAATTGAAGAGAAATGTTTATGAAAATATGGAAAGATATAGGATGAGGCTCGTCGAAAAATGGTAATCTTAGATAGAAGGTATTGACTTTCACGATATTTTTCACCACTTGTAAAACTTGTTTCTTTTCGTACAATGTTAGCGCTAATTTCATTACTTGACCTTGAGTTACATTGTTTGAATGTGTTTTTTACATTAATTAGATAGTTTTATAATGATATAAAGTTATGTAATAGTGTCTTCCCATTAAAATGATGTTTCTCGAGAGGCCTATTGTATTGTTCAAGAGTCATTGTTGAGTTTGAATAATAAATCATTCCAATCCCTTGCTCTGTGGAGGTTTCCTTCACACACTATCAGGCTTTTACCGTGTAAAATTATGTGTTTGTTTGCATGAATTTAGTTTCATTCTCTTGTGTGCATTTTTCATTCTTAATTAAATAAAAGCTCAGAAAAATATAATCTCAAATTTAAAGTTTTTTTTAACATCTTTCCTTTCTATATCATCTACAATATCATATTTGTTTTGTTTCTCTGAATTTTTGTTTTTAAAACAAATGATGCCTTATCATTTGGCATCTATGAATGGTTGGTGATGCCTTTTAGCTTCACCAACATCCAATCCATATTTATGAGGCAGATCTATGACATTTTTAGCCCACAACTAGAGTAGTTTCTTGTAATATATTTGGATGACATTCTTATTTTCAGTGGAAACTAGGGTTACTATATGCAATTTGTTTATGTAGACCTTCTATGCACTCACAAACTATAAGTGAAATAAAATAATTTGGTTTTGTAGAAAAAAGTACCCATTGCCTTAACTTTCCAATAAGGAAATATGGAATTCACCAAAATATTTCCATAGTGCAATCCTTTTTGGTAGTCTAAAATTTAATAGTGACATTACAATGGTTTTTTGGAATTCTTTATTTTTACAGGCATTTTGTTCCACATTTTTCACAAATTAAGTGACCCATCAACTTTTTAATTATAATACTTTCACATGGCCCAAAGCCAATCGAGAGATTTTCCAAAAACTTAAGAATGCTATATGCTCAGTTGTAATCCGATAACTTCTAAAACTAAAATTTCCATATGAACTTGATGTTTGCATTTATTGATATTCCATGGTAGTAGTACACATTAACAAATTTAATCTAATGTGAATGTCGGTGTGTTGGTGTAAATTTTTAACATTCAACATGTGTATGTTGGCTCAACTAAAAATACATAAAACATTAAAATTAATAACAAAAAGTTAAAAGTACAAATAAAAAGTTAAAAGTACAATTAAAAAGTTAAAAATAATATAAATCTCAATGTGTGTAAACATTTAAATGTTTTCTTAATTAATTATAAATATTTAAATTCTTTATTACATTTTGATTCTTTTATTACCTTGTGAATAGGATTTGTTGCATTACCATGGGCCAATACCATGGCTTATCAATACCACATGACCAAAAACCACTATTTATTTCAAAATTTGTTGTCGCTACGACAAACACCCTAAACTTTTTTTCTTATAATCAAATTTTGGCGCCTATTGTGGATCTTGCGATCATTTTTTCCAAAGTCACTTCTCGGTTAACTGATGACTTTAAGCTCCCTTCTTGGATCAAAAGTGTCGAAGTCACTTTCTCACACATGCCCAGTCTGCAAAAAGTTCATGAGAACATTATTTTATACAAGCTTGGAAAATCATAGAAGGTTCCATCAAGATTGTGCATGTGAGATGTCAAATCCATGTCGACAGTCAGTGCAGACTGAAAACCACATTTTCTCACATGATAGCTACATTTGTACTTCTATTTCTGTGAGTTTTGAAAATTGTCACTCTCACGCACCTTTATTTTTACGAGTGTTGCTTTCATGTTTTCTGATTTCGCTTTCGATTTCTTTCACTCTAATTAGTTCTGCTTTAATGTTATCTTTTATTTGACATGCGTTAATTTCATTTTCGTTCACATATTGCAAGAGACGTTCACACTTTAGATATTGGCGTCTTTTCGCATGTTGATTGTTGCACAATGTATGCATGCCTATTCTGGTGGTTTAAAGGGATTATCTTTGTTTGAATTACTTGGTATAACCATGTAAACATAAATCACACTCATTCCCATAGTTTTAAGCATTGTCGAATAAGTGTCGTCACAGTCGTCGTAACATTTACCTTTAGTCTCGCACTTGTCGTAAAGTCATCATAAGGTTGTTGCATTCAGGGAAATATGTTTTCAACGTGTCCGAATGATCTAAATTTTTGTGTCGTGAAAGTGATTTAAGTGTGTGATCATAGTCAAGTCATATCATTGTTCACATTAGTCTCTTTAGTCCCACACTTATCCAAATTTCAGAAATTTCCCAGCAATCTAGTCTCATCCAACCTTCCTCAGCTGCGCACTGGGAAATTCAAACCCTCAAGCTACGTCCTTGCTCCTTGACACTGTGCAATGCACATTTATTTCTTCCTTGAAACACAATACATTTTTTTGGGGGAAATAAATATACATTGCCTTAGCTTTCTAGTAGAGAAATATGGCATCCATGCAAATCTTGCAAAAGTTCAAGCTCCTCTTGGCTAGTCCCAAATTCAACGGTAGCATTACATTGTTTTATAGGGATTATTAATTTTTACAGTCATTTTATCCCACATTTTTCACAAATTGAGCGACCCTTGCATCAATTTTATCATTGTAATTCTTTCACGTGGTATAAAGCCACAAAGGAGAGTTTCTAATAATTTTTTTGTGTTCTATGATTAAATGTATTATTGTGGCTCCTAGAACTACAACATCCCCTTAAACTTGACGTTCAAGCTCCTCAATCTACCATAGGAGTAGTACATAGACAAGGAGGTGAGCCATATCCTACCATTTATATATTTTGATTAAATCCAATTTAAACTATAGTACTTATGATAAAGAATTATATTCCTTCATCCAAGTCCATTGGAACAGGGTCCCCTAAAGCTGCGAATTTGGGACAATTTTGTATATTTTTGGTATTATTCAGTCTAACGCAGGGGTTTTTGGGGTGGGTCAAAGCCCCGAACACATTGTAATGGTTCAAGGGTAGAGCTAGAGTCCGCAAACCATGATTTGTGGACCATAAGAAAGCATAGGCTAAATTAGATATAAATAGATTAAAATTTTGAGTCTAGAGACAGGAAAGAATTGAGATTGATGCTAAGTACGAATTTTTAGATCTTTTGTCGGGTTTTTTGGGTAAGGAATCCTGCCGGCTGTGTGCGCGGAGATCCTCAGTCCTGCTGTGTGTGGACCTTGCTGGTTGTGTGCGTAGGCGGTATTTTGGGATTGTAAGTGGATTTTGATATTAATATATATGCCAATTATTGTTGGACATCTGATGCTATCTGGATCTGTTTTGTTATGATTGATGCAAATCTGGGCTATATGATTAAGTTGCAAAAGTATCCGTGTAATTGCTACGAACTGTGAAAGTATCTATGTTTCTGGTGTATGTATTTGTGATCTATTAATAGCTGCGAGTATAGTGTTCTGTGCTGATAATTGGTATTACGCACGTGGATGCGGAGGTATTTACTAGATTTGTGCATAAGAATAGCTCTATTATACTATGTATTATACTGTCAATAAGCATGCGAATAGATCTGTTTAGTGCGAAATCGATAGGCTAGGAACGCAGACCTGCTTGACTTACCTACTCTCTCTCAGGGTGTGAAAACTTGGTTCCAACACCCTCCCATACTTCTTCGGGTGAGACTTTGACCTGCGCAAGAAGGTCACTACCGAAAGAGCCATTAGTATAGGGGTTTGTTGGCAAACCTTAACCTCTGTACCTCGGTCAGGACTGCCCAAGCCAACAAATGGTTCTGTTGCTAGGACTGTGAGCATTTTGAGAGAGATATCGGGCAATGCCAAGAACACTGGAGACCTGAGAAGAAAGAGATCAACCAGTGGTTCGAAAAGCAAGTTCAGGAATTCACAGTGAAGGAGAATCGTAGTGCAAAGCTGACCGCAGAGAAGTGGAAGAATAAGTAAATTTTCACAGAGATCTACGAAATTTTCTTTGTGACATTTGCGACCAAGCTTCAGGAGCGGCTCACAGGTTTCCAGAAGTTCTAGAAGGACGAACGGATCATGCAGTGGACTCCAGAGCTGATCTAGCAGTTAGATAAAATTGATAACACCATCACTCGCATGATAGATCACTGGGTGGATAGTGTGATAGGAGGATTTGTGACGGAATTTGAAATCGATAAATTTGTGTCCTATTCAGAGGCAGAGTGAAGGTTCTTCAAGGGGTTCCAGGGTAAGTTTCTGAAAACCTTGTCGTTACTGATTAAGATATTATTGTGTAAAAAGAGAATTTTGTGCAGCCATATAGAGTGAATGAGCTCCAATCAGAGTGAGGGTACAACACAGAGTGGTAAGTACTATGTTGATCGCTTTAATTGTTTTCACAATTCAAGCTCCACATAAATTGTCAACCCGAGGAAGTCTGTTTATTCCAAAGACAATAATGCACTGGATATGCTCAATTTCAAAAGCAAAAACAATGTTGTAGTAAAAAGCCACACAATTACCAATCATACAAATCTAATTATTCACACTCTGTTTAATCAAAGCTGAAGTCACTTAAGTTATAGCAGAAGTAATTCCTATATTGCAGTTTAGAATCCAAATAAAGGGAAATCAATCTGCAGGAAAGGAAACCAATCAACCATAACAGGAACAGGACCCTATTCCTTTAAATAGGAACTTCAGCACCTGCTGCCTGACACTAATCACTCTGTAGAAAAGATAACTCAAGAGAGCAGGACCCTATTCCCATGAACATCAACCTTCAGCACCTGTCTCCTGTTTCTAATCATATTGTAGGAAAAGAAAAGTAATTAATGGAAACAGGACCCTATTCCTTTATACAGGAACCTTAAGCACCTGCTTCCCAGCATTATACATTCAAACAAATAACAGAAACATATCTCTCGACTTCTTAAGAATGAATGTACTGAACTCATGTAGTGTTAAGGAAACAGAATACCCAATAAACTACAGAACTGTGTAATTGGTGTCTCAGCAACAGAATTGAAGTAAAGTGCAAACAACATAAAGAAATTAAACAAACTACAGGGACAGTCGGGTGAATCTTGTGAGGAAGGCGGGCCCTTTCCCTCTCACAAGATTCCCCAGGGAAAGAATTAAATTGGAGCGCTCAAAAGGAAATTTTATTCATCTGTCAAAAGAAATGATACATTACAAATGGAGTCTAGCTCCAGTCTCTCAAACACAATGTTCTCCTGTAGCTTTCAAACTCGAACTCTAATCTCCCTCTAATGATGATGTCTCCTCTTTTTAAAGAGGAGACATCTCTTACAATTACATGAGAGCAAATCTACATTTATCCCGAATCTGTTCTTCTTTCTTAAAACAGGCTATTATGTTCTTCCATAAAAAGATATTGTTATAACAGATACCAAAAGAATACTATCTTCAGAATAATCCGTGTAACCACGTCTTCATGTTGTTGCCATTGTTCCACAAAATTCTCTTCCAAAATCACAAATTACGAATAGTGGCAGAATTTGTGTGCCTGCTGACTGTTTCAGCAACGGAGTCGACTGTTTCAGCAACGGAGTTTGACTGTTTCAGCAACGGCCGATTGTTCCAGCACAGCATATAACTTATCTGCGATCTTTTAGGCTTATTTTAGCAACAATCTACTTCGATTAATGATAAAATATAAGAGTAATATGGAATTATATGTAAACAGATAAAAATATAATAAAGAAGAGGATTTTATATACCTTGGGATAAAGTAAATGAAAATGATGATGGAATCCTTTTTAAACATGGTTATAAAAGGTAAGGTGGTGTTAAAATATATAGTAAAAATGATACATAGTGAGGTCCTAACATCCCCCCCAGCTGAAAGTGTTGCATGTCCTCAGGCAACTCCTGATCTGAGTCAGAGTCTGAGTACTGACTCTGTGCATGCAAGTTGCTCAAGCAGTAGCTGGAGAAGGTGGCTTCTGTCGGAGCTCGGAATCCTCTATTGTTCTACAATTGCTGCCATGCTACAGCTTCATCTCTGCCAGCCAATTGGTAGTGACACTGATATTCTCTGAAGGCAGCCATAGAATTGGAAAATGAAAACGGTAACCAATCCAGTTTTCTCCACAATGCCGAATACATCTGATATAATTAGGTACCCTGGAAAGTGCAGCTTGAAGATTATCAGGGCTAAAAGGGTGATAGTCTTGTCTTTCCTTACATGACTGCTGCCAAAACATAGTGTTGGCCTTCAATGCAGTAGCCTCCTTTACTCTGATTTGTTGCTGACACTTTAAAAGTGTTGAAGCCTGTAGTTGTTGTATGTACCTATGCATTCCTGGCTTCCGTAAGAATTGGTGATATTGTGCTATAAACATGGCCGGACTTAAAGGTTCCGGTCTAATCCAAAGGAGCCTATTCTCCTCATTATGACTACTTGCAATAAACGCAGTTTGCCAGGTGAGTTGATTGGCCAAAAATGAAACAAATGCCCTTATTTGTACATCACCTGCAATTGGAGTAAGATTGACTCTTCTATTCTCAGGTATGGCCTCGTTATGGAGATAAAGTTCACACAACAAATGTTGGTCACTTTCAGGGGCCTCAGCAAAAGTCTTAACAAATTTTTCTGCAGTAAGTAATTCATGAGGTCTGCCATCCTTTATTGCCTTCAATTGAAAATAAACCAAACATTCAGAAAGGAAGAGAGAGTAATTCACAGAGGGTTTTCGGGTAGCCATCAACTTTTGCACTAATGAAAACATCAAAACCATCTTTTCCTTTGATTCCTTGACTTCCTTCTTGGAATCCCTGAGCTGTTGCAATGTCTGTTCCCAACTATCCCAGTTGGCATACATGTGATTCTACCATGCTAACTTATGCTGCTGTAATATTTTATCTTGCTCTACAACATATTGTTTCTTCCATTTGTTCATAAGTTCTAATTGATTCCATGGCAGGGTCTGTGTCCCAACATTAGATGTACTGGGTTGGGGCATCGTCTGAGTGGCTGAACTGAATAACTCAGGGCTAGATATCTATAGTTGAGGCATTGTTTGAGTGGCTGAGCTAACTAGCTCAGGGCAAGATATTTGTGGTTGGGGTACTGTCTGAGTGGCTGAGCTGACTAGCACAGGGCGAGATATCTGTGGTTTAGTTTCTTTTTCCAAACTTTTTGAGAGCCCTACTGGTTCTTGTGGAGCAGTAGGGCATTCTTCTTTAATTGCAGCTGATGTAGATGCCTCAGATACCTGAATTTTGACTACTTTGTACCCTGCCTGCTAGTAAATATTACCACACTCATGGCACATGTATTCTTTGCATGGATCCCTATTTTGTGCTGATGTTGTGTGTGCTAGCATATAGAGATTCAATTCTCTATCAAAGGCTTCTCGTGCCATGGTTAATTCATTCTTATAAGCTTCTAGTTCAGACTTCAAAAACTCATTTTCCTCCAATAAGGATGCCATAGTGTGTGAACCCTGTGTGCTGGTTGATTCTACTAGAGTTTTCTGCTGATCCACAGATGTAGCTGGTTCTTGTGGAGCAGCTACAGCTGGTTTCCCTGTATTATCATGCTTGGTGTATGATTCTTGTACCACAGTGGCTGGTTCTTGTGTTTCAGCCTCTGGGTAAGTGATTGGTTCTTGTGTGACAGTCACTGTTTGAGCCATAAACGATGTCGTATTATCCCGGGGCACTGGTTCTTGTGTGGCAGTGCCACCGGACGAGACGGGTTGGGGGATTTGAAATGGGGGTGAAGATTGAAGTTTTAACAGAATAGTGGCGGGGTCAGGGGAAATGGGAGTAACTCCTGTTTCAACAGTCATCTTCATTTTCCTTTTTGGTAGGAAAGCAGAGAATTCACTGTCTTTCCTTTTCTTTGAAGGGGAAGATTCTTTTCTGGGGTAAGGGCTTTCGGAAGAAGTGAAAATTTGGAATTTAGCCCTTGTTCGTCGTTTTGAGACAGAGACTGTTGGGGTTATTTTCTTCCTTTTATGAGTAGGCGGGGATGGGGGTGTTAGAGAGTCATCGCTAGGGATAGAAATAGTGGGAAGGGTTGACTCTACTAAGTGGGACGAACTTGGGGTTGGGTCAACTGGCTCCGAGGATGGAATTACTGGGGAGTCTGGGATATCGTCCAGTTGCCCTTCATAAGGATTCTCAGGAGTTTCTTGGGAAATTTCGGCTTGTTGGGGGATTTGGGCCTGTTGGGGAATTTCGGCCTGCTGGGGAACGAGGAGTGGATTATTCAGAGGATAATTGGCATAAACGGTGATGGGTAAGGGATAACAATGGGAATTTATCCCGTCTGCAATAATAGGACATGTTTTTTATACAACCAAGCAGATAATAGGGAATATTAACTAATCGACCATTCCTTAAATGATTCATCAAAACGAAGTCGCGTTGGTAGACTACCTGGTAACGGCCTTCGCATGTCAAGTAGTGCTTGATGAATTCTGTTACTGTTGGCCATGGTCGAGGAAGTGAATGCAGACTTACACCGCAGCCTTTAAGTTCAACCGGTTCATCTGGAAGAAGAAAATCTTGCTGTGCACTTAAAATCACTTGCTTCCTACTGAACCAGCGAGTCCCGATAACCGGAAAACCTGAAACTTGAGCTATGTCCTCCTCTGTAACTGAAATGCGGACCCCTTGAACTACTGAATAATTCCCCTGAAGGTTCTGTGCAAACTCTAAAACTTGCTGCTGATCAAATTCTCCTAACCTTTTGAAGTATGCTGTCCATCCTGCTTGTTGAAAAATTTGATAGGCCTCTGGGAACAATTGAATAAGATTTATCGAACCAGGCTCGTGTCTGATAGCCGACCCTCCCATGGCTACTAGCTTGAGTTACATGCAGAGGCACAGAAGACAGAAACACAGGCTTTGGTCAAGCTAGTTGTTGCAACATAGGATTCAGAGTCTCAAATTCGGCGGAAATGGAATGAAGAATGAAGAAGAATTGGTTGATGTGAAATGATTATTCAATTTTTGAAATCCCCCCCCCCCCTACGTATGGTGCAATGATGATTGAGCGTGTGGAGATTGCAATCATTATGAGCGAGATCCTCTCTTTAAAATATAATTTAACTGCATTACATTAAAAACCACATACCTTACATTTTTACCTTTGGTTTAATAATTCGAAGTGTAGAGTGCTTCATAATGGCTTTATATTAATGGAAGAATCTGTAGATTTTTCTGAAATTTAGAACAGGAGCATAACAGGATCTGCTCAATACTGAATAATAGTCACCCAAGGATCTGAAGAGTAAAAGTGGAGAACTGAAAAGCTTGTATAGCAGGAAAGAAATGATGTTTTAATGATGAAAAGATGAATGACAGGTTGCTGAAACTGGTGTTTCAGCAATGGAAAAATGAATGACGCGTTGCTGAAACTGGTGTTTCAGCAACGGGAAAAATCAGGAAAATGGGATATAATGACTTGGGTTTAGGACAAGTGGGGGAAATATTTGATAAGGGATAATTTCAGCAGTAAGGGATAGGAAATACTAGCTGAAGGATGATATTTCAGGAATGGTAGAAGTGGGAAAAATGGAAAAAGGGAAATAATGTAGGAATGGGATGAAGGGATATTACTAGGAAATGGGATAAAATGAAGGGAACAAGCTTCTGTGATTGAAGCTTCAGATCTTCTTATGATGGATTTTTCCTCCTTAATGAGCTTTTCCAGAATCTGCAAAATTCAATCGTAATATGCCAACCCTTGACAGGGATTATTAGTTTTGAATCTAATCTAATCTAGTGCTAAAAAACAGTGCAGAAAATTAAACGCTGTGAGGAGAAGAAGACTCCCCTAGAAAAAGATAATGAATATCAGTCATGCAAGCAGCCTTGAAATCCTCTTTAGAAACAGGGCGCTGGTATAAACGAAGCCTATGACCATTGACTAGTAGAGGCGTTTTAGAATCATCAATTGTTAGAAGTCTTACTGTTCCATTAGAAAAAACAACATCTACCTCATATGGTCCAAGCCAACGTGTACGTAGCTTACCCTGAAAATTTTCAAACCGAGAGTCATACAATAAGGCCCAATTACCTTTTTGGAATTGCTTGTGTTTGATAATTTTATCATGCCACTGCATTCTCTGTTGTTGAATCATGGTTGTTTGGTGAATGGAATCTAATCTCTTTTCATCCAACTCAAGAAGCTGCTGCAACCTAGCTGTCTGCACATTGGTCAAATCAAGATTAACAGCTAAAGCAGTTCTTAGAGTTTTGATTTCAAATTCCACAGGAAAAATAGAATTTTTACCATAAACCAATTCATAGGGAGAAAAATTTGTAGTGTTTCTCCAAGTAGTTTTGTAAGCCCATAATGCTTCAGGGAGCCTTTGAGACCAATCCTTCCGATTGTCCTTCACTGTTTTAGTTAGAATGGCTTCTAATACTTTATTTGTGCTTTCCACCTGCCCATTGGCCTGGGGGTGGTATGGTGTAGTCATTCTATGATGAATATGATATTTATGAAGGGTAGACTTAAAACCATGAGAATTGAATGGAGGTCCTCCATCTGTAACTAGCTCTCTAGGAATTCCAAATCTAGTGAAGATTTCTTCAAATAAGAAAGCTAGGACAGCCTCTTCATTGGCTCTAATAAGTGCTTTGGCCTCCACCCATTTAGTCATATAGTCTGTACAGACTAGTATATAAGTTCTTTGATTGGATGGAGGATTAATGGGTCCTATGAAATCCAAGGCCCATCTTTCAAATGGTTCAGAAACTACCTGGGGGTTTAATGGAATTTGATCTCTATGATTGGGTTGACCCATTCTCTGGCAGCTGTCACAAGCCCTCACATATTTCTTTACATCCTTAAATAATGAGGGCCAATAGTAACCCATCCTCAGAATTTTGTGTGCTGTTCTCTTATCAAGAAAATGCCCTCCACAAGGGCCATCATGGCAAGCTTTCAGTCTGTCATACACTTCATCTTCCCTAATGCATCTTCGTATTTCTTGATCAAGCCCTGTGTAGAAAAGACACCCACTTATCCAGCTATACCTGGCACTTTGTTGAACAATTCTTCTCTTTTCTCTGTATGACAGGTGTGATGGTAGTTTTCTTGCAACCAAATAATTAGCAATATCTGCATACCATGGAGAGTGAGAAAAAACTGCAAACAAATACTCATCAAGAAAAGAATCATCTACTGGAATATCATTGTCAGTTTTTAACCGTGAAAGGAAATCAGCCACCACATTTTCTTTACCAGGCAGATCTACAATTGTGATATCAAATTCCTGCAGTAATAATAGCCATCTGGTAACTCTAGCATTTGTAACAGATTTGTTCATTAAATACTTAATAGCTGAGTGGTCAGTGTGCACAAAAGTAGAATAACCAGTGATATAGTGTCGAAATTTATTAATGGCATAAATTACTGCAAGAAACTCCTTTTCAGTAACTGTATAATTAAGCTCAGCAGGGGTCATATTCTTACTGATAAAGTAGATAGCATAAGGAAGATGATTTTCCTCTTGTCCCAAGACGGCTCCAATTGCAGTGTCTGAAGCATCAGAAGATATATGAAAAGGGAGGGCCCAATCAGGCCCCCTCAAAATAGGAGCAATAGACAACTGATGCTTGAGTTCTTCAAAAGCTTTTTGACAAGAATTAGTCCACTTAAATTCAACATTTTTCATAAGCAACACAAATAATGGAGAAGCTATCTTAGAAAAATCTTTAATAAATCTTCTGTAGTATCCAGCATGTCTTAGAAAACTTCTCACATCGGTTTGTGTTTTAGGAACAGGAAGATTCTGAATGACCAATATTTTAGATGGGTCTACCTGAATACCTTGAGATGAAATAAAATGTCCAAGCACTACTCCTTCACTCATCATCATATGACATTTTTTAGTACTTAGGGAGAGGTGAGCTTGTATACAACGTTTAAGTACCTTCTCAAGATTTTGTAATGCATCTTCAAAAGACACACCATAAGGAGTAAAATCATCCATAAATATTTCCATAGATTCATTCAGCATATCAGAAAAAAATTCCTATAACAGCCCTCTGAAAATTTGCTGGTGCATTACATAGCCCAAATGGAAGAACTTTATAAGCAAAATTTCCCCAAGGGCTAGTGAAAGTGGTCTTGTCTTTGTCTTGGGGGGCAATTCTAATCTGATTATACCCACTAAATCCATCTAGAAAAGAAAAGAATTTCTTCCCTTCCAGACTATCCAACACCTGATAAATGAAAGGTAAAGGAAAGTGATCCTTTTGAGTAGCTTTGTTCAAGGCTCTGTAGTCAACACATACTCTCCATTTCCCGTTTTTCTTAGGGAAAATTACCAATGGGGAAACCCATTCACTGTCAGATATGGGGTATATAAATCCTGCATTAAGCAATTTCTGAAGTTCGTCTTTAACAATTTCTCGTAAATTAGGGTTCATTCGTCTTTGGGGTTGACAGACTGGTCGGCATCCCTCTTTAATGTAAATTCGGTGAGTACATAGTTCAGAAGAGATCCCTTTCATATCTGTATAATCCCATGAAAATGCTTCCTTATATTCATGCAATAACTTCATTAACTACTGTGTTTCAGCAACTGTTAGATCAGGATTTATGTTTAATGTCTTGCCATGTTCAATTTCAACTGTTATGCTTTTAGATGAGATGGTGGTTAATGTCTGAAATGAGTCTTCAGATTCAATATTTTCTTGGGTATCTGTTTAAAAAATTGCAGTCAATTGATTGTGTGTTTCAGCAATTATAGAAGAAGGTTCACAAATAAAATTATTAATTATTTCATCCTCTGTATTGTCTTTAAGAGTTAAAGCTTGCCCAATGGTTAGAATAGGCTGAACAACATTATCATCGTAATCCATCCACATAGAATCTTCATTATTAATTATGGGTGTAGCATGAGGATAAAGAGTAAGCTGTTTGGTTTCATAACCATTAGAAATTGTCATTGAACCAGATCTACAACTGATAAAGGCATCAGCTGTGGCCAGCCATGGCCTCCCTAGAATTAAGGGGTGTCCCCCCAGCTTTGTTTTAGTCTGCAATACAACAAAGTCAGCTGGGTAATTCCAGGATTCAATTGAGATAAGTAGATCTTCAACAACTCCTTCAGGTTTAATTGTAGAACGGTCAGCCAACTCTAGAATGGTGGGTGTATCTCTGATTGTGTTATTCAGCTGTAACATTTGTGAAGTTTCAAGAGTCATTATGTTTATTGCAGCACCTAAATCTACCAGAACTTGAGGAATCATTGTTTTACCAATTTGAACTGTCACGGTAGGATGGCCGGGGTCACCATATTTCACGGGAGGGGTTTTTTCGGACATTAATGCAGATAAATCACCCATCACATGTACTGTAAGGGGATCTTTAGTTTTCCTACCAGGTTTCTTAACACAAATATCCCTTATTGTTCTGGCATAAATTGGTACATCTCTTAATGCTTGTAAAAGTGGAATTTTAACATACAAATTTTGCAATTCCCCTAAAAGATTAAAAGCAGGTGTTTCGGGCGTTCTAGTTAAAACCAAACGCTCGGGGAATGGTGGTTCTGTTATTTCAACACTCTTGTTAGAAGGTGGTTGTGCTTTCTTATGTTTCTCAGTTTCATCTTTATCAGAATCAGAAGAAGTTATGTCATCAATAATAGGCTCTACTATTTTCCCCGATCTTAAATGAATATCATTACATTGCATAGTAGGAAATATAGACTGATTCTGAATATCAATGACTTGCACAACTTTATTATTGGGGTTAGGATTTGGTTGCACAGGTAGCTGGGGTCTCATGTGGTTATTTGGCGGAGCATTTGATGGCAGAGGAAGTGGTTGTTGGAATTGAGGCAATTGATTTGGATACGGGAGTTGTTGGCTTCTCCAATTTGAATTCCAAGGGTTAAAAGAAGATGGCTGCTGTGGGGGCCAAGGAGCCCACATTGAAGGATCAACAAAGGGAGGGTTTGATTGCTGCATAGGTGGGAAATTCATTTGATTGAAGGGTGGGTATTGCATTTGATTAAAGGGAGGGTAATTTGTTTGACCGAAAGCAGAATAATTGTTCCAATGATTAAATGGCATACTAGAGTTCATACCTTGTCCTTTTGGTTGCCATTGTCTTCTTTGAGTTAGCAGGTAAACTACTTCAGCTTCTTCTTCCATTGGCTGTAATGTTTCCTTTATTCCTAGTAGAGATGGAAATTGTTTTGTTTCGTGATCTTTCTCACAAAGGGTACAGATTGGTATTTTGTCCATTGGGCACTCCCTTAGTGGATGTTTGTCTCTGCACTTCGGGAAAAAGACAGCCAGAGTTGCTTCTGCTTCAGCCTGCTTCTTCTTAACCTGCAAAGTGTCAATTTGTGAAGAAAAAAAACTTAACATCTCAGTTTTAAATTCTTCAAGTAAATTACCTATTTCAGCTCTTGTTGCTCCCCCACTGGCTGATTTCTGCACTCTTAAATAGGTGGGATCTCTATTACTTACTCTGTTCCTTGCAGCTCCCCTTGAACACCTCTTAGAGAGTTCAACAATCTCATCATATGATTCTTTAGATATATCTCCCTTGCCAAGCATATTTAACATGTCTAAACAATCATCCCTTAAACCTCTAAGTAATATTGTTTTGTGAATTTCCTTACTTATATTCGGATGATCAGATCTCTGTATATTGTATTGCAGCCTTTCTACATAGTCCTCCAAATTCTTGTCCGGTTTTTGTGCCATATTAAATAGTTCATCCTTCTTTTCTCTCGTCCGGCAGTAGTCTTGATATTTAAGCAGAAATTTCTGTTTCATATGCTCCCAAGTTGTGATTACCTGACTCCCAAGGCTCATGAACCATCTTAAAGCATTTCCTTTTAAGGTTGCTGGAAACAGTTTCAACTTTTGAGCATTAGTAACATAATCATAACTTCTGCATAATATATCAAATTCAAAAATAAATTCATCCAGATCTTCAGAGGATAAACCATGAAAGTTAGGTAAAGAAGAAAATGGAATGTTTTTCATAGGAGTTGTTCCTGCAGGGAGATCACTGATAGGAAATCCCAAGGTAGAGAGAGAATTTTCATCCTTTCCTTCTCCTTCAGGATCTACACGTCCTCCACCAAAGAAATCTTCATTGTTTCCTTCCATTTTCTGTTCTCCTACTGCACTTGCTCGATCGTCAAGATCTTCTACTGGCTCTTCAATGTTTTCCACTGGTCGTCCAACACTCTCTATTATTTCCTCAATGTGCTCTGCTGATTTACTAACACTTTCTTCTGACTCTCTAGCACTGACTGCTGGTTCCTTAATCACTGGTTCTTCTATATTTTCAGGACCCACAACTTCCTCTGTTTTGTAATCTGATTGAGGGGAGTGCTGAAGTTTTGATCTTCGAGAACTTAATCTCTGTGATGATTCAGCCTTTGATACAATCTCATCAATAAAAGTCTTTCTTCCTCCCCTTCCTTTGCCTTTGCCACCTGTGGGGTTAGTTTTCTTCTGGTTTCCGCGTCCTCTCATACAATCTGCACATCTGAAAAGAAAATATTAATGCTTTCGAAATCTATAATTGCCTTCCCCGGCAACGGCGCCAAAATGTTGGTCGCTTTAATTGTTTTCACAATTCAAGCTCCACATAAATTGTCAACCCGAGGAAGTCTGTTTATTCCAAAGATAATAACGCAGTGGATATGCTCAATTTCAAAAGCAAAAACAATGTTGTAGTAAAAAGTCACACAATTACCAATCATACAAATCTAATTATTCACACTCTGTTTAATCAAAGCTGAAGTCACTTAAGTTATAGCAGAAGTAATTCCTATATTGCAGTTTAGAATCCAAATAAAGGGAAATCAATCTGCAGGAAAGGAAACCAATCAACCATAACAGGAACATGACTATTCCTTTAAATAGGAACTTCAGCACCTGCTGCCTGACACTAATCACTCTGTAGAAAAGATAACTCAAGAGAGAAGGACCCTATTCCCACGAACAGGAACCTTCAGCACCTGTCTCCTGTTTCTAATCACACTGCAGGAAAAGAAAAGTAATTAATGGAAACAGGACCCTATTCCTTTATACAGGAACCTTCAGCACCTGCTTCCCAGCATTATACATTAAAACAAATAACAGAAACAGATCTCTCGACTTCTTAAGAATGAATGTACTGAACTCATGCAGTGTTAAGGAAACAGAATACCCAATAAACTACAGAACTGTGTAACTGGTGTCTCAGCAACAGAATTAAAGTAAAGTGCAAACAACATAAAGAAATTAAACAAACTATAGGGACAGTCGAGTGAATCTTGTGAGGAAGGCGGGCCCTTTCCCTCTCACAAGATTCCCCAGGGAAAGAATTAAATTGGAGCGCTCAAAAGGAAATTTTATTCATTTGTCAAAAGAAATGATACATTACAAATGGAGTCTAGCTCCAGTCTCTCAAACACAATGTTCTCCTGTAGCTTTCAAACTCGAACTCTAATCTCCCTCTAATGATGGTGTCTCCTCTTTTTAAAGAGGAGACATCTCTTACAATTACATGAGAGCAAATCTACATTTATCCCGAATCTGTTCTTCTTTCTTAAAACAGGCTATTATGTTCTTCCATAAAAAGATATTGTTACAACAGATACCAAAAGAATACTATCTTCAGAATAATCCGTGTAACCACGTCTTCATGTTGTTGCCATTGTTCCACAAAATGTTCTTTCAGAATCGCAAATTACGAATAGTGGCGGAATTTGCGTGTCTGCTGGTTGTTTCAGCAACGGAGTCGACTGTTTCAGCAACGGAGTCGACTGTTTTAGCAACAAAGTTTGACTGTTTCAGCAACGGCCGATTGTTCCAGCACAGCATATAACTTATCTGCGATCTTTTAGGCTTATGTTAGCAACAATCTACTTCGATTAATGATAAAATATAAGAGTAATATGGAATTATATGTAAACAGATAAAACATATAATAAAGAAGAGGATTTTATATACCTTGGGATAAAGTAAATGAAAATGATGATGGAATCCTTTTTAAACATGGTTATAAAAGGTAAGGTGGTGTTAAAATATATAGTAAAAATGATACATAGTGAGGTCCTAACATACTACAGAACTAATCAAGAAGGAGATAGATCTGTTTACATCCCAATAAGTAATTCAGCTGTGCATAGCCCTCCAACTACACCACCTTCAACTTAGCATAGGGGTAAGAACTCACCCATACCTCCACCACCATAAGACGAGATGATTTTCACACATGAAGATACCTACCTCAAGGGCGTAGGGGATGAATATATGGATCGGTTTTGGTTTGTCACAGGATCAGTATGGACTACACAGAACGTGACCAACGATGTTGTGAAGAAGGTGCAACTATCCCTTGCCTTTGAAGGAAGATACTTGGATTGGTATATGGGATACATAGCTCAGCATGTGAATGCGACCATTGAAGATATTAAGGATGCCTTGAAACAACAGTTCAAGAAGCCTAAGTCCTACTCTTAGATAGTGAATGATTTGAAAGATTTCAAGCAAGGACCGTCTGAGTCTGTATGGGAAGTTGACCAACTTTTAAAGAAGGTAATTAGAGAAGGAGGATTTCTGTATGATGATAGGAAGCACACATAGTGGTTCATTGCTATGTTGCTGCCCCACTTGTGCATACCAATGGGTCATCAAGACATTGAATCATAGGAAAAGGCATTGGAGATTGCTATGAAGTTGGAAGCTGCGCCAAGAGATGATACCTAGTTAGGAGAACAACAAATACAAGGACAGCTAGAGGAAATGCACATGGAGATCCAAAATCTATTGAAGGAGCAAGGAATAGAGGCTAGCCCTGATAGATGGTGCATACGATACAAGGTGAATGGCCACACCAAGGATAACTGTCTGCTGTTAGCAAACTCAAATGTTGGCCGGGGGACCTAGCGCGTTGCGTCCTAGGGAAGCTACGGGACCAAGTGGGCAAGTGCTGTGGTGCGAAAATTGTCTCGTTGCTGGGATGCATGATACCAACCACTACCCCCGCCTTGCCGAATATGTCTTAGAAGTGAGGCAACAATGGTGCAGGTTTTGCATATCTGTAGGAGATGATGAGCACAATTGTCGAACTTATGGTCTGATGATAGACCGAAGAAACCTATATAGGGTACAGTTAGATCCTTCCTTGCCAAGATCCCCCTCAGGCATAGGTGGCTCCCCAGCTAGGGGCAGGGGAGGGGGCCAAGGTGGAAGTGCAGGTAGGGGAAGAGGACAACTGATCTGCTATAACCGTGGAGAGGTAGGCCACTTTGCAAGGGACTGCATGAACCCAGCAAGGTAGTCTTGTAGATACTGCAGACAACTGGACCATGTAATTGAAGATTGCCCAATTCTGATAGCCAAAATACAGGAAAAACAATAGATACCTACGCAGAATGTGCAAAGGGTTAAGGCAGAACCTCGAGATAAAGGACCAATCGTTAATGTCATAACATGCAGTGGCATGGCTACTAGGGGGGCTGAGGAGAAAGCTACGGTGGAGCCTATGATTCGGAAAGTAGTCACCAAAAAAGAAGGTTTGGACCTAAAAAAGGAAAAGGAAACCTTTGTCACATCTCGTCAAGAATTTTCTCAGGCTGAGGCATCTCCTTCTCAAAAACCTGCAAACAATAGAGGACGAGGTCAAACCATTCTTTCAGGCATGTATAAATCTGTTGCGCAACCAGCGGGCTGTAGAAAACTTCCAAGCACTAATAGACAGTTGTGCAGAATGAATTAATCCACCCCTGGAAGTTAAGGATGTGCACAAATTGTACAAACATAAGAAACACACTGGTAGGGAAATGCGACTTACGGCACAAATTGGTGATTATGAAATGGATCAGGTTATTTTTCACTTGGGATCAGATGTGGACGTACTGCCCAAGCAAACTTGGCAGTGAATGGGGGAACCTAAGTTGGAATGGTCCATTATCCAGCTGCGCATGGCCAACTAGCAGAAGATCATACCATTGGGAAGGTTGTCAAAAATCATGGTAGATATCGCAAGCGTTAAGGTCCGGGCTGATTTTGAGGTCATTTAGATTGTAGAAGATGCAGACCCCCACCCCACGCTCCTGGGATTGTACTAGGCCATAGATATGGGCACTATTATCAATTTCAAGAAGAGAAGCATGGTGTTTGAAAATGAAGGAACACGGGTGATAGTACCACTAAACCCCATGGAAGGAGAAAGGTATACAGAGCCAGTGTGTGAGGAAGAAGAGGTGGATCACATCTATAAGTTAAATACATGGGACGAAGACTAGATCAATCCTACGGTTGATGGCGTGCTTTGTTGGGAAAAAGATAGTGAGTGTTTCTCTAACTCTGATGGAGAAATAGAAAACTGGCAGAACCGGTTACATGATGTATCTGCACTGCGATGTCTTAGGATCAAAAGGACTTCCGATGCATCTCCTTAGAGGTAAGGGAACTGCCCTACTTTTATGGTTCCAGTAGTATAAAGGAGTTTTTTCGATCATTTGAAGCTGAGGTTCCAAGAGAACGAAGGCTATGGGCCCTTAATCTAGTCATGCGCGCAACACCTGCAAGGTGGTGGGACACGCATAAGGGGGCATTCCAGGACTGGGAGGAATGTCGAGACATGATGAGCCTACGATTTGAGCCTCTGGTTGATGTGCGCGTCAAGATGTTTCTTGGCCAAGGGGATCTGCGCGAGCACTTGTTCGCTTGGATGGAGAAATGGTGTGACCAAACTACAAAAGAATGGGTTCAGTTGTTTATTCATGCCTTGGGACCTACTTAGATGCGGAGCTACATCAGCACACCCGCCACCGGGAAACTTTAAAGGATGAATTTATGGGAACATTTGGATTAACAGGGGGCTCAGAGGCACTTGATGAAGCTCTGCAGGATATATATACCTTTGTGTTTGGTGAATCCAGCCCCTACACAACCTTTGGGGTACCAACATGGGAAACACAGATGTAGGATATTGTCAACTGCTGCAATATAACCATAGAAGACTGTGATGAGGATCCACGCAATGTCTCTATCCCAGAGTCAGAGGGGGATCGTGCGGTTGTAGGACCTCCACTACACACTGTGGATGTTACGAAGCCTCTGAAGCTACGAGAGGTTAACATTGGCACGGAAGAACAAACCAAGTTGGCTAAAATTGGGGTTTACTGGGATACTGAGACAGTAGGAAAGATTGCGGAATTACTCATAGAATATCAGGACTTATTGCCGACGAAGTTTTCAGAACTTAAGGGTATCACGGGGGACCTGGGGGTTATGCACATCATGCTGAAACCATATGCGCGCCCTGTAAAGCAGCGCCCGTATTGGCTAAATCCTAAGTATAAGCAGAAATTTTGGGAATAAATCGACAAAATGCTCACCGTAGGTATCATCGAATTGGTTGAATAGTTAGATTGGGTAAGTCCAATGGTGGTTCAGGAGAAGAAGACGAAGGGGGGAATTTGAATATGTGTGGACTTACCTAGATTGAATGATGCCTGCGTACATGATCCTTTTCCGATGACATTCTCAGATGAAATCTAGGATAGTGTAGGCAGCCAAGAAGCATAGTCATTCACTGATGGGTTCTCGGGCTACCATCAAATCAGAATTGCACCTGAAGATCACAAAAAAACTACGTTTTCCGCTGAATGGGGATCCTTCCAGTATACAGTCATGCCGTTTGGACTCAAGAATGCCCCTACCATTTCTCACGAGTTGTAGTCGCAGTGTTCAAAGAATTCATCCACAAATTTTTGGAGGTTTACTTCGATGATTGGACTATCTTCGGCTTAGTAAAAATGCATGTGTCAAACCTGCGCATGATGCTGGATGCCTGTAGGAAGCACCAAATTTCACTAAATATCAAGAAGTGCATCTTCTGCGTACCTTTCGGAATCTTGCTCGGACATATAGTTTGCCGACAAGGGTTGATGGTTGACCCTGCGAAAGTTGCAGTTATCATAAATCTGGCAGTCCTTACAATTGAGAAATAGCTACGTTCGATCCTCGGACACACAGGCTACTACAGAAAGTTCATTCAGGGGTATGTGTTGATCACCACACCTATGGAAAAGCTGCTTAAGAAGAATGTTTCATTTTTTTGGGATGACGAGTGTCAAAAGAGCTTCGAGCTACTCAAGGAGAAGATGGTCTCTGCGCCTATCATCATTTTCTCCAATTGGGTGAAGGTCTTCCATGTTCACGTCGATGCATCAGGAATCACCCTCGGAGCGATCTTGATGCAGCCTGGAGACAGAGATATTGATCACCCGGTTGCATTTTCTAGTCAAAAACTCTCTGGTGCAGAGCGAAACTATTCCACCACGGAGCAAGAGGGATTGGCCATGGTCTATGCATTAAAGAAGTATCAGCACTATCTGTTAGGAGGACACTTCAAAAATTTTACAGACCATTCGGCTTTGAAGTACCTGGTGAATAAGCCTGTGTTGGGGGGGGAAATCTCCTCATGGCTTCTGTTATTCCAGGAATACGAATTTGAGATCATTGTCAAGCCAGGGAAGTTAAATGCTAGGCCATATCACTTGTCCCGAAGAAGGATTTCTTAACACACAACAATTTTATATTAAGGTAGTTGATGCACACTTCTCTGACATCATTCAGTTCCTGACTACAGGCATGGCACCTGTGGAGTATTCAGTGCAACAGAAGAAAGAACTGGTAGCCCACGCTGCAGATTTTACCATCATCGTAGGACATTTATATAAGATGGGAGAAGATGAAGTGCTGTGAAAGTATGTCCTTGAGCATGAACGACATGATATCTTGGTAGAAGCCCACGACGGGGTGGCCGGGGGTCACTATGCAGGGAAAGCAATGCCGCAAAATATCTTAAGAGCTGGACTATGGTGGCTTGCCCTACATACTGACTCTCATGACTATTGTAAGGCCTACGATACATGCCAACGAATAGGAAGACCATCATGTAGATATGAGATGCCCCTTCAACTGCAAATGGCCCCTGCAAGAATTTGACAAATGGGCCATTGATTTTGTAGGGCATATCAACCCACCCGGAAAAAAGATAGGTGCATGTTACATTATAACTGCCACTGACAATGTAACGAGGTGGGCCGAAGCACAAGAAGTGAAGGATTTCACTACAGATATCGCTGCAAACTTCATCTTTGAGTAGATTCTGACCAGATTTGGATGCCCAAAATTTTGATGAGCGATAGAGGTATGCACTTTCTTAATGAAACAATACAGGCCTTGACCAAAGAATTTCAGCTCCATCATGCAAAAATAACTCCTTATCATCCTTAGGAAAATGGAGCAGTTGAAGCATTCAATAAAGTCTTGGAGCATGCATTGACTAAGGTCTGTAACGCCGATCGCAGAGACTGGGACGTGCGCATCCCGGCTGTTCTGTGGGCCTACCGCACCACCTGCAAGAAGCTGACAGGGAAAACACCATTTAGGATTTTCTATGGCAATGAGGCCATCATGCCCATGGAATACATTGTTCCTAGTCTGCGCATCACAACCTTTAAAAATATGGCAGAGCCAGATATCATGGAGGAGAGGTTAGCACAGCTTATGGCTCTAGAAGAAGACCGATTCATTGCCAATTTTCATCAGCAGGTTCAAAAGGCACAGGATAAGGCATGACATGATTGGCATATTCGTCAAAAGACCTTTGCAGAGGGCGAATTAGTCCTGCTCTATGATAGCCAGTTTGCGAAGCACCTAGGGAAGTTCCAACAGCACTGGCTTGGGCCCTATACAGTTAAGGAAATCACAGATGGTGGGGTTGTTCAGTTAGCCACCCTGCACGGTGATATATTACCTGGCTATATCAATGGTAGTCGGTTCAAACCGTATCGGGTCAAATGACTATATGGCCGGAGTAGATGTATAACATGGGGCATACCCACCAAGGAAGGCAAGCATGACATGTACCATGATATGCGTAGGAAGCAACCGCAGGATTGGAAGCCCGAAGGGATGCGCCAGAGGCGCAGGAATAGACTTGGAATGCAGTAGGTGCACTGGCTGCACAATGGTACGCTGGGCGTATGGGAGGTCTTTTGGGAGCGTAGGGGTGTGCTGAGCACACATGTGGTGCGAAAACTAGTCGTTGGAACAATAAAATTGGATAAAAGGAAAAATTTACCATTGAAGGGAGTGGGCAGCCAACATTTAATGAAGTGATTTCTCGAGATTTTTTACCATTTACCTGATGGTAAGTTTCAAATAAGTTTCACCTGACCGTTAGTTGATATCTGCGGGTATAAAAGAAGTCGGCTAGGTCGGAAGAGGGTTCTGTATCTCTTGTCTCGTTTGTGTTTTGAGTGCTCGTGCCTTGAGATAGTCGGTGCCTATTTTACTTCGTTAATGTCTGAGCAGCCTACACCCTCTGATAGTAGCCACCCAGGGTTGGGTTTCATTTTCCGCGCCAGAATGACGGCCACCAACCCTGCTAAGTCCTCTCAGAAAATAGTGTCGATGGAGCAAGAAACCGAGGAGGTAGTAGAGGTCGAATCGAAAGTTGTAACAGTCATCTCCATGCCGACTCAAGAAACGAAGAAAGGTAAAGAGAAAGCACAAGGGTCGGGGAAACCTGCAAAGTGCGCTGGGGTAAAGCCCCGCACCTCTCCTCGCAATGTGAAGTCACCGCGAGGGGCGACCTTGGCAGGCTCGCTTGAAATAGTAGGGCGCCCTTTATCTGCTCAGGAAAAGGCCTAGGTAGCTCAACCAATCAATTGGTTGCCACCCTTTGTTCGGCCCCGCAGGCCCTCCACACGCACGTCGAAGAGTATTGATGGCCTGCGCACCTACCTGCAGATGTCACTGACCTCCAGAGAGGTCCCCGTCATTGGAAAACCCTTTGGCAAGCTTCATGAGGTAAAATTCGACAATCATGACTTGGCCAACTTTGAGGCCTTTCCCCAGCTGGCACCTGAGCTATACCTGGAACGGGTATTGGAAGATGACAGGGTAAAGATCATCCCTATGCGTTGGGTGTGTGGGTTGGCTAGTTTTGGGCTTTTGAACATGCTGAGGCTGCCACATTTTTGCCACTACAATATTACAGACCACGTGGTTCACCAAATTCTTGCCTTGATCCATGACGACAGCTTGTGGATCCGGGACCGCATCCCTATTGATGTCGTATTGGTTCACCGAATTACTGGCCTCCCAGTGGAAGGGCCTGACCCTATGCTACGGGTGGGCAAGAAGTATGAGCAGAAGATTGCTGATAGCGTGTGTGAAACTTACCATGTACTACAAAATACTCAGGGGTTCATGATCAGCACCATCAGTGACCTGGGAATGTAGATGGGTACATTGTTGCTGGCGTGCAAGCTGATGCCCAAGTGCCAAGCTGCCACTATCCTCCATATGTCATTTAGCTGGCAGGATAGTGCAAAAAAGGAGTTTGCTTCAATTGGTCCCAACACCTATGTAACGAATTCTTGGCAAATGTCCGCAAAGCCCAGGATCAGGGGCGTGCATTCTACTATTCTTGGTTGTTTCTTCTTATTGCGTTGGTTGCATGGGAAGCCCCAAAAGAATCAGTCTTCCCCGAGATCACGCCTGACATGTGTGAAGGGGCGCGGTACACAAAATTATGGGACTCTAAGGACGTGCAACTTATCCAGGACACCAGGTCTTCTGGGTCCTTTTTTAGAGTGGGCTGGCCGCAGCTATCAATTCCTGACCGCGATTTTCTCCCACAGTATATGACAAATATAAGGGCATCACAATGTTCCAGGTCACTATGCACAACGTCCAAATCAGAAGTTGCCAGAATGCAGCATGGGCCTCATTCCCTTATATGGTTACAGATGAGGACATTGACTGCCTAATCGCTACATGGCCTCCGTAGTGGAATATTGGGTTCAAATCCGATATGAAAGGCACCACAAGAACGAGTGCTACAAAGTTCACTCCAACTACCACAACCAAAGAAACTGGAAGTTCGAGCAAAGGCATGGGGAAAGAAGGGAACTTAGGATCATAGAGGGATTTGTAGCAGTGAAAGGACACTAAGAGGGACACGGACACAGCCACACAGAATGATTCGCAGCCGAGTAAAAATACGGGGAAGGGTGAAAATGTGCCACCGAAGAAGGGGTCGCAGCAGAATCTAGGTACAGAGGGGTAGGAGACAGAAGGTACCGACTCTCCCCGTGGAACAAAACGAACGGGTGAACTGAAAAAAGGGCCATGAAATAAGCAGCGCTCTCAACAGACAGAACGCGACGAAACCATTACACTAACATAAGGGTACCTCGAGCAAATTGCAGATGCGGTCACCTTGGCCACAAAGGAAAAATGGTTGGCTCTAGAAGAGCAGCATAAAGCTATGGTCGACTCACTTCAGGCTGAGCTCCGATCTCTGCAGCTGAAAACAGGCACACTGCAGAAAAGTTTGATTCAGGTATAGACGGCCTCAACAACTAGCAGCACGGCACTAGTTACAACAGAAAGCCAGCTTTGTTTGCTGCCAGGCACAACCCTCACAATAGGTCCACTAGACTTGGGAGCGCAAGTCCAGGCTTGTGTAGAAATCTAGCTGAATCTAGCTCGGTTTCTATCTGAATCTTTGTAGGTTCTCCACACCTCCTTATTCGAAGAGATTCAACACAGGGACCGTCGAGTGCATCAATAGCTCAGCACAACAGAGCATGCAATTGCAGAGAAAACAACCGAGGTAGCCAAGGTACAGGCTGCAATACCCTCGCAGCCTCGCAGCAGGTGGAGTTGGAACAAATGATCAGTTAGCTCTACGCAGACATTCCCAACGATATCCTGGATACTGCCACCCGAAGGCCAAGATTGAGGGGTTGGTCGCAATGCTAAAAGCCTCCAGGACCGAGGCCCAGATGGTAAAAACACAGATGGAAAAACACATTGCAGACTTGTAGGCCAAGTTGCATCCAAAGACACCTCCAAAGGTCAGGGCCCAGTGATCCGTGCTATTTACAGATGCGACGAATGTGATCATAGGTCAAATTTCTTAGGGTGCCCAATTATTGGAAGCAGTGATGCATCTATGGACCAAGGTACAACATGATCCTCTCCTACGTGAAGTTAATCAAGTATTGTGCTAAAAGGAAGAAGAGATTGATCAATTGGAGGCTACCTTGACTACGTTGGTCCCTGCACAACGACTGGCCCGACTACGCACCAGCCAAGCCCTCAGAGATGACATGGAGGCCCTTCGACAACGGAAGCAAACATTGAGTGATCACCTTAAGCCATGGGCGGATGAGGCCCTCAAGCTGTCCCAGGATGTTGATGTTGCAGTCAAGCAGCTGAACCAAACATTGGAGAGCGTCGCAGCTGCTACAGAAGGCCCAACGTCAGAGAAGTTGGTAGAAATTTCTTATACTGCTACTACACAGAGCGAAGGAGTCTGCCACCACTGATCGATGCAGTCAAACAACTTCAGGCAAAGATGGAGGACCCACGACCACCGTGACTCGGGACGAGTCACAAGATTGTGTTGGGGGACTGTTGGAATAGGGTCCCCTAAAGTTGCAAATTTGGGACAATTTTGTATATTTTTGGTATTATTTAGTCTAACACAAGGGTTTTTAGGGTGGGTCAAAGCCCCAAACACATTGTAATGGGTCAAGGGTAGACCTAGAGTCTACAAACGACGGTTTGTAGACCACATGAAAGCATAGGCTAAATTAGATATAAATAGATGAACATTTTGAGTCTAGAGACAGGAAATAATTGAGATTGATTCTAAGCACGAATTGTTAGATGTGTTGTCGGGTTGTTTGGGTAAGGACTCCTATTGGCTTTATGCGTGGATATCCTCAGTCCTGCTGTGTGCGGACCCTGCTGGCTGTGTGTGCAGGAGGTATTTTGGGATTGTAAGTGGATTTTGATATTAATATATATGCGAAGTATTGTTGTACATATGATGCTATTTGGATCTGTTTTGTTATGATTGATGCAAACCTGGGCTATATGATTAAATTGCGAAAGTGTCTGTGTAAATGCTGCGAACTGTGAAAGTATCTATGTTTCTGGTATATGTATCTGTGATCTATTAATAGCTGCGAGTATAGTGTTCTGTGCTGATAATTGGTATTACGCACGTGGATGCGAAGGTATTTACTAGATCTTTGCATGAGAATAACTTTGTTATACTGTGGATTATATTGTCAATAAGCCTGCGAATAGATTTGTTTAGTGCAAACTCGATAGGTTGGGAACACAAACCTGCTTGACTTACCTACTCTCTCTTAGGGTGCGGAAAACTGGTTTTAGCACCCTCCCATACTGATTCGGGTGAGACCATGACCTGCGCAAGCATTTCACTGCCAAAAGGGCCAGTAGTATAGGGGTTTGTTGGCAAACCTTAACCTCCGGACCTGGGTTAGGACCCCCTGAGCCAAAAAATTCCTAAAGCACTGGCTTCACTATATCTTGGGAAAGGAAACAACCTTACATATAGACTATCATCCATTGATGTTTTTAAATTCTTATTCTAAGGCACATGAAAAATGCTAGTGAAACTAGCCCCCATACATCCAATATTTCCATCTAGTGATCATATATAAGATAGGCAGTAAAAAAAAGGTGGGAGATACGTTGATTTATCATCTAGCTTAAGTATCGCATACCATGGCTATTTATTGTGAAAATTATAAAGGTTAGCAACAACTTTATGCTTCAATCCCATTTTTTTGGTCCATATAGAATGAAAATCATCCCACTTAAATGAAACATAATCTCCTCTTGGATTATGTAGAGTAGGATAATTGGATGTACAAGCTAGTGATATATGTGCAACACCTTAGACCACCTCATACTCATTTGAAAATCCCATGATTCATCACATGGAAGCCACTTTGTCAAGACCAAATATTTCCAACAACTCCAATGTATTTTCTCTTGGTCATATATGGCCCATCAAGTGGAATTTTTACTTAGACAATGTGCCCTTTGTAGCAATAACATAACACACAGAAAGAATAGACTCTACCATCCCCTTACATTTTGACTTTCATCCATGGGAGTTCATTTAAATGGATTTTCTGAGTGGCCTATAGATGACATTTCACAAACATGATAGAAACTTTATTATAGTTTGAAAATGATCCAAAATGACCATCATTATACCTTGTACCAAAACTACCAAGTTTTCTCAACAAGTAGTAACACTAGTATTCTATCAAGTCTAATCTCATTTTAGGTTTCCTCTTAACATATTCTCAAATCATGATGCTCGCTTCCTCAACACATTCTAGAAAATGTTGTAGATACTTTTCATATTTCAATTGGTTTTTCCACTTCATTTCATCCCTAAATAGATAGACACGTTAAGGCAGTTAATGGCATCTTGGTGGATGCCTTTCATATCTACTACTCTTGTGACAAATAGTGGGATACCTATTTACATATACTTCAAAAAATTAATAATGGAGTAGTCCAAATATCTATAGGCTATTCTCCATTTGAAGTATGGTATGTATACTAATATTTGATCCCTTTAGAGATGATTATAACTCAACCAACCATTTATCCACCATAGCAACATCATGAATAACACAATTCTTCCACTTTTGTTGAGAAAATTCCACACAATCATGCATAGGTCATAACATCCCTTATAAAATATTATCCCTACTATAATATCTTTTCTTTGGTAATTTAATTGATGGTTTAGTTATTTAGCATTGAATTATCAATATAGGTTTGTATACTTGTGAAGTAAACTTGCACAAAATATGCTAAGAAATTCATTCTCAATCAAAAGGGAAGTTAACCTACCAAAATGATTGAAGGCTAAAATGAAAGCTATTCATGAAAATATCTAAAGGAGAACACACACATGTTATTTCTCAAAGACTATAACTAATAAGGCATTAAATAAATAAATTGAAAAGTAATGTATCTCATTGAATTGAAACAACAATGTTATTTTAATTCTATACTATGAAAGCTTTAAAAATAGCAGTTGCCCCTAAAGGTGCAAAGATACACCGAAGGTCATTCATCTCGTCAAGATTTGGGAAGATTTGTCTTTCATTGTTGTGCTTAAAGTAGCAATTTTGTCTTGTGGTTATGCATACAACATCCTGAATGAATTATCACCAAAATATGTCAATTGGGCGCGTCCCAAAATTGACATTTAAATTTACTAATTTCTAAAATTTTCAGATATTGAATTTTAGATGTTTTTTTTTTCTTTTTTTCGATATCGAATTGAATCCGAATCCGAATTCAAACTTGGTAAGTATGCTTAAATATACACCAAAGACAAACTATAAATGAATTAAATGATGTTTGACCTGTCCAACACCATAAATTTACATGGAACTCAAATTATACTTGAATCAATGGGTGCTTGTTATGCCGTAGTTAATTTATTTATGTTTGGGAGGTTGTTAAATTTGAAATTTTTGCTGAAATTGCATATAAATTTATGAATTTTACATGTTTAAATATTTTTTAATTGTAAATAAATTTATTTATGTATTTAAAAATAATAAGGTATATTAACAAATAAAAAAAAATTTCTAATCAAATTCTTAAAAAATTCCAAATCTTAAAATAATTAACATTAATTTATATGATGAACTATTTAAATTTATATAATTGAACTAATTTTATAACTTTCAAATCGAATACTATGTAGCCTCATACATAGTGTAAACACATTTTAAAATTGTAGGTTTTGTTTTCAAATTTACGATGGAATGTGAGGGACAACATTTTCGATAAAGGTAATAGAGCACTGAAGACTATCGATTACTCGCGATGTCATTTCACGCTCTATACTCAATACCCTCACTGTAGCCTACATTCATCAATCATTGAAGAAGAAAAACACAACCATGTGATCCAGTAACTTTACTTCTCGTCGCTGTCTAGAAATTTGTCCACTTTGCCAGTGTCTGGTTATTTGGATATGACCCACTATTGCCTACAATAGTTCAACTAATTATAAATAAAATATGATTGTGATTTGTGCTGCTTGGAGAAACTAGTCAAGGAAGTATGTTTGAGGATTCTATATTCTCATACCGGGAATGCTCAACTCTATCCTTTGTCATTTGTACCTGCATTTATGTTTCAACCAGTTTATCTACAACTGTAAAATATGAAGCAAAATAAAAAATATAATAGTAAGAAAAATATGAAGCAAAAGAAAAAATACCACTCCGCATTATATACCTGATCACCCCTTCACTCCACACATCGACTTTGTCACTGTAATCCTTCACTTCCAGAGGTGGAAGTGGAGGCTTCCTGTTGTTCATTTGAACAGGGCTTCCACACAATTATGGCCATAAGAGCTTAACCCAGATTGTCTAAGCTTTTTAGCTTTTTAAATTATTAAAGAAAATAATCAAATTAATAAATTTCTAAACAATCTATATAAAAAAACAACTTCAAAATTTCAAATTCAAGATTTTATTTCCTGATTCTCTAAGCTTTTTAGTTTTTTAAATTATTAAAGAAAACAATCAAATTAAAAAAATTCTATACTCAAAATTAATTTCCATTTCGTGTGCTGCAATTTCCATTTCACGTACTAGTTTCCAATTCTTAAAAAAATTCTAATCAAATTTTAATTTCTTTTTAGTTTCCAATTCTTAAAAAAAATTCTAATCAAATTCTTAAAAAATTCCAAATCTTAAAATAAATAACTTTAATTTATATGATGTATGTAAATAGTTATTTTAATTTAACCCAGATTCTCTAAGCTTTTTAGCTTTTTAAATTATTAAAGAAAACAATCAAATTAAAAAGTTTCTAAACAATCTATATAAAAAACAACTTCAAAATTTCAAAATCAAGATTTTCTTTCCTAATTCTCTAAGCTTTTTAGCTTTTTAAATTACTAAAGAAAACAATTAAATTAAAAAATTTCTATACTCAAAATTAATTTCCATTTTATGTGCTGCAATTTCCATTTCATATACTAGTTTCCAATTAGTTTCAAGCTGGCTTGCAATTAGTTTCCATTTAAAACGCTACACAGATCCAATAGTGGACAATGTGACAGTTGAATCAACAGTAGAAAATAAAAAGATCAACAATGATGAAAAATGAAATGATTCAAAAGTAAACAACTTTAATATAATTATATTCTATTGAACATAAAGACAAAACCTATTCTATAGACTTGAAAATAAAACTAGTCCATCAAGCTTTGGAAATATATATGGTCTATTGAACTTGAAAAAATAATCTATTAGACTTAGATGTAAATTTAATATATTGAACTTAAAAGAAAATCGATTCTATAGAAATCAATAAGACTTTGTTCTAGGAAACCGATAAGAATTTATTCTATAGCGAGGAGCAAATAATTGAAATTAAAGTGCATAAAGGCTATTTATATTATTCATGTGTCTATACAAAATTAGAGTCATACATATTACAAAGTATCTCTAAATTCGAGGCTAAGGAATTTAAAAGGCAACAAAATAAATTATTTTCGTTATTTTCGATTTTTATCAAGCCCTTAACCTATGGAAGATAAAGGAAAACAAATGAGTAAAAATCTAAGGACGATCTAAACTATAAAAACAAAGCATATAATATTAAAACAAAATAGAGTATGAATATAAAGAACAAAGCATAAGAAATCGAAAGAACAATACTGTATAGCTCGCACTTTTGTAGGGGGGACTCATGAGATGTACTAGTATGTGGAAAATTTAGATCAAAAACTTAAAATTAACACTAGATATTAAATCAATTCCATCACAAATATTTATATTATATGAAAGGCATAAAATAGAGTTCTATCCACAACAATAAGTCTGAAAATATATCAACTTATCAACCGTCATTTGCTTCCAAATGAAGCATTTAATATAGATTTTTAAAACTAACAATTCCGACCGTTTGCTTGCATATTAACAAGAATCTAAATGGACATCTCAGTTTCTTAATTAAAATATGAATTTTCCTTCTCATGATTCTCTATTGGAGAATCGAATTGTGAGAAGACACATTATCAACTTATATCCTTTAAATATTCATTCTTAAACCTCAGTGGATTGATGATAGATCTTGCTTGCTTGATATCTTTACTACTATAGGTGCACCACAACTAATTTGACTTAGGTTTTGACTTAAGAGATGTGTTAAACCTGTGAATTTCCACATGTGGCTAATAGGTGGACCACCATCTCGGTAGTGGACCACCATCTCGGTAATATTTGGCAGCCTCCCATATAATCCATCCGATTTATAGCACATGAGAACCTATAGAACTTTCTATTCCACTGCAGAATGTTAGAGTAGTTGTATAATATGAAAAATTAAGTAGCTTATGTCTAATCATCAATTTTATAAAGAAAAAAACATATATATTTGAGATGATAATGGAAATTTAATTTATTAATGTATTTTCATGGTCCAAATGACTCTTAACTCATGTAAGAGGTGTAATGAGATGGGAATGAGTGACAAAATAGGTGAAAATGAAGATAAAATTATCAAAAAGAAGTAAAATTTGGAGGATCAACATTCCCTTGCTTAGAATTTTGCATGACCTCATGCATCTGTGGTCGATAAAAGGTCAAAATTGCAATGATATTCTATAGAGAATTGCTTCTGAAGCTTGAACCAAAACATCCAAATTTGCTCTTTATATTCACTAACCATATTGGTTTCTTCATTAGCATCTTACCTCGCAATCTCTTGATATTTTTCTTGAGCATCTTTTTGTTCTTCTGAGTTTTTTATTCTTCTTATACTAGTAGCACAACACAACGTAGAAGCATTGTCTCATTCTATGCTTTGATCAATTTATTTTCATCTTTTATATGCTTATTCAATAATTACAGTTCAAATGTCTCTTGCTGCATTGTTTTAATAACTTAGTTTTCCTTGGGAGAAGGAATATTTGTTTCTAGTTCAGGTTGATAAAATACATGAATATCATTATTCAATTTTTTTTCAATAGGATATTTTACATTTCCATGTTGTGCTCCTTTCTCTAACGAATCATAGTAGTCATATGCTTATTGTTGAAAAAAATATAGCCCTAGAGTTTTTCCTGTAGAATATTCTAGTAGCACTTATGTCTCTGTCTAATCAATCTGAATGGTCTGGATCATGACAAATTTTTCTAGTCATGCTTCTTGTCAAGCTTCTACTCTCCCTTCCTTGTTGTTCAGGCTTCGTTGTTCATTGGTCATTTTTTCTTTTAATATTCTGCCTCTAAAGCTTGCTCAGGTTCTTCCTTGGCGTTTATGCTTATTTAATTTAATTGGATTTATTTCTTCTAATATCCTCTAGTTCATCCTTATTCTCTATTTGATTTCCCTATTTTCTCCTTGGTCTAACCCTGGAGGGTTTTGCTTGGTTTTCCAGCTCTTTGAGTGTGATATTTTCCTCCATGTATTCAATTTTATCAACATTTGTCTCTACTATATTGTTAGCGCCCAAATTCATATTTAATTTAATTGATTTCTCTAGGTTAGGGTTTGAGAAAACCATTCTTCGAAGACTACTAGTCTTTTTGAATTTTTCGTGATATGAAATTTTAATAAAATGATTTCACACCAAAAAGTCCTTTCAATTATCACCTTCAGTCCTTAATTTTTCCTTGACAAGAATATTGATTAAGACATGATGATACAAATCCTTGTTTATATTTCTGGAATCTCACTGAATTTTAAATGCAATTTTCTTTAAACTCCATATGAGATAATATGGTAAATTCAATTATTTCCCTCTGATGAAATGCATTAGTAATCGAGCATGATAAAAGAGAAGGGTTCCATATATTCCTTCATAGGTGATTAATTTGTGTGGGACGAACAACAAGTTGCACCATTTTGATTTCAATTCAGAACAAGAATACACTTCTTGAATGATGATATATCGATACCTATGTCATGTAAGAAGGATTTCCACTTTCCATCCTTTAATCTTTGATTTGTGAACTAGCTCTCACCATTCCTAGGAATTTATGTTGCTTCACCGATGAATGACTTGGTGAATTTTAATTTGATGTCCACAATATCCACTTTGATCCATCAAATGATTTTGAAAATTCTCTAGTTACTTCTGCTTCATGGCCATTAAACTTCTCAAAGAAATTTAACGAACCTGCATTTTGCCATTGGTCTCTGAATTTAGGGTAAGCACATGATTTTTTCACCCACAGGCTCATGGTGGATAATGACTCCCATTGTTGTAGAAGAAGTCTCACTCCCCAAATCATATTTTTGATAGTGTATTAGTAGAATAAAATGGATGGCGATATGGATGAAATTTTGTGAGGAATTTTGGGTTAAATATCAGTGAAAGACTTTCGGTGATAGTATTATAATAGGAATCTCCCTTTTTGAGCCATAATTTCCCTTGAATTGTTTCGAGACAATACTTTGATATTGACATAGGCTTCAAAGTTTTGAATTATTCGAATAGGATTGGGATATTTATAAGATATTATGGAACAAAATGATATGGAGTGAGTTATAATGAGCGTCCTCATTAAAATATATGCGACCCTTTCAAATTTTATTATTAGTCCATCAACTCAAATATTTATAGTTTTTACTTTAATAAAATTGATTGACTATTCATATAGTTACTTTTTTTCATTACCCGACTCTTGTTTTCTGATATTTCTTTACTTGCAGGTCCAAAATGGTTTTTTTTTATGAATTTTCTACATAATGTTGAACTAGCTACGGAATGTTGGCAGTTTTCAAAAAAATTCTTTCAATTATTCAAAGTATTTGTTGTTGCTCAAGGTTGTTGATGTTGATGACCGCTTATATGTTGATAAATGTAAATTAGTTCACTTTAAAAGAGAAACATATTCTTTAAACCAATTATCTTGAAGTAAAAATATATTTTTCAAATAATAAAGGGAAAAGGAAAATCCAAGTTGCCAAATCATTTTTCTTTTTAACTAGAATTTTTAACATATTATATGCCAACAATGTTGGTTTACATAACTATGTTTTTTATTTATTTCTATTTTTTTCATAGAAAATAAATTACATATTTTTTTGGTGATAAAGGAGAAGGATCTTCTTTCCCTACAAATTTCACATCAGATTTTTCTTTCAAGATTTGAGAAAATTCTTGTCTTGTTAAGGACTTATGATAAAGCTTTAATATATTCCCATTAACAAGAAAAGTAATACAATCTTCATTAATAGTCTTAATCCTCACTGCTCCATTGTCGAAAACAATTTCTATCTCATAGGGACCCAACCAATGTGTTTAGAATTGTCCGTGAAAATATTTGAACTTTGAATCAAAGAGAAGGGCCCAATCACTTAGCAGGAAATTTTTGAATTTGATGAACTTGTCATGTAATTTTGTTCTTGTTGGATTATTTTTGTCCTTTGTATGGAATATTTTCATATCTCATCCAATTCATTCAGTTGTGCCAATATTTTATTTCGGGATTCAGAAATATCTAGCCCCAATTTTGTTGTTGTATTGTAGGTTTCCACTTGGAATTTAATAGGAATCAAAACTTGCTTCCCATAGACAAGCTCACAAGGATTAAGTCCAGTAGTATTCCTCCATGTGATAAGGTATGCCCAGGGTTCTTTTTGAACTCTGTCAGCGCAATCTCTTCTATGTAGATGCATGGTCTTGGTCAATATGGATTCAAAAACTTTTCTCTTAGATTACACTTGTCCACTAGCTTGTGGTTGATATGGAGTGGATTTGTGATGCCTGATATTATATTGCTCCGTCATCTTCTACAGTACATGGTTGTGAATTGTGCACTTTGATATGTTACAATTTCTCTTAGAACACCAAAATGAGTGAAAATTCCTTTAAAAAGAAATGTAACAACAACATTTTCAGTAGAAAAGTTTAGTTCCTTAGACTTTACACATTTGGTAACAGTATCAATGCAAACAAGTATATACCTATTTTTTTGGATGAAGGATTAATAGGCACGACAAAATCAAGATCCTATTTTTCAAAAGGCTCTACTAGTACCTGTGGTTATAGAGGCATCTTAGACTATTGGATAGGTCTCCCCATCATTTGATAGCTATCACATCTAATGATATATTCCTCAGAATTATTAAGAAGATAATGCCAATAATATCCCAAAATAAGTACTTTATATGTGGTTGTTCTATCAACAAAATTTTCTCCACATGGTTCATCATGACATTCTTTAAGTATATCAGGTACTTCATCTTCTCAAACACATCTCCTAATGATCAAATCAAGTCCCATTCAGTACAATTCACCTTCTGTCTGAGAATATGGTGCACTGACTTTAATGGCTCCTTGTCATTTTTTTGGTGATAGTTGAGAAGGAATTTTTTCTGTAGCAAAATCATTATCAGTATTTACAAACCAAGAATTTTTAGTAGATACCACAAAAAGATATTCGCCAGGAAAATGATCTACTATAGAAGTATCATTATTATCATTTTATATCCTAGAAAGGAAATCACGAACTATATTTTCTTTTCCTGCCCTATCTAAAATGGTAATATTGAATTCCTACAATAATAAAATCCATCTAGTAATTATGCCATTAGTAATTTGTTTTTTCATAGGATATATAATAGTAGAATGATCTGTGTGAATAAAATAATCATACCCAAAGATATAATGTATAAATTTATTAATGGCATGAACAAATTCTAAAAACTCCTTTTCTGTGATTCTATAATTTAACTCTACAGAATTTAAATTTTTACTCATATAATATATAGCATAAGGATTTTTTTTCCCCAATACAACCCCTAGCCTTTTATTTGAAGCATCAACAGATATATGAAATGGAAGGGATCAATTTGGTCCTCTTAAAATTGGTGCTTCAGAAATTTTTTGTTCTAACAATTCAAAAGCCTTTTGACAATCAAAATTCAAATTAAATTCACAATATTTAGTGAGTAATTTGAAAATTGGTCAAGCACGCTTTGTGAAGGTTTCTATAAAATTTCTATAGCAACCTATGAATCCACTTTGATTCCAACACCTGAAAAATGATGATGCAAAGCAATTCCTTCATTGAACATCATAAAACATTTTTCATTACTTAATGAAATATTAGCTTCTTTACATCTAACAAGGAATTTTTCCAATTTTTCCTTAGCTTATTCAAAAGTATTCCCATAAATAGTAAAATCATCCATATAAACTTCTACAAAATATGTTAGAAAATTATATATTATAGAGCAATGCAACACATAAAATATGTGGAAAACACAAACACACAAAACACATAAAACTAGAGAGACACAAATATACGTAGTTCACCCAGTTTGGGCTACGTCCACCCCTAAAATCTAGTCCTTCCTTTCTATTATCCAGCAAAATGATGAGACACAACCTACAACATATCCACTGTAATATCCTCTATTCTCTCTCACAGTCTCCATAGATGTTTCTCGCTCTAATAATACACATACAATACATAGTCACAATACAATACCCTCATACAAAACGAGGGGTTGCCTTCTAGGGAAAAAAACCCTAAATTAATCATAAATTATATCATCAGATCATCTGCCTAATGAACAGCCCAGATTGACTAGAAATTACAATACTTTTACAAGGAAATTTTACATATGTTTTTAGCTTCGGGGGTGCTGCCCTCGAAACCCCTAGAACCCCCAGGCAACATTTAATTACGGGTGGATTTGCTGCCCCGTTTAGAATAGGGGTCCAATGCTGTGATACAAAATAAAGAAGATAATCAGGCTCCACACCCAACAAAATCATGGATCAAGTCAGAAAAATATACCTAATACTACTCTTTGAAATGTAGCATGTGCATTACATAAACCAAAAGGAAGTACCTTGTAAGCATATGTACCCCATGGACATGTAAAAATTTTCTTATCGTGATCTTCAAGTGCAACATGAATTTGATTATATTTGTTTAAACCATCAAGTAAAGAAAGTATTTCTTTTGTGCTAGTGTATCCATCAATAAAAGGTATTGGGAAATGCTATTTTAGAGTTTCCTTATTTATTTCTCAATACTTTATGCATACTCCCCACTTTCCATTTTTCTTAGGCATAATAACCAAGGGTGAAAGTAATTGGTTGTCTCGAATGGGATAAATAAAATTCACAATGAGAAATTTATGTAACTCTTCTTTAACAATCTCCCTCAGATTAGGATTCAACCTTCTCTAGGGTTGTCTTACAAGTTTTTCATTTTGTTGTATATATATATGATGAATACATGTATTTGGATTTATTCCTTTCATGCCAGTATATTCCCATGCAAATGTAGAGGATTTGTTTTGAAGCATATTTATTATTATTTTTCTTTTGAAATTCCTCCAAGTTATTTTTAATGTTTAATGTTTTACCTGGATAAATTTATATCATAAAATTATTAAATTTTTCCATTGAGTTTAATGATATTTTAGATTGTCGATATGAAAATTATTCAATATTCAATTCTTCTTGAAATATTTGATCTAACATGTGTATACAATAATTTTTCTCACAATATGAAGAAAAATCATGATTCTTCGTTAGACTCATTAATTGATCTTCTTCATAATTTTGCGAGATAGTTAAAACTAGCTGAATATCTTCATACTCTTCATCATCTTATCCAATCCATTCTTCATTATATATTTTAGTTATTTCTTTTTCTAGTGGATTTCATGTGAAATTTTTAGTATAATTTCAATTAGAAATGAACATATCAACATACCTACGACTTATGAATGCATAAGTTGTAGCTAGCCATGGCCTATGAAGAATCAATGGGTGTCCTCCTATATTAGTTTTAGGAGTTAATATCATAAAATCGACATGATACTCCCATGAATATGGGGATATAGATACATATTCTAATATACCCTCAGGTTTGATAACATATATGTCTGCTAATTGCAATAAAGTAGCAGTATATTGAAGATTTTGTTAATCTTAATTTATCCATATTATTCTTTTTCATAATGTTTATAGTTGCACCTAACTCAATTAAAGTGTTTGTAATTTCAATGCCATTGATATGAATCTTTAAAATGGGACTACCTGGATGAAATTATTTTTAATTATTGGTTTTCCATCATAATGTTTGCAAATTTTCCTACCAATTGTACTTTTTGATTTTTTTTTCTTCCATGTTTCTTAACAGAAAAATCCTTTATTGTTTTTGCAAAAATAGGAATGTCCTTTATAGCTTATACCAATGGAGTTTTGATGGATTTTTTTAAAAATTCATCTAGCATGTTATAATCAGGAAAAAAATATTTTCTTGTTTACACATTTATCAATTTGTATTCTCTCCATAGAGGGAGGATTTTGTAAGCAAATAGAGGGTTTCTCAACTACACGAGTTGTAGGAGTTGGTTTTATTTTATTTTCATCTATTTTTGTGGGAATATCTTCCTTTTGAGGATTATTTTCCTGTTCAAGGGATTCCTCCTTTTAGGGAGATTTATGCTCTTTATATTCATGGATGACAATAGGGGGTGTTTTCTTTTGTAAAACTTGACCATATCTAAGTTGGACATCATTTAAATATAGAGGAGCTGCCATATAATCTTGAAAATTTTAGGCTTCATCATTATAAATGGGTTGATGAGGCACTTTATTATCGGGATTAGGGAGTGGTTGTGCCAGTAATTGATTTTTTTCTTTTTTGTTTTTCGTTTTTTTTTTTTTTGAGGAAATGAAGTGGATGGTAATGGAAGGGTTTGAATTGTAGCGAATTGAAGTTGGAATTTTTATTGGGAATGTTTTGGAGATTGGGGTTGAGAATAATACTAAGGTTGGTATTGAGGATATTGTTGGAAATATTAAGGATACTAGGGATTTCTACCATAAGAACCTTTCCATCCAAACCAAGATAAGTTTTATGGTTGAGGTGGAAAATTTTACCATGGCAGGAGTGTGTTTCAATTACCTTGTGGTTGTGCATAAGATTGAAATTGTGCATTAGGATCTGGTACCATACTTGCTTGACGAGGGTGCAAATGTCTTCTAGGAGAAACATAACAAAGTTGTTATGTTTTACTTGTCCCAGCCTCCTCTTTGTAAACAATTTTCATTCTTGTTATTGAATGAAAATCCTTTATAGCATGAGTTTCTCAACATATAACACAAATTGCAACATTCTCAAGAGCGAATTCCCGTAATTCATGTTTCTTTCTACATCTAGGACAAAAAATAGACAAAGAAAATTTTTCAATCCTTTGCTTTCTTTGTATTCTTATCATATCAATTTGTTCACTAAGATTTTCAAGAATATTAGTTTTAAAGTTATCAAGAAAAATACTAAGTTATGTTCAACTTGCCATTCCCGATACAGATTTACTTACTCTTGACATAACTGGATTTCTTGGACTCCTGCTATATTTTGACTTTCATCTTCAAATATTCTTACAAAATTGACAAATCTCTTTGAAAACATAATTGAGACACATCTCATTTATCCATTAATTTAAGAAGATTAATCTACTCCTCCCTTATATATTTTAGTAAGAGTGTTTTTACTGTGTCAGATCCTCAATCATGAAATTTAGCTCTTTTAACATTACGCGTAAATCTATGAGCTAAATGTTCAAGGATTTCATCTTCCTTTTTAGTCATTTTAAAAACTTCTCTAATTTCATCATATATGAAATAATATTTATATTTTTCTCAGAATATTATTTTCATGTCATCCCATGTCCTTGTAGAATTATTTCATAAACCCATAAACAATTTGAGAGCCCCATCCATTAATGTAGTTGAAAGTAAAACCAACACCAAGTCATAGATCTCGTCAAGATGATTCCAACGACGTGAGCAACACCTCAAAATGAGTTTTTATGAGGAAGTTATGCTCATCTAAATTTTGGCACAAACAATAAAAAATATGTGTAGGTGGGACCCAAGGTGTCATGTGGCACTCTCGCATGCTACAACATGGCATCCCAATTAAGAGGTCCAGGTGGGACCCATGGCAGGTGATGTGGCACTATAGGGACGTGGTAGCATCCCAAGTTGACACATAGCAAGAGGCTAGGTGATGACTGTGCAAGTAGTGGACCAACGAGAGGTGGAAACGTGTCTCAATGAGAAATGGAAATGTGGCACCTCAAATTAGGCCATGTGACCTTAAATTATTTCAACTTCCTTCTTTTCTTACATGCTTGGTTGTTATGATGAGAATATTGTTACATGGGGCATACATATATAGGTTTACCATATATTATATGGTTAATATATGTTGTAACATATATAAAAAAGGAAAAACAAGTGAGAGGTCTATGGGTTTGACCCCAAGATATCCCCACATAACAACAATTTAGAATGTGCATGCCAGCTAATACATCAACACATTGTCTTTGTAAATTTATCACAACCTTAATTATTTAAAGCCTAAATTTATTTGAATAGGAGCAGGGCTTGACCATGAGGAGAGGATCCAAAAGGTAGAAACATGTAGCAGACCGGGGGGGGGGGGTCTTGCATGGAAATGAATTTCAAGGTGAAATCTTAGATAATTTCATAGTATATTCCAAGGAATAATCCAAGCTATTTTGTTTTTTTGTGGCACGAATTTTGAGGAGGAGGTGACAGTACCAGAGCCTAGCCAAGTTTACTCATTTTTCTCATAATTTTACAATGAATCCATTGGTGCAGTCATAATTGAGATTTGAGAAATGTATTTTCAACTCACTCCTAGAAGAGTGGTATTTCCATGTATTTTCTTTTTAATTTTGTTGAGATAATATAGAGGTCTCTCCACTTTGAAACTAGTCCCAGAGACGTAGCTCACACATTGTGGGTAAACTTCGTTAACAAATATTGGTGGATTGTCTATAGTTTATTCATTTTGTGGTGTTTCTTCATGACTGTTACATTCATGGTATTTTCATGCTCTTTAATAAATTCTATTTAATTGTAGAAATTGTTGTGTAGATTTGAAACTGCTCATGAAATTTACTAAAACACAAGATTCAAATATACTCTACTGCTTTGCAGAAAGTAATTCACGATCGAGAACACATATCATCAACATGAAAGAATAAACATCACACATGCACAAATATTTAACTAGGGGAAAATAACTACTCAAAAACCCTTCCTATTTGTATTACAATAATCAAATAATAGAGATGAAATACATATGCTTCTCAAGCTTGAGCACAACTTGCATTTGTATAGTCTATCCCTCTGCCTGACTAACTGAATCTGGTCAACATTTAGCCAATTTTCAATCCCTCCAAGATCCTATTTCGTTACATTGTTCCTTGAGGAATTAGCCCCTATTTTCTAGGAAATTTCCTCAATTGTATTGTGAAATTCCTTTAGGCTCATTCTATGATTGCATGCACCACCCGTACACATGGGAATAGTCTACAAATGATACTACACTGCCTTGGAATCTCCATCTCAATTAGGTAACTCGAATTCTCTGCATGCATCAACTATTTTGGGTTGATTAATTAGTTAACGAGTTGATCACTAAGTGTGACTGAAGTCCCACTGTACAACTTGGCCCTCCATTAGTTCATCCAAAAGTTGGAACTAGTTTAATTGGACATCACTAATTTAAATGAATTAGATTGAAACAAATTATCCATCAATCATACTAAACTAAACTCAAGATTCCCCAACTCAAATTAACTGAATTAAATGAGTAACAAGTGCCATGTCACCTCAGTTAACTACCTTCAAGATTTTTTGATGATGTGGAAATTCAAATTTTCTCTAGTTTAACCAAGGAAAAGTCAAACTGATATTTTCTTGCTACATATTCAATACTCCCTCTCAGTAAGAAAGGGATTAATTGTCACCCTAATCTTGCCTCTATGGAACTTGAATTTTCCTCTTGAAAAAGTGTTTGTCAAAATTTATGCATCTTGTTTCTCTGTTGGAATGCACTAGAACAACATTATCCTCCTTTGCACACAAACTCGTAGATGGTGATATCGGATATCCATATTCTTGGATCAATGGTAGATGGTGAATTTTTTTTTTTCGAGAGCTTGATGCAACTCTGATTATCACAGTAGATCACAATTGGATCATCATCTGAACAAACATTCCAACAAGAATATTTCTCATCCATAATTCCTCAAATGCTACTTGACATGTAACTACTTCTGTTGAGCTGAGTGCCATAGATATTTACTTCTTTTTTTACAAAGAAACAACTACGAACCCAACACTAAAAATTATTTCTAATGTAATCTTTTATTTTGATGGACTCCCAGCCCAATATGCATCTTTGAAGCCACATATATTCACTCCCTTTATCTGTTTGTACCATATTTTAAATTGAGTAGTGCCTTTGAGGTATATTAGAACATGCTTAGCTTCCCTCCAAATTAATTGGTTGGTCGGACCATATTTTGGCTCAGCTGGTTGATTTCATAGCACATATATTGTTGTGTGTTCACAAAATACATGAGTGAACTAGCCAAGTGGGTAAATAGTAGCATCCACTTCCTCACCTGAAGTGGAATCCTCCTTCCTCCAGTTGATCAGTAGAGGTGTCTCCGTGGGTTTGCAATTTTGCATGTGGAACTTTTGAATAATATCATTGGCATACTTTCCCTAAGAGATAAATAGTACCCCATCTCCTTGCCATACTTCCAATCTGAAGAAGTAGTGCATGAGACCCATGTGCTCCATTTAAAACTCTCTTGCAAGATATGATCGGTTGTTCATCTCCAGTTAAAATCAAGTCGTCAACATATAAGACAATAATAATAAAATTACCTTCTACTAAAACAAGATATTGTTGGATTGATTTGGGTTGACCTAAGTTTTATCTTACTACACACCAACAAAACCATTGATCACTAGCCCTTTCAGAAATGACCCACAAGCAGATCATAGTCTCACTCGAAGTGACTATCATTGGATGCAGAAACATGTTTCTATAGCCTTGAGGGATTGGGAGATGTGGTATTTTTATATTATATTATGATTACAACTCATAAATTACTCCGCCACATTCAATTAATCACATAAAAATGTAATACAAATACATAAACCATTACTGCATTGACATAACATGAAACTGTAATAACTACTTCACAACAACATATATTAAGAAAATATATACAGAAAACACATAAGAACACTAGAATATCATCCAAAACACTAATTCTTTATTATGATGAATCTTTGAATACAACCAGTCTCAAGTTGCGCACTAAGCTGCAGGTTGTTTTCGCACTAAGATGCAGACTCTTCCCAGGTCTTCGCGCACTTAGCTACAAAGGCTTCCCTTTGCTACAATATTACAAATCACAATGGTTTACCATAACACTCCCATGATATCGTATCCCTCAACATAGAATTTCAATCCTATATATATAAAATTACAACTATTATCACTGGAAAATAGGACAGGTAGATGACATCATGAAATGTCAATCAGAAAGATTTACAGGAAAAGAAAACATTACAGAATATAGAAATTTAAATTTTCCTAAGGTGAAGAAGGAAAATTTAGAAGTCGCACATAGAAAGCACTGGAACTAAGTGTTCTACTCTGGCTTTTCTTCGATAGTGGCACAAATCTCCGCGGCTATCCCTAAAAAAGCCGTACGGTACTGGGTATGGCGAAAGGTCACCATCCGGGACAAATTTTCACACTTCAGGAAGAAGATTCTCCACTCAAGGCTGTCAAGGTCAGCCGCGTAGAGCCACCTTAAGGCCTCAAGTGTAGCACACAATGGAATAAACCTCCACTGTTGGGTCACCGTCCACAATTGTACCAAGAGAGGGAAGAACATTTGAATTTTTCCTATAAGAGACCAACATGAGAAGAACAAATTAGAGCACATTGTTATGCTAGCCAAATTTCCCATGATCAAAACAACAGTGTGTCATCCAAGCATCAAAGAAGTGAAGGCATTCATTTTTTGGCCATCCAACATCTCAATCCCAAAGGAGAAGTGCATTAGTTGTCCATTATCTAATCACTCATTCGAGGAGAAGAGAGAGGCTTGCAAGCAGCTTAAGGGAAGAGCCCACCTTGCTTTGAGTATTAGAGCTCCATAGCTCTAAGGACTCACTGCGAGTGTTTTAGTGTTCTACTTATTTTTTACCACCAGTAGCTAATAAAAGGGGATTCGTTCTTTGTTGTTATTATTTTTTGGTTTAAAATCAATATTGAGCTTGTGTTATATTTGTATTTGTTGTTTCTTGTTTCCTCCTCTATTGTAGTATGCTATGTTTTGTAACTAGTTTTTCTACATGTTATGATGCTTCACTAACCATCTAACAACTCATTTTTTCCCTGTGACATTTCTTGTAGTAAAGCAACCTCCCCTACCAAGCACTGTGCATTTCGTACACTCTTGTGTCAAATGCACCTATATAGGATTGGCGAATCCACTTCTTTTTCCTCTTAAGCTAAGTGGTTGTTGTTTTGCAGAACCTCTCTTCTGCTAAGGATTACTGCAGGACCATTTCTACTCTTCCTCAACTTCTCTAATTCAACCTCTATGAAGATATTTAGTTTGGATAAAGAGAAATTTACATGCACAACAAAATCACATGCGTTCAACCTAGAAAGATGCGCATGTCCCCATGCATGTGTAAAAATAACCCGCGTGGAAACCAGTGAGCAATTTTTCACTAATTTTCTTCATTTTTAGCAATTATAAAGTGACTGGCAACCCATAATAAATATTATAGCACTGTGTTATGGTGTTTCTTGACTATTAGGACATTTTTTTGGCTGAAATTTAGCTTAGCTATTACAAAGTTATAATTTTAGTTTATTATCACAAATTCACATAGTTTAATTAGGGTGCAAGTAATTGGTTGTTAAATCTACACATGCTATCTAAATGAACTAGTTATTGATAATAGACACCCAACACATAGGATTAATTAGCAATAATTAAGTGGCCCATATCTATGCGTCTTTAGTTAGTTTTCAATTTTTCAATTTTTTTGCATTAAGTTTAGCTTAAATTTCGCATTAGGATTCGAGACTAGGCTAAAATATCAAAGAAGGCAAGAAATCTCTGCCACCCTTGCACCTCTTGGTGATCCTAGGTATGTATATGAACACCTTCTTTTGATAGTTTTCCATCTCCTTATAGTGCAACATTTAGTATAATTAGGAAAAATTGTAAGCGGCCCATTATCCATGCATTGTTTATTTTATGAAAGGAACAATAAAATATATTGTAATTAGGAAGGAGTGTAAAGGATCATCACATATCCACATCCTATAACATTTTGATTGTACAGTTCATTACACACATGAAGATTCAGTAAGTTAGGACCTTGGTCCTCTTCTTACCGTCGCTTCACCAAGGTGCACCTTAAGCAAAGTAAGACTCCTTAAAACTAACCATTAATTGAAATCATTAAAATCTCTCCATAGGGGCCACAATAGAATTAATAGTTCAAGTTAGGACCATTGGGGGTAGGCATCCAATAAGCCGCCATGGCCATTTTACATTTTTGAAACATATAATTTGACTATTTATGGAGCTTAAAATTCGTCTATTCGCCCACGGAACAAAATTCCCGAGTGCTACAGAGATTTAAAGGGGGTCAGGCTTAGGCCCAATGCGTGCGATACTATTTGGGGCTACCTGACCCATCTAGTGCTTGGTACTGGTAGCTAAATAATAAGAATCTCAAGACTCAAGCACTCATGTGGGAAGACGGTATTTTAGTGGCCAAATATAGGGCATCCTTCCTTATAGGTGATAGTGCAGGTAGCATTAGGTCCTATTTCCATTACCTTGGTCGATCCTTCGGTTACTGGAAGACATCGCTAGTTCTTTCGGGACGTTAGCCCTAGTACCGATCAAAATATATCTTCGCAAGGCCTAATTACATTTGAGAGTGTGAGGAAGATTAGGTCTTCTAGGATTTTTGAGTATCATACATGAAACAACCAAAACCATATTTTTTTTATTGCTTGATCACATAGTATTAATCTAAAGGATAAACTTAACTTTTATTTTTCGCTTTGTTTTACGTATGTGATCACATTTTTCTTTAATAAATAATCGCTCTCCTCTGAGAAAAAATACAAAAAATTTTCCAAAATCAAACCGAGTTGACACCATAATGGACCCAACGGGACCTCGTCGATTTAGAATTTTTTTGGATCTCCCCCCATTAGAGTGAGGAGTGCAAGGTATATTTAGTTGGAAACCCCCAAGGGTCACCCAACGAAACACCCGTGGAAACCCCCACAGGGTCACCACACACCCTCCTCCCACAACCTCCAGAGGGAAGAGGAGTGCTACCCCTTCGGGGAGCCAAAAGAACACACAATCGGGTACGTCATAGGGTAATATCCCTCAGAAACCCCCCATACACAACCGTATTCCTGTGTTTTCATTGTTCATAATGGCACTCAATACTCAGTTACCTTTCCTAGCATCATTAAAACTCTGAGATATATCAAAGTTAACAAATGATCCCATTTCGCACAACCCCAATTGGCCCCCCATGTCCACGAAGCTCCCTTCGTACATTCCAAATTTGAAGGGAAGCAAGAAGAAGACCCTGGAAATAATGTCATTAATTTCCACCTATGGTGTTCGTCCAATTGTATTATTGATGATACTATTTGACTAAGACTATTGCAGCACATTTTAACCGGACCAACCGCGAAATGGTCTGTGAAGCAGCCTTCTGCTTTGCATGGAAAATTTAGTGCCCTCCCTACTATGTTCCTCACGTATTTTTAGTTACCCATACACCATGATTCAGGAATGGAGTTACTGACTCATTTTAGGAAAGTGCCAGCCGTCCACATCTCAGACCATCTCCATGAATTGTGGCGACCTCGAAGTTTGTGCAAAGCCAAAATCGATGATAGAGTTTTACTAGAACTATTTTTAAAGACTCTCATAGTAGATATTTCAAAGGACATGGCAACCCAAGGACCTAAATCTGAGGAGGATTCCATTAGTAAATCCCAACAACTCGAACTTATATACACCCAGTCAAGATACATTTACAATCCTGCCTAACGCCCTGCGCTTGCACAGTTACAAAGAATTTCCAGGCACATCGAATATTGTAGACAGATTGATCAAGTCATTGACCCAAAGTCACGTAGGTAGCAATATCCTGTACATCATTTACTCATATGATCCTAACCAGAACATTACGTAATTGGGCTACCATCAGAGTCATATTGCACCTTTGTATAATATGATCAATAGGGCATCATCGTATCACCATCAGTAGGGAGGATTGTACCCTCCCTCACAAGGGACCCAGTACGTAGCTAGGAATGTTGATGGAAGAGCTCTGCCCCCCAGAAATCATATACAAATCAGGGATAGGGACCCCAATATTCCCCCTCCCTAGCACAAAAGCCACTGCTGCAAAATAATGCACTGTTGAACTTCATGCAACCTTCTTAGGCCTAGTAGCGCCAATCTTATGACTAGGAGAATCATATTTATTCTCCTAACACAGAAAGGAAAAAGCCGAAAAATAAAGAAATGAGAGATTCTAGATATGGAGACAATAACTAAAAATTCTCTCTGCGATCTCAAGCTGGGGGCAACCCCAACTGAAATAAAAAACAGGAGCCAAATAGCTCCCAAGGGCATAACAAGAGGGCTAATATATGGACAAAACATTCTTGTTCCATTTGTGGTGAGTATGGTCATTATACTCATCACTTTCCCAAACTCCTCGAGCTAAATAAGCTTTAGGGTAATCATGGAAAAGGGTACCTACACAACAAACCGCTCTAATGCGGGAGCCCTTCCCCCACCAAGGGGTGGTTAGTACCAACCAACAACAACCAACCCCAAATGATTCCGGGAAAAACATCCATGAAATATATATGAGTGGCGAGGAAATGTTATTTCAGACAAGGAATCCAAGCTACGATACCCCTCTAGACACCAAATCGTCAAGGGCCAGCACGAGTTCACCTACCACACCCTTAAATATATAAAAATTCCTATTGAACCCCTGCAAAAGATGGCTAAGGGTCCAACAAGGCAAGTAGGACATCACTCCAAAGTGACCCATAAATATAGCATCGTGGATGATTTAGCAGAATCTCCCACTGCCATGTTAGCTTTAGAGGTCCTACAATCTTTCCCAAAGCAATGGAAAGCCTTACTTTCTGTGTTAGGCACCATCGACCCTGCTGATTTGTGCCTAATGGCTTTTGGCTTAGATAAAGCCACCAGTAGGCTTCTGTCATTGGTCACCTTCCATATACCAGTGTCAATCCAGAACATCACTATACACTGATGTATCATTGACGAACATGCATATACATGAATCATGTCAAAAAACATTTGGCAGAAGTTGGGATCTCCTGAACTTAAGCCATTGGACATCACCCTGAGAGCATACGACGGGCACCCTTCAGCTCCTGTCAGTTTCTATCAAAATGTCCCAGTCAGCTTGGCCGATAAGATGGTATGTATAGATATTGAGGTTTTGGACTCTGAACTTGACTATAGTATACTCCTTGGGAAGAGTTATATGTACGCCATGTATTCCATAGAATCCTTCGTCTTCTGTATTATGATGTTCCCCCACGAGGATCACATCATCACCATTGACCAGTTGACATACCATGAAAAATGACCCATGATGACCACATATTTCATTCTACCCTATGTAGATAGATCTATAGAATCACTCATGTGGTACCAAGAATATGGCCCTGGCCAGTTCAAATCATCATATATCCTTGGATCATTCCTAGGAGATCCCCCTGTCATACCAGAATCATTCTCTGATATCATAGGGGCCTCGGTGTCCATGATTCATCATTAAACACTGAAACTAGTAAGGAGATGGAGACTAGTAGTAATGAATTTGAGACCATGGGCACGGATTTTCTACCCTACGCCATCTCCCAAACTCCATGCTTATACCCTCCACCTGATTTCATGTCACAACAAGTCTGGGTAATGGTAACATTGGAAAACATGTATTTTGCAATACATGTCTAGTATCTGGTCCCACCAACCATGTTGGGAGCCCTTGGCATTACATCTACAGGAATAACCCCCATCCCTCCTCGGGAGGCGACACTAGTTAAAGAGATTCTCGTAGAAACTTCAATTAAAGTGACCAAGAAAACCCACATAAAAGGGAAAAAGATAGAAAACCCTTGCATGCCAAGGGAACTACAACCTTGTGAATTGTGTGATATTTTAGGCCATCCTACCAATATTTTCCCATAGTTGGATGAATTAAAATCTCTCCTAAGCTCTGAAATAAATAACGTGGCCACAGGTTCCCATAAAAAAGAACCAGCCACAAAAAATCAAGGCAAAGCATTGCATACAAACCACGAATGCGCTATTTGAAACAATTATGGGCATTACACTCATCATTGCCCATAAATTTCGTGATATAGGGATGCCTTACATGCCCTAGAACAATCATACCAGGAGGATCCCCCCATGTAGACAGATGGTGAAGAACCTCATGTCATATTATACTACAAGAGGCAGGGCAGTCCCCTGGAAGACTTCCGTTTGTCCCTCCACCTCCCATCCAACGTTGTGCACTCTGTGATGAATGCGATCATTTCATCGCCGACTGTGTAGCCCTAGAGCTGTTTCAGAGATGGTATCTTGTTAACCAAGTATGCTATGTCGGCCTATGAGTAGCCGATTATTCGTGTCGAATATGTTTTGGCGATCACCCATTACGTCATTTCCTGTTGGACATTGGGTTCAATGCTCCCCATGTGTTTCAAGACATGGACTAACCACCTCTCATGGATCCTAACTCTGGCGATTGTATTAGATACTAACGCCTGCGGGTTTTGGTCTAACAACAATCGTGATTCCAACAAGTGGTATCAGAGCGACAGGTCTCAAGTTCAAAACTCACCCGGCTTGCATTGGGGGGATATTGTTGGACATTGGGTTCAACGCTCCCCATGTTTTTCGCAACATGGACTAACTGCCTCTCGTGGATCCTAACTCTGGAGATTGTAGCGAAGACTAAAACCTGTGGGTTTTGGTCTAACGGAAATTGTGATTCAACCAATTTCCATTATATCCCTCGATTTTTTTTAGCGTTAACCAATTTACACATGGCCATAATGCACCTCTCCCTACGAGACGGTTCAGATACAGAATCCATGGAAAGCTCAACAACACAAGAGGATGTGACAAGAAGGTCCATTCTCTTTCTGTCAACAGAAAAGTGTCTGGTTGGGGGGCATATAGTCACCCCCACTCGCCTTCCATGGAGAAGACCAACCTGTGCGTTATGCATCACATGTAACCATTTGGTCGCCAAATGCCCAAACATAGAATCAATACGTATATGGTATCCAATCACCTCACTAGCCCAAAGGGAAGGGAATACCTAAGAAATAAATTCTTATCTAGTGTGTCAAGGAAACCATCATGCTCAACACTGTACTTACATCCCTCGAGTGCGCCCGCTAATAGACATCATACATTCATTGGAAACATAGCGCCGAGATATAATTATCCCAGAGCCAAGAGAACCTAATGTGAGGCAGACTGCCCCCAGGAAGCCTACGCCCTATCAATACCAAAGCATTGGGTGAGTTAAAACGATGCACCATCCCAACAGATCCCATCTCCAGCTAAGGACAACATGTGGGCAACGTGATAAAATTGACCACTAAGTCAATCAATGTAAGGAACTGAAGAACCTTACAATGAGCCTTCACAAGGCCACCCCCATCTCGCAGATCAATATCTCTAATCAAGAGAAGATCACACATTGTTATTGCAGGATTTTCTATCAATTTCACCATACAATTAATTGTGAGTACCTCCCAAGGCTAGAAGGATCAAGAGTAGCATTAATTCTAGCACCCCCAAAGGAGCTAGACCTCCCAAAACCAAAAAATCAAAGATGGAAATAGTAGAACCTTTCCCCTACGTTTGATCCCCTCTGAGAATTTACTTCACGGGAAAAGAGTAGTGTTAGTTCTCACACCATCTACTCGGTAAGCACCGTGGTACCATGCACCATTTTCACTGGTCATAACCATGAAACAGAGGCATGCCCCTTAATGGAAACATTTAAGCACCTCTACACCAAGCACAATTTCCAAATATAGGAAAGTGCAAGTACTCTTGGTACGCCTTGTGAGGAACCTAAAATTTCTCTCATACAAGCTACCACGATGGACACAAAACATCATATACGATTCATCTCGTCGTACATAGGAACCATGACTCATGCTGTCTCCTCATCAGTCATAGGTGTCGAGACCGCTCCAACTACGAGAGTATTTGTACCAACGACGATGCAAACCCAATTTTTCTGCACCGTGTCAACTGCATCATGGTTCCACCGCATTGACCATGGAATCTTATTCATGTCTATTGACCAGCATTGTTAGGAGTGAACCACCTCCTCATGACCTTACGCAATCTCAATCCCCCTTAGGATACTTGTTTCAATCAGGTGAGGATATTTTGGAGGCCATGATGAAACCAGATTATCCATGTTATGCAATGCATCATTGCTCATTTTTTCTTTCTGAAAAAATGTTCGGCCCTAACAATCCACGAAACCAAGAGATTTACGCAATCAAGTCAAAATATTTCCTTCCATCTGGGAAAGTCGATTCGTTCAAAATTCCCATTTTAGCGCCCAATGCATTCGAAGAAGGGAACATGTCTAACATTTCTCCAAACACCAAAGTAAATATCTCTAGAAATCCTAAGAAAGTCGAAGAAATATCGCTGGGGGCAGCATGTTCCCAGACGAAGTAACCTCTTACACCCACTTTTTGCAAGAGTATAGAGACATTTTTGCATGGGACTATTAAAAAATGCTAGGGCTTAGTCCCACTATAGTATAGCACCATATTAACACCTGGCCCGATGTACCACTAGTATGCTTCCCAAAGCCAGGTTTATCTATCCCATCGCTTACACATCATGGGTTTCCAACCTTGTTCCCGTCATGAAAAGACAGGGCACCATTCGCATCTGTACGATTTTCAAGATTTGAACAAAGCTTGTCCAGAGGACAACTACCCTATCCCATTCATCGACCAAGTCATCGACACTTGCGCGGGACACGAGGCCCTCTCCTTCAAGGATATATTCTCTGGGTATAACCAAATCCAAATTCAGCATACCGACTAGTACAAGACTCCATTCACCACCCCATGGGGCACGTTCGCATATTAGGTTAATCCATTCGGTCTTAAAAATGTTGGAGCCACTTTCTAGCGGGACATGAACTATATATTTCATGACGTGGCCCACCTTATCCTCTCCTACTTAGACGACCTCAAAATTCGATCCAAGAAGCGATCTGATCTGTGGCTAGTATTCCAACAATGCTGGCAATACAACCTACACTTGAATCCTCTCAAGTGCGTCTTATGTGTCATTGCAGGTCGAATTCTAGGTTTTATTGTGTCCCAACAAGGTATTAGAGTGAACCCCCTCAAGTTCCAAGCCATCAAAGAGGTACCGCCACCTCGAACCCTCAAGAAACTCCAAAGCTTGCAGGGAAAAGCCAGTTTTCTGAGACGCTTTTTCCGGGATTACATCACTTGCGCTCAGGGATTCCTATGCCTCCTCCATCAGGACATCGCATTCAAATGGGATGAAAAAGCACAAAAATTGTTCGAGGCACTGAAAGACGCATTATCTTCAACATCATTGATCAATCCACCAAACTGCAACAAAGATTACACCTTGTATCTGTCAGCGTCCGAGACTTCTTTGGCCAGTGTGTTAATCTAGGAGGGCCCTGATGGTAAAGAACACATAATTTATTTCTTTAGCAAAAAATTATCTAGCCCTGTGTTAAGGTATGATCTCGAAGAGAAAACTGCCGTAATATTAATACACGCAGTCCAAAAACTTCAGCACTACACTAGCTTAAGGACTATAATAGTTGTCACAGATATCAACCCCACACTAGTAGAAAATGATGACATTAGTGACTAGGTGACTAAAAAATTTAGTCACCGCAATGATTTCAAGTGAATTACTACTAAATTTTATCAATTTTAAGTGACCAAACTAAAAATGACTAACTTAAACGACTAATTCAGTCTAGGAATAAAATATTCGACTAGATAATAAGTGTATAAACTAAAAACGACTAACTTAAATGACTAATTTAGCCTAGGAATAGAATATAGGACTAGATAATAAGTGACTAAAATAAAAACGATTATCTTAAATGACTAATTATTCTAGGATTAAAATATATCACTAGATAATAAGTGACAAAATTAATAATGATTAATGTAAATGACTATTATAGTCTGAGAATAAAAATATGACCAAATAACAAGTGCACCGAGTATATGAATTAGTCATTTATGTTATTAATTTTTAATTGTGGACACACTATTTTTTATGGGTTTTTTGTGGCATTGTTACATACCATGGTTGATTATTGCACTAGAAGCATAGAGAATGATTTCATAATTTAAGTAACATAGGATGATTTGGCACTTAGAATGCACTAACACATAGCACTTGGCACATATTGACAACTGTTCCACTACAAAAAAGGCCTTTAGGGGTGGTTTGGCTTGCGACATTCTTGACAAAACCACCTCTAAAAGTGTTTTTAGGGATTTAGGGGAGGTTTTTGAAAACCCCCAAAAGTCATGAAAATTTGAATTTTTTTAGGGGGCTTTCTAAAAATTACCTCTAAACGTGTTTTCTCATGTCTTTTGGAGGGAGATTTTAAATTATTTTCCCTAAATATAGTTTTCATTTCTTTTCCCCTAATATTTTAAATTATCGTCACAATACTTCAATTAACTTACATTCATGTGCAACACATGTACATAATTTACATCATTAACAACATCATCATCACAATACACGATTTGCGTGAAACAACCCTTGAACCTTCCACTTTTATTAGACAATGTAAAACTTCATTACTTGAGGGTCTAATACAAAGGCTTAACCCTTAATACAACAACTAAGCCAAAAAAACTTTTACTTGCCTAGAAACTTGTCCCGCTCGGCTTAACTGACCCAATGAGCCATATCTACCCTACTCGTGGCTCCCTTTAGTTCCTTCTCGACTTTCTTGGTTTGTCTGCCAAGTGTAAAATTGCTCAATCTTCCTTGTTATTGGTTTTTCTACCTTGTCGTCTTTTCCTCTTCATTCTTGATTGTTCCTCTTCTCCTTATGACTTTCCCAATTGTCCCTTGACTTGTATATTTGATATGTCCCTACGAAAAAACTTTAGAAAACCATTCGGATGAAACCCTTGGAAACCCTTCATGAAAAACTGCAGAAATCCCCCTCCCCAAACATAAAAGGTATTATACCCTTAAATTTGACGAAGGAAATGGGGGTGCGCTTTGATCCACTTATTTGTGCATTGGTCACAAAAACATTTTTAATATTGATTCTTTGGGTGCAACTACATTCTCCAAAATTATGTCAAGGTGCCCCAATGGCTTCAGGGTTAGGCACTCATGGGAATTAAACCTCGTCCAAGGTGAAAAACTCCTCCCTTTCCACCATTGGATCCTACCTTTTTTGGAAACTGAAGCTTTCTATTTCTCTCAATAGTCATTTAGTGAATTAAAAAAATTATACGGTTAACATTATTTTAATAATTTGTTACAATGATTTTCTTGAGTTTCGAACCATTATCTCATATTCTTACCCTATAAATTTAATAAATTTTATTTTTATTAAACTAACATTCGATTATATCATATTATTTGTCATCTACCAAATTAAAAACCAGATCAACCATAAAATTTAATTTCTTTTGTCCCATATGTCTTTATATTAACTAGATACAAGCAACAAGGTGTAGGATTTGGATTATTACAAAGCTACTCCTTAATACAAGGCAATTCTTCATGCTCTTCCACTCTAACATAATCATATTATCCAAAATTATAAACATATTTTCACTTCCCTTGGTGTCTCAACCACAAATCTTGACCCCCAACCATAAAATTTAATGTGTTTTGTCCCATATGTTTATAAATTAACTGGATACATGCAAACAAGTGTAGGATTTGGATTATTACAAATTAGCTACTCCTTAATACAAGGAAATTCTTCATGTTCTTTGATTCCAACAAAATTAAATTATCCAAATTAATACAAGGAAATTCTTCATGTTCTTCCATTCCAACAAAATTATACTATCCAAAATTATAAAAAATATTCTCACTTCCCTTGCTAGCTCAACTACAAAACTTGACCACAAGGGTGTCTAGAAAATTGAACTAATGACCTGTCAATAGCAAAGGAGCTTTAACTTTAGAGACTCAACTAATTAAACTAACCCTCACAACTTCAAAATTATAAAAAAACATAAACATATATAAACATATATAATTGTTATATCAACGGGGTCTTGGATATATGGTGATTAGGTGCTTTGTTAAGGCACTCCTTGTTGTGAAGTCACCGGTTCAATTCCCTGCCTCAATTGGGGTGATATGTTGGACATGATGATGTTGTAATCCCACCCAAACTTACTATATATGTTATGAATTAATTCCTTTCCTCGATTGGGGTGATATATTGGACATGATGATGATGTAATCCCACCCAAACTTAGTATATATGTTATAAGTTATTTTTTTTTTTATAATTCAAAATATTTTGAGATTTGAGGAAAATAACTTTAAATTTATAAAATTATAATTAAAATATTAAATATTATAAACAAATATTTACTAATAAGTTCTCCAGGTTGTAAATAAAAATTATAAATCTAAAATACACTCATACATGATGAGATCACATTTCATATAATATCAACCTAGATCCATTTTAACTCCTGATCTACTAAGCACTTAGAGGGATCAAATCTCTTAGAGATGCAAAGTTCTAAAAGAGACTTGATTCCTCTAGGTGCTTGATTCTTAAGATGGATTTAGACTAGTTTAATTTCCCTTTTTAAATAGACTACATTCCACATGATTACCATTGATTCTCAATGCCATATATCATTATTATTTATATTTATAGTGTCATTTTTTTTTTTTTTAATCAAATTAAAAAGTTTACATTGGATTACATTAATTTTTTATTTTTTTAATTTTAAATTTATATAATTTTTGGCCAAAATGTTAAACATTGGAGATGGCCTAGAGAACATCTCTAAAATTTTATGTTTAAAGATTTTCATTAGGGTAGGTTCTGGAGGGAAGGGTATCAATACTACCATCATACCATATGGGACCATATATCTTCAGTTTCATCCCCGACTTCTCTAAAATTTTATGTTTAAATATTTTCATTAGGGTAGATTCTTGAGGGAAGGGTATAAACACTCCCATCGTACCATATATTTTCAGTTTCATCCCCGACTCTCTTTCTTCCGGAGCATTCTACACAATATGATTCTACAATTCTGGATGGAAAGGTACAAAAACTCATAGCATACCATATCTCTTTAGTTTCATCCCCGACCCTTTGTCTTCCGAAGGATTCTGCACATTCCAATAGTGAGCACACTTGCGAGGGATCGAATCCCATTCCCTAAGTTGAAAGTAAGAATTATTTTTAATCACAATTATTATCCACTTCCTTGTTAGAGCTTGATTCTATATGTTGCTAGATGTTGGAAGTTTTTCAAAGACAAAGTTTCATAGCTTTTATTCTTGTATTGCGTAAGTTTATTTCTTTTCATAATCAACATTGTTCTGTCAATCTGGTTTTGAATGAAATTTTACAAGATTTAGGTTTGTTTCATTGAGGGTTTGTTGAGATATTAATCTCATTATACGTTAGGTTCAGTTCAGTTAATTTCTTGTCTACCAGGTGTCATAGGAAGTTTAGTTTTACTTTAGTTTGCTTCAGTTTACTTCAGTCATTTATTGCTGATGTTTCCAATGCAATCCTAATTATCTATTCCTAATATTGTGAAGAGAAATTCTCTGCTCCAGTTTGTTTTCAGTGTTTCAATTCTTGTCATGGTATCAGAGAGAGATTGCATAAGCCTCCCTAGAGAGCAACAATAGAGCCACGAAGGAGCATAAGAAAGAAGCAGTTGATTGGCGCGACTGTGAGTTGATTGGCACGAGAATACACCACATACCCGTGCCAGTTTCATGACTCGAATCGTTTTTGAAATATGTGCGACTGTTTCAATCGGGAACGCGCCAGTCTGCCCAGTAAAAATTTTACACATTTGCGTTAAAGTCAAGTGACCCATGCATGCTAAGGTACGAAGCGTTCGTATATTTAAAAAATCGTTTTTCAAAAGGTACGAAGGTCAATGTGGATTTTATAAATCGATTCAAAGGGATGGCGATTTTAAAACAAGTCAAAGGCATGAAACATTTTGTGGTAGTGACTTTAAAAAGGTAAAAGCCTTTTTATAAAGAAGTTTTTTTATTAAAGTTTTTTTTTATAAAAAAAAAACTTGAAATTGGATTAAAGGTTTTTAAAAGAGCATTTGGTGAAGGTGAAGTTTTTTTTTTTTTAAAGGAAGGTTTTTTTGAAGAGAAAATTTAAAAGAAGGTTTTTAAGGATTTTTTTTAAATATTTAAAAGAGATTTAAATTTTTAGAGAAGATTTACAAAAGGTGCATTTGAAGAAATAATGGCCTCTTCAAGTTCTTTGCCACAGACACCAAATCTGATTGGCAAAAGTTATGAATTCTGGAATTTGAGAATGAAGACTTTTTTACAAGCACAAGATTTTTGGGACACGCTTTTGATTGCTTATGTAGAGCCGACCCAAGAAGCATGGGCGACCATGACCAATAATCAGAGAAATGCAGCTATTGAACTCAGAAAGAAGGAGCACAGAGCCAAATGCTGGATACAAAATTCAGTCGATGACTCTATTTTTGACAAAATAACTAGTGCGACAACAGCAAAAGAATGTTGGGATATTTTCAAAGCTGCATATCAAGGAAATGATACAGTAAAGACCATTAAACTGCAAACATTGAGAGCTCAGTTTGAAACCCTAAAGATGGCTGACACTGAAAATGTGGATCAGTTCATGACCAGAGTCATGGGAATAGTCAATCAGATCAAACTCATTGGCGAAACCATTATAGATCAGAAAGTTGTTGAAAAGGTTCTTCGAAGTCTACCAAAGAAATATGACATGATTGTCACAATCATTTTGGAATCCAAATATTTTAAAACTTTCTCAGTAGAATAGTTGACTGGATCACTTTTGGCACACGAAACAAGACTCAATCTGATAGAAGATTCCACGGAACAAGCCTTCAAAGCACACCTCTCATTTGACAGAGGTAGAGGCAGAGGATACAGAGGCGGCAAAAAGCGAGGCACAGATCAAGGTAATGGTAGATCTTATCATCATCATGCAACAGAGCAGTGGAGACCTCCACAAAACCGAAATCAGAGAGGAAGGTCATGGAACAGATCGAGTGTTCAATGTTACTACTGTAAGAATTTTTGCCACTACGAACACGACTGTAGAAAGAAACAGTCAGATGAACACAGAGGCTATATCAATCTCTCCAATAATGAAGGAGAATCCTTAGAGACCATGTTTCTTTCATGCCATATCCCAGAAGACAAGCAGAGTGAAGATCTTTGGTTGCTCAACAATGGATGCAGCAATCACATGACATGCAACAAGAGACTTATTTCTTCTCTAGATGCTTCCATAACATCAGAGATAACACTTGGAGATTGTACAAGTATTAAAGCTGAAGGAAATGGTACTTTTCCTATTCTTACTAATCAAAATCAAAACAAATACATCCCTGATGTTTATTATGTTCCTCAGCTCAAACATAACCTCCTTAGTGTAGGACGATTAATGGAACATGGCTATGATGTATTGTTTCAAAAGAACACCTGCTATATATATGACAAAGATCCTCATAAAAGGTTGATATCAAAAGTTGAAAAGACCAAGAGTAGGATGTTTCCATTGACCCTTAGAAGCCAAAATACCAACCAATATTTAGTCCACAATATATCAAGAATAGATGAAACTCATCTATGGCATTCTAGGTATGGTCACATTCCAGTCAAGAGTCTCATTCTGCTTCAAAATAAATCTATAGTCATTGGTCTACCTACTATCAGTGAAAAAGTCTGTAATTGTGAAGTTTGTGTCTTGTCCAAGCATAAAAGAGATAGTTTTCCCTCATCAACCTCAAGGGCGAAATAGCCTTTGGCACTTGTCCATACCGACATCTGTGGTCCAATGCAGACATTGTCCATTGGTAGTAGTTTCTACTTTCTGACTTTTATTGATGACTTTAGCAGGAAAATATGGGTGTATTTTTTAAAAAACAAATCAGATACCTTCTCTAGATTTCTAGAGTTCAAGGCAGAAGCAGAAAAACAGAGTGGAAAATTCTTGAAATTACTCAGATCAGACAGAGGAGGAGAATACACTTCAAATTAATTCAAAAAATTTTGTCGACAGCAAGGTATCCTAATGAAGTACACAACCAGATACACTCCACAGAAAAATGGAGTAGCAGAAAGAAAGAATCAGTCGATCATGAACATGGCGAGATGCATGCTACGGGAGAAGAAGTTGACAAATAACTATTGGGCTGAAGCAGTGTCGACAACAGTGTATGTTCTTAACAGATCTCCAACATCCAGCCTACAAGATAAAATACCTCAAGAAGCATGGGATGAAAAAAAGGTAAATGTGTCACACTTTAGGATCTTTGGATCAGTAGCTTTTTCTCATGTTCCTGAAAAAATCAGAAAAAAGCTTGATGATAGAAGTGAAAAATGCATATTTGTAGGTTACAGTGAGTAGTCAAAAGCCTACAAATTTTATAACCCCATTACCAAAAATTTCATTATAAGCAGAGATGTGAAATTTCTCAAAAATAAATCTTGGTTTGACCATGTAGATGAAACATCAAATCAGCCTTTTTATCTACCACAGACTCCAAGATTGCAGGTTCAAGAACAACCAGAACAGTCTGAAAATGGAACATCATCAAGCACTGATTCAGCCAGTGATCAAAAATCTTCAGAAGAGGGACAAAAAAAAAGAAGTATCAGAGAGATATATGAACAGGAGCATGAATCTGAACAACAGAATATGTTTGCATTCATTTCAACTTAGCCGACTTATTTTGAAGAAGCAGTCAAAGAAAAGCATTGGGTCGAAGCAATGAACCAAGAAATTGCTGCCATAGAGAAGAATCAGACTTGGGAATTAGTTGATCTCCCAAGAGACAAAACAAAAATTGGTGTAAAATGGGTATATAAGACCAAGCTAAATGAAAAAGAAAAATTTGAGAAACATAAGGCAAGGCTGGTTGCCAAAGGATTCTCACAATAGTTTGGTGTCGACTATGGTGAAACATTTGCTCCAGTAGCAAGGTTAGACACTGTCAGAACCATTTTGTCCACAACAGCTCAACACAAATGGAAAGTCTATCAGCTTGATGTAAAATATGCCTTTCTAAATGGTGTATTACAAGAAGAAGTTTATGTAGAGCAGCCTCCAGGTTTTGAAGTAAAAGGACAAGAGAAAAAAGTATATAGATTGAAGAAAGCTTTATATGGTTTGAAACAAGCTCCAAGAGCTTGGTACAATCGCATCAACACCTATCTCATAAAAAGTGGTTTTTCCAGAAGCAGTCATGAACCCACTTTGTATACCAAATCTCATGAAGGTAAAGTTATTATTGTATGCCTTTATGTAGATGATCTTCTTTATACAGGAAATATGATGTTAGAAGATTTCAAAGCAGCAATGCAAGAAGAGTTTGATATGACAAATCTAGGAGTTATGAAATATTTCCTACAAATTGAAATTCACCAATCTGATAATGGCATTTTTGTTGGTCAACAAAAATATGCCACTGATATCATTCAAAATTTCAGAATGACCAATTGCAAATCAGCTGATACACCAATTGCTCAAGGTATCAAACTTAGCAAAGAAGGTGTAGCACCATCTGTTGATCCCACATTGTATAAAAGCCTAGTTGGTAGTTTGTTGTATCTAACTGCAACTAGACCCGATATTATGTTTGCAGCAAGTTTTGTCTCCAGGTTTATGCAGTCACCAAAGCTTACTCATTGGGAGGTTGCAAAAAGGATCTTAAGGTATATTACAGGGACCATAGACTATGGTTTGTTTTATGCACATTCTGAAAATTGTTCACTTTCAGGTTATATAGACAACAATTATGCAGGGAGTTTAGATGATCGCAAAAGTACCTCAGGGTATGTTTTTCATCTTGGTAAAAATATGATTTCATGTGCATCCAAGAAACAGTCAATCGTTTCAATATCTTCCGCAGAGGCAGAATATGCAGCAGCAAATTCAGCAGCTTGTCAAGCAGTGTGGTTGAGAAGATTATTGAAAGACATTTCTGATATTCAGAAGGAGCCAACTCCAATTTACTGTGATAACAGTTCAGCAATTTCTTTATCAAAAAATCATGTTTTTCACAAAAAGAGCAAGCACATTGACACACGTTTTCATTTCATTCGTGAACTTGTCAATGATGGGGACATCACACTTTCTTTTTGTGGTTCCAAAGATCAGCTTGCAGATATTTTCACAAAGCCATTGGGAAAGAATGTATTTTAATTTCAAAGAGAGAAATTAGGCATTGTTAGTGCCTCCACTTGTAACAGTTGAGATTAGGAGGGGATTTTGAGATATTAATCTCACTGTCCATTAGGTTCAGTTCAGTTAATTTCTTGTCTGCTAGGTGTCATAGGCAATTTAGTTTTACTTTAGTTTGCTTCAGTTTACTTCAGTCATTTATTGCTGATGTTTCCAATGTATTCCTATTTATCTATTCGTAATATTGTGAAGAGAAATTCTCTGCTCCAGTTTGTTTTCAGTGTTTCAATTATTGTCAGGGTTTAGGGTCTTGGTGGGAGTTTTCGAGAATAATTTGTATATCCTGTAGGGCATTATGAATGCATTTGATTTGGCCTCAGTTTAAGTTTTGGCAGCTTCAATAATTTTTTCTACGTTTTATCGCTCATAAGCAAGGGGATTCGAACAGGCACTTTTTTCGGGCAAATGGGTGGTGGTGTTGTTAAAAGGTTAGGAGAAATGGATGGAAGCCAAAGTGGTGTTGGTGTTGGTGTTGAATTTGTGCAGGAAAGGCCGTATCAATTGACCAAGAAACATGATGACGATGTGGCTAAGGTTCGATCCTTGGTCTCTCAGTCGTGGCCTTTTAGCCGATTGCAAAAGCAGGCACCGACTAAAATGAAATTGAAAAGGAAGTCCCTGGATTCAATGGGGTTATGTTGTAGGAGCTCAATTCCCTTGCTACCTCCAATCATGGTGTCTCATTTAGAAGGAGGAGATGTTGACAGGCCACTGCTTAATGAAGAAGCTGGAAAAAAAAACCCAGAAGAAGAATAAATTTAATGCTCGTCGGCAAACAAGATCGGTCCAGAAAATGCAATTGGTTATGCTTCTCTGTCAATGCATTGGGATAATCTTACACTCGACTCTGAAGTGGAACCAAAGAACCTTCCCTTTCCTGGCCCTCAAAGCCGCCCTGGATAGGACAATCTTCTAATTGTTTAGACACCATACGATCTGTGAAACTTCCACAAACTTATCATCTCTAACACCCGCCTCTGCGTCTGGCACGATCAATCTGGAAGAAACGGGATCCAACTTCCATTGATGATGAGAACGCCCTATTTCTCTGAGTTGTGGAAGCGTGAAAATTCTGGGAAGGAGCAGACATGAAAAAAACAAGAGAACCCATCTAACCCAAGAGAACCCTGTTGTATACCCCATAGCGAAGGAATTTTCCTCCTCCTTCGTCTTAGCTAAATTGGTCTTGCAACTAGTTTTGGTTTTAATGTTGTTTATTAAATATTTGGAGAACTCTAGAAATCAAGGATGGAGACGCAAGTGTGGTTATGGAAAACATGAATCCTACCAGAAAATGGCTTCTTGTTGTTTCAGCCTATGGAGAATACCAAGGCATCAGTCATCGGTTGGTAAATATATCTCCCGTATGGATTTATGGCCTTATATGAACGTGTAACATTAAAATTCATTTTCATTTTCTTTATTTGATTATAATATCATCATTTTCTTTATTTTCTTTCTTTATTAATGTTGTGACTCCAACAAATGGATGGCAACACCTCGCGGCACCATTTATACATGAGAAGGTTTGCTCCTCCTCCAATTTCTTTATAGAATTATGTGTTCAAGACCATTGTTGCTCATGATTTACTTGTGTATGGAGCTTATCAAAGTTTTGGTAGCTTCAATAAATTTTGCTGGCTTGTTTTCTTGTTGGATGTAAACATGCGGTGTACTCTAAACCAAATCTGTTGCTCAGGTGATTTGTTAAAGACACCATAAATTTTATCTCACGCTACATGTGATGTACTCTAAACCAAATATATTGCTCGGCGATTTAATAAGTACTATAAGAATTCATTTTCTTTGATGGTGCAACCATTTTCTCTCCCTGATCGTTCAAAAGAACCAATTCATGTAGTGTATTTTGGAGAAAGTGGTATTGTTCGATGTTCTCATTGCAAAGGATACATAAATCCTTTTATGAGATTCATTGATTAGGGTAGAATTTTTGTCTGTAATTTGTGTAGATTAAATAATGAGGCACCTCGAGAATATCATCATAATTTGGGTCCAAATGGAAGGCATTGTGATGAGGATGAAAGGCTAGATCTCTACAGAGGCACAGCTGAATTTGTTGCCGCAAAAGAGTACATGGTTATGGATCTAATGCTTGCTATATTTTTCTTCCTAATTGATGTTTCCATGAATGATATAAAGACAGGAGAAACCATTGCAGCATGTAATGCGATCAATCGATCAATGTAAATATTGTTTCATCTATTCTTTCTTTGTGCAGGCACTATTATTAGGGATGAAGTTGGATTTTCCATTGGATAATGTTGGAAGTGAGTTTTTGGGTATTGCTGCGAAGGTGGTACTTACCAAGGATTCAATAACTATAGTTGGTGACTGGAGCACTCAAGAAGTTGTTAAGAAAGGAGTGTCTCAAACTAGAAGCTTGATTGAGGTGTGTTATTTCTCTATAACTTAAAAATAGGTTTCTTTATCCAAATGGAGGCTTGAAATTATTGTCTTGTTTTCTATGTATAGCCACCATATATTGTAAAGTGGCCATCACCTTGTGGGGAGGGATATCCTCATTAATATCAGTCATGATGATGGTATTAATCTCAAATTTTACTTGTGATTTGTCAAGAAAGGAGTGTAGAAAGCAACAATATTCATGCACTGTTTATAATTTTAATATATGCGCCTTTGAAGTAACATGTAATAATAATTACACACATTAAATTTAAATAAATGAAGGTTTCTTTAATATCAGAATATGTTTGACCTAATAGTTGAGTTCCCTATCAACCTACTTTATCAAAGGTTTTCACCAATGATACCATTCTCACTTTCTTTTAAGGTGGTGGAAAAATACTACGAAAAGGAAAAATTGAATGAAATAATTACCAATATTTCTGGTGGAGTTGTTGTTATCCACGTAAAATTTGCCATGGTTGAATTTATGGTATCTATCTGTAACAATTCCCTGTTAGTGGCATTATAACAATCTGAATCTAGTTGATGGAAGTTGTTGACTACATTTCAATGTATATTTGTCTAAAGTAAGAATGGAGGGTATATTATTGTGTTCATAATTGTTGATAGGTGGGAGAAAAAACAGAGACAGATTTGAAGGAAAAGAAGTTAAGAGTGGAAGATGCCTTGAATGCAACAAAGGTATGCATGAAGAAAATTATGCCTAATCAATTACATGATGCAATTCTAATTTGCAAAAACTTCTTGTGATCTATAATAAAGATGAATAATGAATTTTAATATAATATTTTCATGCATGGGGCTACTATTATATAAGATGGGGATAGGAAACAAGTTATTGCATCTTGGACTTATTTTGAGTGAGGCTTTCAACTGCTGCTATGTGGGATTGGTGTTTGCAATAGTTTCATGCTAATCATCATGTCCAACAACATAAGGATCTAATTTTATAGTAATTAGCAGTGGTCGGGAGGATGTATTATGTTTCACATTAGTTTTCCTAGTTAAGCAGAATGTTGGTATTTGGAATACATCTTACATTACTATTTATGGTCAAAGTATGGTGGAGAGAGGGTCAATTTCCCAAGAATGAGTGAGCATTTGGTTTGATTGATTTGGATACTTGGAAGTGTATCCTTGCTATGAAATCGTTTGGAGCGGGATGCCCTTGTAAGGGCTATTACAACATCAATTTTCTTTAGTGTAGCATGTTGGAAAGGTGTTGGTAGTCTTCCTTCTTCCCACCTTTTCTAGGTCTCCTCTTTTTTATCTTCAAAATTGTTTGGCGATAGTCAATTTGTTTATATAGAACATGGATGTGAGTATAGTAGATTCTGATTTGGTGAGATGCATTATTTGGAGTTGGAGGATAGGGTAGTTGTATCGCTTTTGGGCTCATCATATAAGTACACATAGAATTTAGCAGTTTTCTTTTCTCTCGAGTATAAATTGAGAGAAGGATGATAAAAAGAGCTTAAAGATGTTAACTAAGATGAAAAATTATGTAATGTACCCTAGTTTTGGTAGAAATATCATTGTTTTGGTTTGCATCATCATGTGATAGCAACCTTCATTCTCTACCCATTATTTATATTCGACTCCCTATAATTATCTTTTCTCTATGCTCCTCCTTTATCTAATCTCCATATATTTCTAGAACTTAGAGGCCATTTTCTAACTATCCTTTTCAATATTATGGGAAATGCAATATTTCATTTTCTTTTTCTTAATTTTATTATCAAATCCAATTACAGTTCCATTAATGGGTGGCTTGAATTTCTTGATCGTCCATTTGATTCTATGTATCATTTGTTTTGAGGATGTGATTAGCCTCCCAACTGTCAAATGAATTGAACAATATCTTTGACTCTACTCACATTTACTTCAATTTAGATACTAGAAGCTTGAGAAAAACTAGCAAGATGGGAGATTATAATTTGAGGAGTCCCCAACATTGCAATGATTTTTCAAGTAATTTTGCTCAATAATGGCACTCCTTTTAGAAGAGCTGATTTTTTTTCCATATTGTTTTTTGTTTCTCTAATATTCCATGCACATTTAAAAAATGTGTGTACCTTTGCAATATATATGAATCTTTGCGAGCTTGACAGGCCCTAGTTTCCTTTCGAGGCCAATGAATGATAATGCATACATGCTTTGAATATAGATCCACTTGATAATATCATTATTTTAAGGGTTATTTTGGGAGGATTGGTTCTCTTGAGTTGTTGTTGATTTATGATGCCTTGGCTTTGAGATATTGGTTTAATATTCCAAGTCGATATTCACTTTTTGTTGCTTTAGTACAAATTTTATTTGTGCAATTTATAATGAAAGTTTATGTTTTCAAATTAATAGTATATTTTATATGTTTTTTTATGAGACTTCAAATGTTACAAATTCAATTAACAAAGTTTAACCCTAGGGGTACTTAGGAAAAATTTCCATTGTGTCCTTGGAAACTCTTCCACTTACTTTAGGCCAATTCTTTTCTAGCACAAGGGGGAACCCTTAGAATAGAAAATATTGTTTTTGATAGTTTCTTAAGAATAATATGGATGTTGGAATTTATTGAGACCAATACTTATCCAATTTGGTTGTGGATTCAAGACCAATGAAGAATATGGTTCAAATCGATGAATAGGCATGGCTAGAATATTAAAAATATTCTCTAGCCAACCACAAAGGTCTTTTCAAATGTAGAAATTCATAGGAGGGACCTTTCAAATAACCCTCACAACAATTATGAAATAGACAAATATAACATGTAACTATGAAAAATAAATGGAATAAGAACACTATCCATTAAATGAACAATGATTACAACATGGAGGGTTACACCTCAACCTTCTCTTCTCAATGGAGCAAAGGTGACATTCATTAAAGAATAGACCAATCATTTGTAAGAGTAATTCAAACCCTTGTTAGTTTCATGCTTTAACTGAATGAAAAAGAGTGGTCATACAATAAAATATGGATTTACACATTGTTTATCAATCTCAATATAGTTGTCTACTCTAACAATATCAACTTTTGACTAAAGGGAGGTCAAATTTGGGAGTCAATGCAAGTGTTTACTTTTTTATGACTTTTGCTTTAGACATGACCTATGTTTCCATGCCATGAAGGAATAGTTTGATGAAACACATTATTGAAGAAAATCATTTTGATAAAATATTCAATATGACTATCAAATACATTTTTTAGAATACATCACAAGTCAAAGCGAAGCCTATAGACTCTCCAAGAAGTAAAAAAATGAATACAAAATATGGTAAGTTATAAAAAAATAATTTAATAACTGACCATGAGACAAAATGGTTTTGGTTTGGGTTAAAGATATTTTTCTTAGTAATCCCTTATTTTCAATATTTCAAAAGAAGATATTTGGATTCTTGTAAAGTGGATCCCAAATGCTTGAATATGAACTATGAACGGAAACAAGCTTTTAATCAACTACATGCCAATGCTTGAACTTTATTGTGTTTCTCAACAATATCATTTTTGGCTGCTTGAGAAAAATAAGCAATTGTGAACATATTGTGAAAAATGTGCCACTCTAAAAAAATAGTTGTCGAGTTCACTCGACATGGAATATTGTAAAAAATGGTCGAGTAGAAGGAATCTAGTGATGCAAGTTTCCTCCTGAAAGTTTCAATGCCTAATGGAACTAGCAATGCTGGTAAATTTGTAACAATAATCTCACAGTGTTTTCCAACATTAAATTATTACATGAGCTACTTTAATTTTACATGATATTGGATGCATCTCAAAGGGATGGAAAAATACGGAAAGTATCTTTGATATCCAATTTTTTTGGCCGAAAAGAGGAAATGAGTACAATTGGTCCTAGTGATTTTGTTCCAGAACTGGAGGGATGATCATGTTTTGACGAAAATGGAGATAAGGGGGAAGAGCCATGGTATTCATTTCATCTTATTTCCAGTTAGTTCATCATGGAAAGTTAAAAGATTTGGAATATGGTGTTCAAATGGCTCCATGGTTTTCCATGTTTGAAAAGTTGGAATTGGACTCGGAATCAAATTAGGAACTAGTTTACTAGAAAATACATCAAATATTGATTATATATAAGTTGAATTGGCCTATCGGACTAGTTATGTACTTAACCAACTAGTTTGATGTGGAACTAGTCACTAAACCAATTAAAGGGATAGACCATCCTCTTTTAGGGGCAAATTGGTTGAATTGGACGGTTCTGGTTCTTGTTTGGTTGGTTTTAAAAACACTTTTCCTTTGAAGTAGATTATCATTTTAGGTAAGTGTCTTGGAATTTTTACATTATATTATGAGAACTTTGACTAGAGTTGAAATTAACATTTTCCAATACAATACTATGTATTGAAACACTTTATTTGAGTGTGTTCATCAAAGTTTAATCTCACTTTTTTATCTTATATTTCAATACAATTCTTTTCTTTGTTCATCAGAGTTACGAAAAGAAAGAAAAGTTTCCATACTAGTAGGCAGGAGGATGTATAGGTATGTAGTTATTAGTAGAATTGACATTGTTTAGATCATTGCATGTTAATAAAACTTATTGTAACCATGTTATGTGCTTCACTGTGTAGTGAGGAACTTGTTGGCCAAAATAATTACCTGCATGGTTGTGTCTTCCACATGGTTGTCCTAAAACAATCTGCCAATTGTCAATTCACTGATATACTATTTGGGTGTGAGAATACACCTTGCAATGCAACAAGAGATTCCATTTGGTCTCTACCTATCCTTTCTACCACATCCTGCATACCCTTTCATCCCATTCTTCTTTGGGTTGTCCACACTTTCTTGTTTCTCATCTCATCCTATGAGAGTTGGTTCTTAGTTGAACAGTGAGCTATGATCTATATTTTTCATGCAAGGATATTATGTTTAAGGCAATCTTGGGCCCTAATTTTTTCATTTGTTTTCAAGTTGTGTATATGATATTGCTACTTCCTCTTGGTGTGTCTCTTCCATGTACTTTGGTATCTTGATGAAATGTTACTAAATTCCAATGTTGATTCTCTTTTTGTAGGATGAAAAGTATTGGCCATTGATGCCCCCATTACCATCGTATGGCTATGGCAAAGAGCGTATCGGGCCATGTTATGGAATTCTTATTCATGGGAAATATCTTCAAGATGTTGTGATTACTATTTAGATTCATTATACACTTTATTTTCCCCATCTCCAGCTAAACTATCTTATAATGCAAATTGAAATTTATTTTATGAAATTGGGATGTGCTCTTCTTGTAATTTTTCATAGAGAGTCATGATGTTGCCATTCATTTTCTTTTAAGAAAACCTTTATCATTCATACTTATTTTTTTGTAACTTGGTTTAACTGATAATTGTGTAGTCTTCAAAATCTATGTTGTTAATAAATATTGTTACACCATTTTTTGGTCATCTAACCTATTATCATTAGATGGACCCAAGTACACCATGTAAGACCAATTTTACCCTAAGTAAAATTGCCTTCACTATGTTAAATAACTTAATAAACCACATTTATTAGGTTGTTTATGGTCTACACAAGAAACCCCAAAAGGAAATATTAAACAAACCTATATTTGTTTGATTTTCCTTATGGAATAATTAATTAAATCATAATTTAATTATTATTCCTAGTCATGTTTAACCCAAAACAAAGAAATTAATTAGATAAACCTTTATTTATCTTATTAATTTCTAGGAATAATTATTTAAATCTTATTTAGATAATATTCCTCGTTAAATATGACCAAATCACCCACAAATAATTAAATAAATCATTATTTATTTGATTATCCTTCAACCACTTCCTTAAAAAGATAAATAAATCATTTATTTATTTATTATTCACAAATAAAGGGATTTGACCCAAGTGAAATACTTTTTCCCTCAAACAAATATAATAAAAATATTCCATAAAAGGTGGATCTAGATTTGGTTAACATTATTTTAATCATGCACCAAGATCTAGAATGACCCAATATTTTGTTATAAATAGGAGGGTTTTCCCTACCATTCTTCACCTTTTGTTGCCTATTAGATTACTCTGGATATAAACTCTTGGTCTGACTTTGAGCCATTATCATTGTCATATTTTCCATTATTTGATGTGTGAGCTCCCTTGGAGTTCTATCTGTGTCTGAGTTTTCTACACCTACAGGAGAGAGAAATGCTAGATCTGAAGTGCTGAGGACTTCCAAGAACCCATCCCATTGAGGAGAATTGGAAACATCTTCTTGTTTTCCTCCCAGGTGCCCTTAATACAAAAATTCTTTCAAAAATTGTTCTTGTCTTGTCTATTGGATATATGGAGCAAACCCTTCTTTGTACTGCTTAATGTCTTTCTATGCATAGATCTGGTTTTTTGCAGCTCTTTTCTTGATCAACTAACTGCAGATCTGAAGGTATTGGAAACCACTTTTGATGTTAGGGCTATTAGTTATGCGTAGCTAAAGTGGTCTTTTTTCGTACACTTCGACAAAGGATTCATACTAACAAATATGTTGCTAAGGTTTCTCAAATGAGAGAATAATTATTTTCTAGAGGGAGGATAAATCAAATTTTAAGGATCCGTGCAACTACTACAAAACTATCTATAGTGAGTATTTACCTACACAAATATATTTTGTGACATCCTATTTATCAATCCCGCTATCTTGTCTCCCTGGAGGGTGAATATAAGATGATTTGAATAATGTCCAACAAACGAAATTATCTTATCTTATATATTTACTATAGTATATTTCCTCTTGACCTTGAGAAGGAGTAGGAAGGCACAAGATCAATGGTTTTCATATTAGATAAATTATACATAAATAGTAGCACTCAGTTTATACCTTCACCCTATATTATACTTGGTAGTGAAGAGTATAACTATGCTGGATGATGGTTGGTGAAATAAGCACTAGATATGATATAATTTTTTAGATATGATAAGCCTATGACTAGCTCAACCATCCATAACTTAAGTCAATAGCATGACCAACAATTACAAGATGTTAACTCTAAAATTTACAAGTTCTTTAATTTACATGTACTTGCACTAATTTGGGAATGTTACATTGTAGTTAGAGGTGTCTTCTGGAATCCTGGTGAGCTCAGAGTATGAGTAGAACCCTTCTATATTTTATTCCATATTAATATATTGAATGATAGTAAGTCCTTTACTATGGGTTCCCTTATTTTTATTTATAGTAGTTACTAGTGATAATGAATGGATCCTCTTAGTGGACAACTCCTTTACATAATCGTTATTTGGAGGAATTTAAATTGTTGGTCGTAGGTCTGTTGCATATGTTATGTTATGAAATAGAACCATTTATGTTTCCTATAAGCTTTCTAATAATGGATAAAATTGTGGCATCAAGGGTTACACATATATTCATATAATAATTACAGAGATCTTTGTTTCACATTTTTAGATTTGTGATAAAAAAAGGCATAGTGAAACTTTTTAGATTTCCATATTTATTAGATTCGCACAAAACTAATTTATTAACCTCACAACGCTTTGAATGTATCATCATTATCAAATGCAATTTTATATCATTGGTTCTTGTGTTTTTTTTCTAAATATTTTAATATTATGATGTGCAAGGGAAATAAAGGTAGTTGTTTGGAGGCCAAGATGCAACCAATCAATCATTATGTTAGTAGGAGGTTTACTTCCTCTGGACCCTAAGCACCATGGCATATTGGGGTAGGTTACCCACCCACATGTATGGGTAACCATAGGAGAATTTTTTCTTCTATTATGCAATTTTCTAGCAAGTTGTCATAAATTATTTATTATATGTTGTCTTTTTCTTTCCTTTTATTGTCACAAGTTATTTACAGCTTCAACTTTTTGGCATGTAACTTAGTTAGCATGATTGTGTCTGTGATTTTCCTGAAGGTCAAAAACTAAGTCCTAAGGTGTTATTTTCTATGGTGACATTTTATTTGGTTTGTTTATATAGTTCATCTCACCACATAGTGGCCACTATTTCATATATGAAGAAAACTTGTTCGATTTTCTTGCTTTTCTCAGGAAGAATTACATTGCCATTGTTGATGTTGAGGTATATGTCGTATAAATTTTTTATAGCCTAATTTATTTTATATTTTAGTTTTCATCGTATTTCATGTCTTATACTTTTCATTATATCTTCTTTCATTTTCAGAAGAGAAATTCGGTGGTTATGGTAAGTAACAAGGATTGAAGAAGGAGAAGAACAATAACAATGAAGTCACATGTGGAAAGAGAGAGAGAAGGGAACTCGTCTAGCCCGTAAATCTAATATCCCACATGAGACACACATATACTGACTGATGGTCAAGTCTTTAGAGTCAGTGAATTCATTTACATTGCCTCGACAACACAATGATAGCATTTTGAAGTGATGAAACAATATTTCATGTGTAAATTGTAGTCCAACTAATATTAAGTTGGAAACTCATATTGTAATACTTGACATTTTATATAATATAATTTGTGGTTGAAATTATTTACAGTTGCACTTGATATTATTTAATATTGTACTTAATATATGTAGCTTTTAATTTTCATATTAGATGAACATGCACATTGTATGACTTTTAAAAAAAAAAATTATTTTCAAAATCATACTAATTAATTTATGTTTATTAATAATGAACAAATAAAATCAATCTAAAACTACTGAATTAGTAGTTTATATTGATTAATGATGAACACAAATAAAATGAATATATGACTAAATTAGTTGTTTATAGTGATTGTTAATGAAAGTAAATTAATTGAATATAAATTATTAAGGGAATATGAAAATACCAAAAAATGATAAATGACTACTACAAATGATTAATTTGTGATTACAAATGATGATTAAATTTTTCATATATATGACTATTAGTAGCTAATTTACAGTATCTTATAGCATGACTGAAATTTAGTCATATTTCTTTGGTCATTAATTGATTTCAAACGATGACTAAAATTTTCATATATATGACTTTTAGTAGCTAATTTACAGTATCTTATAACACGACCAACATTTTGGTCGTATTTATTTGGTCATTAATTGGTACTCTCAGGTGATCATATAGTAATATATTTTTTTCATATTTTGTCATTAATTGTAACATTTAATGACTAAAACAATGACTAAGTTAATGACCAAATCTATGACTAAATATACTACTAGAAAATATAATTGAGACAACCAATTAATGACTAAGCTAAAAATTATTAAAACTTGGTCGCGTTAGAAGATACTGTAAATTAGCTACTATTGGTCACCGACTAAAAAATGGTCATTTATATGCAATTTTTGGTCATTTTTTTAGTATCTAATTATCCATTTTCTACTAGTGCCATGAGATACTTCTTGACCTGCAGTTTGATGAACCATAAATACACTCGATGGATAGTTATACTACAAGAGTTTGACCTATAGTTTAGCTCGCCCAAAAGCAAGAAGGCTTTAATTTAGTTGAGTTCATCAGTGACCTCCCAAGTCAAACGAAAGGATCACCAGTCAACGACCCACTACCGGATGAACATATATTCCTAGTCACGACTGAAGACCCTTGGTACGAAGATATTATCTTATTCCTATGAACCCAAAAGTTCAAACCAAATCTCACATGTGACGACCACAGGTGCATATGCCACCAAGCCCCCTGACCCCTTCTCATGGGATATGTCCTTTATTAGCACAGTATCGACACAATTCTATGTCGGTGTCTCACTTGCGAACAAGATTAGCAAGCCCTTAATGATTGTCATAGTGGAGCTTGCGGTGGCCACCTCTCCGGAATGGACATTGCTAAAAAACGTTCTGCGGGTGGGATATTTTTGACCCACCTTATTCCACGACTGCATTCCAGTAGTAAAAAGGTGCGAATGATGTCAACGTTTTTATCACAAGGAAAGAGTGCCACCCACTCCCCTGCACCCAGTCATAGTAGTTAGTCCCTTCTGCAAATGAGGGATCAACTTCATGACTTGCAACCTTGTGTCGTATGGCAACCACAAATACATTAATTTAGTCATCGACTATTTCACCAAATGGGCAGAGGCCATGCCCACATATGACAACACGGTAGAGACCGATGCACGATTTATATTCAACCACTTCATTGCTCAGTTCGGTGTACCAAAAGAGTCAGTATCCGACCACAGAAAACACTTCAAAAATGAGATTTTCCAAGAACTATCTCACCACCTTGGATTCGCACATGAATTCACGTCACCATAATACCCCCAATACAATGGACACGTATAAGCTGTGAAAAAGTGTTCAAAATGGTGTTACAGTATATGGTGAATAACCATAAGACAACTGGCACCACATGGTTTTCTTCGCCCGATGGGCATACTGCATGGAAGTGAAAACCTTAACAGGGTTCACACCCTTCCATTTGGTGTATGAGGTAAAAGTCGTGATTCCCATAGAACGAGAAATCCCAAACTTACACGTCGCCATCGAACTCCTCGATGATACCCAACCTCTAGAGAAATGTAGTCGACGACAGTTTCTCCAACACAATGAGGCCCATAAAAAGTGGGTAAAAGCATTGTTCGATCAAAAAATCACCCCTCGCTCATTTATTGAGGGAGAGTTAGTCCTATGCTACAATGTTGTGAAAGAAGCCCTAGGGCCCGGGAAGTTCGAAACACTGTGGAAAGGTCCCTATGTCATAAATAATTTCCTCCTTAAGGGGGTATATATCTTGTTAGATCCCGATGGAAAATGCCTAAGAAACCACATCAATGGGCTCTTACTCTAGAAATTTTATCCATAAGGGTCAGGAGGCCTCAACCCTAGAGATAACATGCATGTAGTAGACTCTTTTTTTTTATCACAAACATCACAGAATCGTTCTAAAAAGTGATATGGTGTCACAAATGGATCGTCCCCCCAACCATTATTTTGGATTCACTGATGGAGCATTGCAATGGTCTTAAAATATAGCAGGAGCCTCCTGGGTCATCTACTGTCCTAACCGAATGCCATTCTTCACCAACAGAGTATGCATCGGATCAGCTACCAATAATAAGGTAGAATATGATGTCGTCATCAGGCTCGTGAGTGATGCCTTCAACCAAGGCATTCGCCACCTACATATCTACCTTGATTCCCAGTTAGTGGTTTTACAGTTAAACCAAGAATTTGAAGTCTAAGATTCTCAACTGTTTAGAAAATATTTGCATGCAAAAATGTTAAGCCATCATTTTAATCATATTACATTCACACATGTAACAATAAATCAAAACTAGACAGTGGATCACATAGCTAATAACATCCTGGACTAGAATGCATATCATATGAAATATCATACATAAAACCATAATCATAAAAATAGATCTCCATCAATGATACACAACATCCATAAAATCATATAACCATAGACACATCATCAAGAGCTGGAAAAAATACATATCTCGCATATATACCAAAAAATATGTTAGTCCAAATACACAAGTCATGTCTCTAACTCATAGGTTAGCCAAAATATATATATACATTTTATCAAAAATAATGGAATAATCCTCATAATGGGTGCTTTCCCTAACTACAAAAATAATTTAGGGCTGAGCCCTGCCAGGTGGGTCATCTGGACCCACAGCTGCACCCAGTGCCAAGACTGGGGAAGTAGCCAACACAGAAAGTGTGACATGACGCAGTGTCAAACGATATCCTATCTCTCAAGCCATTAGTGCCTCGGGCAAGGTATCATCCGGGACATTGAAAAAACCCAGGGTCAACATACCCTGGGTCAACCTCTCCACTCGACCTCAAGCATCAGCTAGGTCGGTAGATCGAGCCTCAGCCGTAGCTAGCTGCTCCGCCACACGTGCCTCAACACGAGCAATAACAGTAGCATACTCAGCAGCAGCCAAGCTACTACCCTCCCCCGAGGGTCCAACACCATCACCTAACCCTCCACCCTGAGGTTGTCCAGCATCACCCCCTTACCCCCCACCCTTGGATTGAGCACCTCCACCTGGAACCCTCCTAAGGGGTTGGTATCCCACCAAGAGAGCAGTAGGATGTCCAAATGCTCCCACATATGCAAGAGAAACAAATATAGTGTCAGTGTCACCACAATACACATATAAATATACACATCGTAAATACTCAACAAATGCAGAAAAACATAAAAAATCATACATGTAGGTCCCCACGCGTAACCAGCAAGAAGACCCATATCCAGATCTCCCCGAAAATCCATCCCAAAGTATGGGAACTCTAGGAACATCTGGGGGTTTTCCTCAAACTATTCCTCTGTGTTTCAATTCCATTATTGACCCACCTCCCCTTCTCCACCTTGAGGCATCACCGATGCCCATCGCCTCATAGTAGTAGAACCCTCTCAAACATAATGCTACAAAGGATGCTAGAATAGGTGAATAATTTGGAAGATCCTCCTCAGACCTTCCCCAATTGCGACACCATGACATCATAAACATGACCTGCCCAGTCATAAATTTTGTCAGCCTGGAGCCGGCGCAAAACACCAATCTGAGTTCCATACGCCCTATGTGGCGACGACATCCCTGTCAACCATACGATCATAGCTAAAGCTCATTGCTTAGCTAGATCAACCACTAATGAGATAAGGATACACCCCTTCGAAAGTTGTGCCCTGCCACAGTGCTGCTCTGACCAACGCTGGAGCGCCACCCTTTGAGGTGGAAGTGGGTGGGAAAGTGCCTCACCCTGAGGCAGAAAACTAGTCACAAAGTAGATATCCATCTCCTGACAGATAGGAATTCCCTTTCCTCGCAAGACCATCACCTTTCGCATCCAGTTCTAGCTATGGTACAGGAAGTGCAACAGGCTATCCCGCGACCTCAGAAGGTCATTCTAAAAAAACTTGAGAATACCCCACTATGATAGTAACCTCTGTGCACTCGCATCATGTGCCACAAATATGAGAAGATCCAGCCAGTCACGCTCTCTCCATAGAATCCTGTCACTAAACACAAGCACATTAGTGACACTAAACTTTATAAAAATAAAAAAATAAAAAAAATTGTCTTTCCTTTTCACCGCGCTTGTTTTCCATACAGGCGTGCTGACCACAGATTTGTTTCATAGAAAAATGTGGAATTCGCAAAAAAACCTCAGATAGGCATGAAATCTACACGGAAATCCTCAATTTCCCACGGATTCTCCGTGCTATGCCAAAAACGAGTAAGGGTCTGTACAAACCTAATTTGTACGGACCCCACCAAGAAAAAAATGAAAATAAAATAAAATGTTGGACATTCAGGGGCCTACTTGGCACTGATGGCGGGAATCCATGGTACACAGGCTTACCATAATGGCAAGAAGGATTGACAACAAGGGCTCAGCTCTGACCTTACAACTCTCAAATGACACAAATGAAATGAAATGAGCCATATTGACCTATATATTGCCCTTTTCGAATTATTTGACGAACCATAACAAGAGCTCAGAACTCCCAATTACGAAACAGAAAGAAACATAGTGATCAATACCTCATCATGCTCAAAGGATGCTTCACACATTAACGCCTCCAAAAAAAACATTTTTCAGTTACGACAGGTATGCCCTCTCCTATTGTTTTTTCATTCAACACATTTATCAATATATTTGAATGAAAAAGATGCTTTCACTTGGGGTATTGGTTGCAGGTGTTACACATTATGACAAACCACCTGTTTCCCCAGCCACTAAAGGTTTCAGAGAAGGTACCATTCTACCCCCAGCATGATAAGCTTCCCAAGAAGCTTTGCATATCCTGACATCATTTCTCCACAAAAATCAACCATAGGTTCCAAACACCCGACCATGTTTACCATCACCTCAACTTGTACATGGTAAAAATTCTCGTTGGTCGCTAGAGCCTCCCCCTCCATCACGTCCGTCACTCAAGTAGACCATGCATCAAATAATATGATGCCATGGCCATAACATCCCAGTCTGGGAAGCACGTCATTTTCATCCATCCATCATGCATCAAAGTCCATTTTTACCATTTCATGATAAAATCCCTTTCCTAGACTACCACTTTTTCAAGCATATCGAATATGCACCACCGCATCTCGCATTTGGCCTACCATACCTCCATCAGCATTGCCCATCTGTGATACTTTCCATCCGCTTCACCAACCCTACACCGAGACTAACCAATGGGGCCCCCACCCTCAGCAAAAACACCTTCCTCACATCATCAGTGAGTGATCATTTTCATGTTTTTGGGGCACCCATCTTCGTGTTTGTACATCCAAACCCATTTTATATTATTTTAGCAAGCGTATAAAGATTGTTTTTAGGAGAATACCTCCCACCCATCCATCCACTTTTCTCCCCTTGTGGCAGTCCCTAATCACCCTTGGTCAGAGCTTCACATCTCTCATGTAAAGCCATCACGACATTCATAAAAAACATATACCCACCCTAGATGTCCTATTGACTCAAGGGATTTCCTCACCAGAAATCCTTATGATTACTGCCAAATTTCATATTCAAGCTCCGACCTTGGGCCACTAAACTCCCATCATTAGTTTTCAGTCATTTATCTCCATCATGCCTATGCTAACCTATCATTCTCCACCCACTATACCATAGACCCTGGTCCCTTGCATTAGTATTTCTGTCGGTCAATTGAGGTTTCCTTCTTGTCAACTTCAACAACCATTTTCCAAGAAGGAAGAAGTACTTTGGATGGCTCCTCACCTCAAAGGGGCATTCTCATATGGCACTATGGGAATCATCATTGCCCATTGATGTCATGGATCCTCCTGACATTCGACTACAATACAAGCTTTCATGTCAAGATGGTATCATACTTCACAGCGATTGTGCTTTTTCAGAATTCGTCGAAGACTCGTGCCACCATAGGCATCTCTTTTAGCAATGCTTACATGGGAATGTCCCAATCATACACCCATGAATACATTGAGCATTGATTCTAAAAATATGCCATACCAAGATTATGCATGTGGGCACTACATTCAACCTATTTTCAAAGAAAAAATGCCACTGAGGGCGTCATCATTTGTCGTCATCAATCAAATCAGCAGACCACTACCATACAAGTTGTTAGAGTTAGTCCTTTTAGTCTTCCACAAGTGATCAAATGTGATCTTACAAGGTTTTTTTTAGGGGTCTTGAGTTAAATTTTTGTCATTTCATTAGGTCTTCAAGATAAATTTTTTGTCACTGATTAGGGTATTTAGGTCATTACTACTCCTTTCACCTCCATGGTCAATGGAAATCATCATGGTCATGTCATTCATTGTTGAAAGAGTCCCATAGTCATCATGGTCATCATTCATCTCACTCTTCCTTGTTGTGTCATCATTAGTTCATAGGGTCAAAATCATGAAAGTTGTTCACTTCACCAGAAAATTCATCTTTTGAAGGAGTAGTAATAGTCAAATGTTTTCAACAAAGGTTTTAAAATCATGTTTTTATCTTAATTATGATGTAATATATGCAACTAAGTTATAAGGCTCCATGCTCAAATTAGAATGTGAAAAATACCACTAAAGAAGAAAATTGATTTTCAAAGCTACAATGTACTAAAACTCAGTTCATTTGCTCATTACACATTCAAGAGACATCTCTCTACCAAAAAACTCACTCCCGCTCTCACAAAGGCCATTTCATGCCATCAAAAGACAAGTTTTCCTCGTGTTGCACTTTTGCCAAAGGGATTTGTATTTTCCCAAGGGTGTCAAAATCATCATTGAAAAAGGTTGCTTCAACAATTTCAGGTTCCAAATTTATCATTTCCAAGTAAGTAGCTTTTTTTTTACCATATTTGTCTCTCAGTTTTGCTTGGAAAGCTCATTTCCCTCTCTTAGGGTTTGAGGGCATTTTTCTTGGTTCCATGCCTTCCATGGTTAAATAATCAACACATATTGTATTATGATGCTCTTACACCTTCCCCTATCCTTAATATACCTTCCTAAACACTTCCCATCACTCTTATCCCTCAAAATCATCATTTTTCCACAAGCCCTAGCCTATTGCTACAATTTGACAATTTTCTAGACTAGGCATGTTTTTTCCATTTTGGACCCATTCCCCTCACTCAATCCTTGAAATTCCACCTTATCATTTCGAAGTAAGTAGCTTTGTTTTTACCATATTTATCTCTCAGTTTTGCTTGGAAAGCTCATTTCCCTCTCTTAGGGTTTGAGGGCATTTTTCTTGGTTCCATGCCTTCCATGGTTAAATAATCAACAAATATTGTATTATGATGCTCTTAAACCTTCCCCTATCCTTAATATACCTTCCTAAACACTTCCCATCACTCTTATCCCTCAAAATCATCATTTTTCCACAAGCCCTAGCCTATTGCTAAAATTTGACAATTTTCTAGACTAGGCATGTTTTTTCCCTTTTTGGACCCATTCCCCTCACTCAATCCTTGAAATTCCACCTCCCTACCTCCAAAAATTTTCATAAGAATTTACAAACCCCCTATCCCCTTTATTTCCCTTCATTCTTATAAATTTCCCAAATCCCCTATTTTTCCTACACTAAACCCTAATTTCCTCTCCCATTGAGCTAGAGTTTGCTATGGAATCAGAGACATTTGAGTACAGGACACATAAGGGAGGTCATATCAGAAATTTTGAGGCAATTTAAACTCATAAATATCATGTCTCCATCATTTTTCAAGAAGTCATTCCACGGGAAAAATCATTCGCCACACATAGGGCCAGGTTTTCTTCAAAGTATGTTTCTAACCAAATGGAGATGAATTTCAAAAAAACTGAAAGAGGTTTTTTTAAACCATAGAACAAGGAAGAAAAATCACCTTCATTGTTTACACAGGGGTTATGTTTTGGGAGATATGTCAAAAATACAGTTGCTACAATAGAGTTGTTGCACCTTTCGAGTTGTCTTGGGAAAATAAAAGTTTCTCCCTAATGGCGTGTCCAAATGACTAGCTTGATGAGTCAAATGATAAATAGACAGAAAAATATTTCCAATTATCTATAATGAGCTCAATTTTTAGTTCACTAAGGCCTCAAAAAGTGACCTTAAACTTCACATTGCGATTTTCCAAGGGACATGCTACTCTTTTTTACCAGTCTTGGGAGAATTGATTTTCGAGGGGAAATAATTGATCATTTTCAGTGCTTGATAAGTTTATTTTGTAGCATAAAAAAATATATTTCCAACAAGATATCATGAGCTAAATTTGGAGTTCGAGAAGGCCTCCAAAAGTGGTCTACAAGCTTCACGTTGCGCTTTTTCCCTAGGCATGTTGGACTCTTTCCCAGGCACGCTGCACTTTTTCCAAGGACGCTGCACTTTTTGCAGTTGAATGTTTTTTCCAATTTTTTTTAGTTTGGTCAGTTGATGGATGAATTAAGTGAATTTTTTCTTATTTAATGGTGAAATGTAAAATTAATTATGTCATAAATAGTTACTAATGGTAGATACATCAGTTAAATATGTAATTTTGGTCAAATTGAATCAGTTTCATGAATGATAGGGATGAGTTGGCTAACCTCCATAATCATTAGGATTCCAGTTGAGCACTTTGGGGAACAGCTCCACAAGTCATGGATTCGACCCCTGAGAGTGGGAAATTTTGTTTTGGCCTATATATTTCATTTCCTTTCTCATTGCAATAGTTGGATGTTGTTGGATTTATTACTGAACACTATTGTAATCAGACTATTTGAAAGTAATAACAGACTAAGTTGTAGTAAAGTGATTTGACATTGTTTCTTCTTATGTTTTTCAAATGTGTGAATGTATTGTAATTTCATATTCATTCGATTTCTAAATGTAATTGTTTCCTAAGTCTGAAAGACAAAATTCATTAAGCTTATGCTCTGTTTTGGAGGAATAGTTATAGTTTGTTTCATCTTCTTCTTAATAGAAAGGAATTAATATCTCTTATGTTATTTTCTAAAACCCTAGCAGTCTAGACCATTCCATCAAGATACCCCTTTTGTGTTGAATTTCTTACCTACCTTGCTCCATCAGATCCCTGCAATTCTTATCCTTGTTTTCCCTGACCTAGTTCCTTCCTTGACCTATTCACCATACAACACCTAAAAATCAATCAACAAAACCCTTGTGCTACTATACCTAGCCTAATATCTCATTGATCCAACCATCTTGGCCAAGATACATTGGAGAGAGTCCTCTCCTACCTATTAGGGCTAGCTACTTGGCAAAACATTGGTCTGTGGTTACCTTTGTTGGTCTCTTCTCAACCTCAAAGATCCGATGGAATGATAACACAAGTGACACAGATAGAACCTCTATCTGTCATATAGGCTTTAACTAGCCAAAAAATCATGAGAATGGGACATGCCCGCCTCGTAGAAATTTTGTATTTATGTTATCTCTTGTAGGTTTCTGACAGAACATGGTCCCTCTTCTACTCACGCCAAGGAGTCTCCAACCTTAGGCTTCACGGAAGTTACTCTCTCTCTCTCTCAACATGGGTTACACAAAACATAAAATATAATGTATTTTGGATATATAGTTCTTCCTAGACCTCACACATTATGGGGAAACTGTTTTCATGGGAAAATTAGACAGGAAGATGACATCATAAAATGTTAAGTAGGAGGATTTACTGGAAAAGAAAACATTACAAAATCTGGAAAATTTAACTTTTTCTAAGGTCAAGCAGGAAAATTTATCAAGACACGCATAGAAAGCATTGGCACTAAGCGCTCCTCGCGACCTTTTTTCTGATAGTAGTGGAAATCTCCACGACTATCCCTCAAAAAGATAGTGGTCCTGGGTATGGAGGAAGGTCACCATCGGAGACCACTTTGCACACTTCAATAAGAATATTATCCACTCGAGGCTGCCGAGGATAGTCGCCTAGAGCCACCTTGAGGCCTCAAGTGTAGCACACAATGTAATCAACCTCCACTCTTGGGTCACCATCCACAATTGTACCAAAAGAGGGAAGAAGATTTGAAATTTTCCTATAAAAGACCACCATGAGAAGAAAAAATTATAACACATTGTTATGTTGGCCAAATTTTGCATGAAAAAACCAGCAGTGTGTTGTCCAAGAAGAAAAGGAGTGAAGGGATTCATTTGATGGCCATCCAACATGTCAATCCCAAAGGATAAGTGCATCAGTTGTCCGTTATCCAATCAATCATTCGAGGAGAAGAGAGAGGTTTGCAAGAAGCTTAAGGAAGATCCCTCCTTGCTTTGAGTATTAGAGCTCCATATCTCTAAGGACTCACTATGAGTTTTTTAGTGTTCTAACTATTTTTTACCACCAATAGATAATAAAAGGGGATTCATTCTCCGTTGGTATTATTAGTTTGTTTAAACTCGATATTGAGCTTGTGTTATATTTTTATTTTTTGTTTCTTGTTTCCTCCTATATTGTAGTATGCTATGTTTTGTAACTAGTTTTTCTACATGTTATGATGCTTCACTAACCATATAACAACTCATTTCCTCCTTTGAAATTTATTGTAGGAAAGAAACCTCCCCTACCAAGCACTGTGCATTTCATACACCCTCGTGTCAAATGCACCAATACAACAACGTCAAAATACCATGGTCAAAATAACATGGACTCCATAAAACAAGAAACTATGACTAAAAACCCATTACAAAATTGTGTGCTTTAGAAAAGGGAGGGTCTTCGACCCACCCCGAAGCCCCTATGATATCGTGCAGTATATTTAAAATTCTCCACTACAAGGTCCACTTCTCACTCCACTTCCCACTCAACCCCACAAAATGTTGAGTCTTTTCCCAAAATCTAGGCCAAGTTGGGATGCACCCAATAAGCCCCCAACACTCACATGTGACTCGTCCTGAGTCACTCAGCTGCTTTGCCCCTGATATTTGCTTCAATGTCGTCGTAGGCCTTGTTTAATTGCTGCAGAATGTCGGGTACCTTCTTTTGTTCACTGCACACTTCTTCCAACAGTGCTTATGTTGCTGGTCCTACAGTCTTCTACAACACTTCCTATTCTCTCTATCAAAGCTCTCCAAGCTTCCCATCCATTTCCTAATACAGTTCGAGAACCTCATCCTGCCATGGTTGTGTTCTGTCTATCAAAACTTGCTCTTATTTTCTCAACTTGTCTATTTTCTTCTGTAGTGCCTTTCCTTGATTGATCTTGGCCAAATTTTGCGAGATTGGTAATATATTCGTAGTTTCTCAAATCTCCTCAACTATTGCTGCTTCAACTGAATGTATTCTTTTAGATTCTTCACATTTGGATCTTCTTGCAGCGAAGTCTAAATCTGTAAATTTTCATTCAAGAGCTTCCCACAAATTTTCACTGTCACAGAGATGCCAGCCACTGCAGCCTTAAGGTTGGTCTCCCTCTGCTCTCGCACTTCCGATGGTGTGGTTGGTTTTAGATTCATATGCAGCTCAATGATATTTATTTCATATTGAAATTGTACATCTTCAACCTTATTCTTGTATTCTATTACTACAAGTCTCAGCTTCACGACCTTGTCCTCCACTGATTCTTCTTTGCATACATCCATGTCCGGAACTTCTCGGCATGTGGCTTCGACCACTTATTTTAACTTATGTTGTTGTTTCATTTCTTGGTCCTTCTCCTGGATGGTCTGTTCAATCTACTGCTTCAGCGAAGCTCGCTCTTGTTCTACCTAAATGTCCAATTTTGAAGTTAGTTTTTCTCATTGCTTTAACTCATCTATGATTTCTTGATGCATTTTGGGCAATATTTGCAATGGAAACACTTCAATGTTCATTTTCACATACTTCCATCATTTCTTCTGCTACTATACATCGTTGGAGTAAAAATATAGGGCTCCAGCAGGTATCTCCATTAATCACCCCCCATGTGTGGGCTATACAATCATTTATTCTCGAAGACTTTCCTTTGTTTGTATTGGTTGTATGGTCATCTGTGCCAATATATTTAACTTTGTAATTTTCTCCTCGACACCTTGTAGAAATGCACAGTAGCAATCCTCTAACCTAGTCCATGACTCTTTCGTAGCTTCCTGTATCTTGTCTCCAATTTGATCCAAGTATCCCTCAATGAGGACCAACGCCATTATGTCCTTTGTCTTATATTCCTCCCTCTTCTTCTTGGGTTTCTTGGAAAATTCGACACCTGCCTTCCTCTTCTTTGTGATTTGCAGTTCTATCTTAATATTTTCAGACTCCTTGTTCTTTTCATCTCCTCCAAGAGGTTCCTTGTCATGTTGTTCTTCTTGTTCCACCTCTTCATCATCCTTATCTTTATCTTTCCCACTCGCTTCTCCATGTTGCGTAGTGTCCTTCTCTATCGAACTACCTTATGCCTCTATCTCTGGTGCAATCATACATTCTATGGGCTACTGTTGTGCTTCTGCAAGGAGATCATTTTTTGTTACCAAATATGGTAGGGGATGCCATGTCTTCGTCACGTCCTTGTGATATTTCATATAAATTATGTGCAAGTCAACCTTAAAATTTGCGACAAATTGATATTTTTGGTATAGGCTTGGTGATAGACGGGGGTGTTGATTCACCAACATATGTAATTTCATATGATATAACACAAAAAAAATCCTATTTTCCTATGCTCGCGACATATTATTGGTATACCACAACAAGGCATACTTTGCGACTTCACAAACATATGAAGCTATCAGAGGAAACTATGAATCCTCCAACTCTCTCCATGCTAGCATTGCTATTATCGAAATAAATGATGCATAATGAAATTTAGTACCTTTCTCCTGAACCTCGCAGCAGTCGTCTAGAAATTCCTTGCAAAGGTATGTGGCCCATTTGTACTGAACCTTGTTGGTGCACTACACAACTAATGAAACTAGTGTTGTAGGGACTTCATTGTACCGAAAATTTATCATGATCTTCCTAGCTAATATGTGTGCTGCAAAGTGAATTCCCTGGTCATTGATTGAATTAATGTCATATACTCACTTACCTTTTGTAAGTCTGAACTTCTTCTTCATATTTTTAGCTATTTCTTTGTCCAATTCTTTGCCAAAAAATTCTTTTGCGAGGTTCCGTAATTGAGACGGAAGTCTCGTAATTCTCCATATCAAAATTTCATCAATAACGATCCTATTTCTCATCCAGAGGCATCCATCATGCACCAACACGATCAATTGTCTTACACAGGCTGTGTTTTTTGGAATTTTTCCGAAGTGCGGCACATTCAACATGTTCAACAATCCCGACTACGCTAATCCAATTGGCCACTGTTACATCTCTAACCTCGTCACACCACTATGAGGGTAGTGTACTATTTGATTTACAAGCTTGAAAGTGTATGCTTTTTTTCTTCATTTTGAAAAGAAAAGGTGAAAGTCATCTCCATTCAAGTACTTTTGAAATGAGTTTCCATTCGAAAGAGAAAGTGAAAGAATTTTTTTATTCCATTTTTTTGTTCATTTGGTTAGATTCTTTTATTAGTTCATTGATTGAATTAGTTTTCATTTGAGCATCCAAAGTAAAGAAAAAAATATCATTATTGCATCTTAGTGAAGAAATAAGTGATTTCTTTTTTCAGTAAGATTGCATTTGGGAATAGTGAAAGTGATTTCATTTTAGAAGTTACATTTCAACAATTTTGAGCTATTTGGGGGGGCATCATTTCTTGTTGCATTTCTTGTTTGTTGAATTTTTTTTTGCAACCTTTCCATCATTAGTTTATAATTCATCAAAATGAAATGGATTCTTTTTTTCATTTAGCTACATTATAGGGATTTAGGTGACAATGCTATTGAGCCCAAAATTGAAACATAATCAAAGATCAACTTTATAATTTATATAATTAACCTTAAGGAGAAATTGGAATTAATGAAAAAATATAGAGGTATAGGCTAGAGATGTGTCCTGACGTTGTTAAGTGTAGCACCTGTCGCTAAGAGTCTGTGTTACATTCCGGGGGTTATATCCCGTCCCACGTATGGAAGTATATAGGACTATTCTCCATGTATGAAATGTATAAGGGGATTCTCTCATTGTACGGTTACACATTAGACAGTGCTACTATGGACTCGACTCCCACGTACTGTTGAGTATATATCGGGATACCCCACTAGGTTGCAAACCTACCATAGGTAACTGAGTCGCTTGCCTTGTAGACATGATACACTGAACACAACATTTGGGGATATTGGTTGCAGTAGTCCAAGTCCTTGGTAATTCCTTCTATAATTTTTCTACGAAGGTGTATATTGTAGTTCACGGATACCTTGTAATCATTTATTCTTAAATTACCCCCTTTTGTTTTATTTTTTATTTTTTTCTAAAATACACTACCCATGATAACATCCTACCTATGTAGTGCTCTTGGCCTCATATTTCCTGGTTAATTATAAATCTCAATTTCTCAAATTTGATTCATCGTTCTCTTCATTTATCCTTTTCTAAAATTGATCGTGGTTGAATCCTCAAATTCTCCTCATTCCTCTTCTGAAGGAACTCAAGAGCCTCCTATTGAGATTCCATAATTTCCAATTGGACCCCATGAAGCTCAAGGTGTTGAACTTGGAATTGTAATAATTTTCCAACCAATCTCATCTCGACTGCCACCTAAAGAGTGGCTTTCATCGTCATCTGAGGATCTTGAACCGAAAAGTCCTAAACCTTCTGCATAGTTTACGGTATTTCCTCCAAATCCTCTCTTCAATCTGCACATGGTCTCGGCTAAATGATCGTATAGTCATTTTTAAGGTCCCGAAGTTCCTCTTCGTGCTTCTCCTGTAGCATCTCATACTATTTCTCATCATTTTCTTTCTCTAGAAATGGCATCGAATGCCAACAATATTCCACCCATGAGTACTCCTCAAATTATTCCTCCAGAAACTTCTATGTATTAAATTTCGGAAGTTGACATTATGTCTATGTTTCCTCCAGAAGTTTTTCCATATGTTACCACTCCTTAGGATGAAGGAAGTGGGATGAGTATGCCATTTAGTCAAGTCACATCTACACTTCCACCTGGCTATACTTCTCTCGGGAGAATTTTTTTAGGAACTTCTGGAGCAAAATCCCTATTTCACCATCCCATTTGGTCAATGGGAGTTTCCCCATATTCTAGACCATTCATTTCAAATGTGGTTTCTGCTCCAAAACTTGCTTCACTAACTGTGGTTTTTGTCGGTCAAATGATCGTTTCACTAGGATCATCTACTCCCTTATCGTTATCCACAATCAGTGTGATTCCACCTTTAAGTGGTAAATATATGGCTTCATCTATGCCTGGGGGGCAATCGCATCCTTTATATGTACCTCCCTTATTGGGTGGGGGAAATCTTAACTTAGTAATTATATCAAGAGTGGTACAGCCTACCGCTAGTCTTGGAAGAACTCTTCTTTTACAGCCAATAAGTGTTTTCATAGGAACCTCTATACCAGGTGGTCACCCTACTTTGACCCAACTTGTTTATCAACAACCCCACAACTAGTATCCTTATGTTTTACAACCCCATGTTCAGCAACCAAACGTATAATATCAGTATGTTCAACAACCAAACGTACAAAATAAATATGTTCAACGACCGAACATCTCTTAGAAATATGTCCAACAACCCCAAAATCCAGTGGGTGTAGTTGCAACTAACCATTAGTTTGGTCCTCAAGTCCAATCTGGTCCAAATCCTCTAGGTAAAACTAGAACTTGGCCTAAAGAGCCTGGTTCCCAATACAACCAAATTCCTCATGGTCAGTTCCAATAACCCCAACATGGAGCTTACATCCAACAGGGGCCCTAGCAACAACCCCAACAGGGTGCTTACATCCAACATGGGCCCTATCAACAACCCCAACAAGGTGCTTATAGTAAGGACCATGCGTTCAAAAACAGGTGAAAAAAGGTACTTATCATCGAGTGTAGCCCTAATTAGGTCACTATCAACCATATATACCTTATCAACAACAATGGGGACAGTGGGGGTAGTATGGTCAGAATCAACCCCAATGGGCGCAAAACCCATACCAGTAAGGTTGGATTCCCCATATGAGAAACTTCCAAATACCTTTTGCTTCATATCACCCTCAGTTCCATTCTTGGCTACATTGGAACTGCTCGATGTGTCTAAGTTGACAAACAACCCCATCCAACACATGGCACATTGGCCTCTAGTTACAACTAAAATTCCTAGATATTATCCAAATTTTGAAGGAAAATATTGGGAAGACCCCCAAGCCCATGTCATGACGCACCATTTATGGTGCTCTTCCAATTCTTGGGTTGAAGATTTCATTTATCTACATCTTTTCGAGTGCACTTTGATAGGTGTTTCTGCCAAATGGTACATTGAACTTCCTCCTGGTATTTTCTTCAATTTAAATACCTTAGCCATGGCTTTCCTCATGCATTTCAAATTTCTTGTTTGTTTTGAGACTGGAATCCATCTCCTAACATCTTTGAAGAAGTCACCTACTACTCACATTTTGGATCATATTCATGAATGGAGGTACAGGCACCGCCTTATTAAATTCGAAATCCATACCAATTGTTGACTGAATGGTTCAAAAAATATTTTGTCCCTAAAATTTCCAAAGATCTTGCTATGGGTGTGTTAATGTGAGTCAGTTATGCTTGTCACCAGTGATCAAATGTGCTCTTACAAAGTTTTTGTTCGGGGGTCAAGTTAAATTTTTATGGTTTCAGCAGGTCTTCAAATAAAAATTTGGTCACTGCCTAGTGTGTCTAGGTCTATTACTGCTCCTTTTAAAAATTTCATGGGCTGGTCATTTCCATCTCTTAGTTGGATGATTCATCACTCCAAATTCACCATTTTCATCTTAGTCATACCACCATGGTCCTCATTCAGCTCAGTGTCACCATTAGGTCATTAAGGTTTTAGTCATCAAAATCTATCATTTCATTAATAAATCCGGAAAATGAAGGAGTAGTAATAGGGAAATTTATCATAAAATTTTGTTTCGCATGTAATTTTATTTCAAATATGGTGTAATATGTTATAATGTTCCAAAGCTGTAAAGTTTTCAAAGAAAAAGTGAAAAGTTTATGGTGGGCCACCACACCACTATGAAGAATTTGACTTCCACAAGCTATAAAAGACCATCAAAATCATTTCTCTCACTCATTTCATTGGCATAGAGCACTCACCCACTAGAAAATATTATCTTAGCACATTCAACCTCAAAGGACACTCTAAAGAAGTGATTGGCAGCCTCTCCATGCTGCCGTGTTTTCACTCATACAACCAAAAAACTTGTTTCCAAGGGTTATGAGGGGAAAATGAAGGTTTCATCAACTATTTGCAAGTAATTTAAGACCTTTGACACCTCCGATCAATTTTATTTCCTTGTTTCATGGTGAAAATCCTCCATTAGCTCCCATGATGTGTTTTTGCTGGGTGAGGTTCATTTTCTCAATTGAAAGAAAAAATACCTATCCCATACACATTATACCCTTCCTCACACTCAAAAAAACTTCCCACAACCCTCACACCCTCTCATACTAATTTCCCAAACCCCTACATCCAAACCCTAGCTCTACGTTGTGTTTTTGGCAATTTTTAGGGCTAGGAATCTGTATAATTTCCCTAGACTAATCCCTTCACCTTTTTCATCACTTTCCACTTTCCTAATCTCCCTTAAACCCCTATATTGTTGGGTATGTGTTATACTCTTTCCACGACTATCCCACACGCTGTACGTTGCGCCGAGCGTAGCAGGGGGGTCACAAGGGGGGAGGCAGCCCCCACTGTTGGGGTCCGAGGTAGCGCCCTGGCGAAATTTTTTTTGGTGTGCGGACCCACCCATGTTTTTTGCATGAGTTTTCACATGGTTTTGGGGTATGATGGTTTTCGCCCCTGGTATTTTGTAGATCCGGTCAAGGGAACTACGGTTATTTTCTAATCCAGGGTTAATGGATTGGGGTTTATGTATGCTTCGGCATGTATATATATGTGTTGTAACACTAAAAGTAACACAATGAAAAATCAAGTTGGTTGTCCTGATTTGGGATTCAGGGAGAAATCTCTGTGTTTATCTATTTTATGTTTTATGCTCTCGCTATTGCTTATTTTCTGTTATAAGATTTGTGTGTAGATAATTTCTGTTCAGGGTTAAAACCTACATTTTGTATCAGAGATATTTCGGCTTCAAGGGGATGCCTTTGCTGTTGAGGGTTTTTTTCTCGGGCTTGAGGTAGACCCTGTTGAGTGGGAGATCTACGGGATCAATTATTGTGGTGAAAGAAGATGGCGAGTGGCAAAAAGATAGAGATCGAGAAATTTAATGGTCAGAGTTTTGAGTTGTGGAAGCTCAAGATGGAGGATCTGCTGGTGGATAAAGATCAGTGGATCACGGTAGATCCAGGTACTAAACCAACAGAAATGTTAGATGAAGGTTTGGAAGAAAACTGGATCGAAGGCTAAGAGCACAATGCCGGTTGTGTGTCTCGGATTCGGTATTTTTGAATGTCACGTGAAGCTACGACGAAGGAATTTGTGGGAAGAAAAACTTGGGACTTTGTACCAATCTAAGTCTCTACGGAATAAATTCTTCTCCTCGCGGAAAAAGGCATGCTCTTTGATGATGAAGGATGGAGACTCGGTGACGGAACATCTGAACGCCTTCCAATACTTGTGGTAATTCAGCTGTCATCTGTTGATATTAAAATCTCAGATGAAGATAAGTGCATCAGTTTGTTGTGTTCTCTACCAGACTCGTGGGACAGTCTGGTTATTTCAATAGGTAGCAATACAAATACCTTGAATTTTGATGACATTGTCTCAGCCTTGTTGTCGAAGGAAATGAGACGGAGAAATATGGAGGGCCGGAATGGAGATGCCTTATCTATACGAGGAAGGTCTCAAAACAAAAACAGGAATAAGGTTTTGAGTGGGAGATCCAAATCTAGAGGGAGATCTAAATCTCCTGGAAATTTTGTAAAGGTATGCTGGAAATGTGGAAAGGAAGGGCACTACAAAAAGGAGTGAAAATCAAAAGCTCCTGAGAAAGGAAAGGGATCTGATGATGCTCCTTCTGCAGAGGCAAAAACCACCTCGAATGAAGGTGGGGATGTGTATTTGTCTTCTTCTTCAAATACACATGTAGATCATGAGTCATGGTTGATTGACTCAGGTGCATCCTTTCACTTCACTCCCCATAGGGAGTGGTTCTACGAGAATGAGAAATATGATGGTGATGTCTTCCTAGGGGATGATAGGAAGGCCAAAATCATCGGACATGGAAAGGTCAAGCTGAAGCTGCAAGGTGGAAGGATTAGAACACTTCCTGGTGTTCTGCATATTCCTTCATTGGCAAAAAATCTTATTTCTGTAAGCAAGATGGATGATGTAGGTGTAAAAACAGTGTTTGAGAAAGATGCCTGCAAGATGGTTCGGGGAGCACTGGTATTAATGCATGGAGTTCGGACTGGAACTCTATACAAGCTACAAGGTAGCATTGTTATTGATGGGTGTAATAGTTATGTGGTTCCTAAAAGTGGAGCGGAAAGCCTAGCTGTCTCTGGAGAAAAAACCATGCTATGGCATCAAAGGCTTGGACATATTGGAGAGAAGGGCCTTCGGATACTGCATAGAAATAGTATGGTATAAGGTATGTCTAATTTCTCTCTGGATTTCGATTTCTGTGAACATTGTGTATATGGGAAGCAGAATCGGGTGAGTTTTCCTTTTGGTGCTAGGAGGGCAAACAAGATATTAGAACTTGTGCACAGTGATGTGTTTGGACCTGTGTCAGTTCCTTCACTGGAAAAGTTTGTGTACTATGTTTCATTCATAGATGACTTCTCAAGGAATACATGGATATATTTCTTGAAGAAGAAATCTGAAGTCTTTGAAAAATTTAAAGAATTTAAGGCTCTGGTGGAAAACCAGATGGAGAAGAAAATAAGGGTGCTAAGGACAGATAATGGTGGGGAGTTGCGAAGGAATTTGAAGAGTTTTGTAAGAAGTGTGTGTTATAGCACGGAAAAGACTACTCCATACACAACTTATCAAAACGCGGAGTTGCGAAATAATGAACGAGAGAACAACGTGGGAACACCAACTAGCTTTATGCTCGGTGTGATCCTTGAGTTAGGACAAGTGCAGGCGGGGGCGATGGAGCTTGCATGTTACTTAGTTAATAGATCACCTTCATCGGCGTTGGAGGGATAAGACTCCACATGAGGTATGGGCCAGTGAGAAACCCTCTCTTTCACATCTAAGGGTATTTGGATTTGATGCATATGTACATGTTCCAAAGGAGAAAATAACGAAGTTGGATAGTAAATCTGAAAGATGCATATTTATTGGGTATAAGGATGGTTTAAAAGGTTATAGGCTTTGGAACCGAGAAACAAGGTTGTGTACAACCGATATGTGGTGTTTATAGAGGTGAAAGATGTTGTTACACATGAAGTCCTACCAAAGGAACCTGAGAAGATAGAGTTTGAGCTAAAGGAGGATGAATCAGACTCTACAATAGAAGAAGATTCAGAAGAGGAAGAGCCACAAACCCCAGTTTTGAGAAGATCGGTTCGGGAAAGAAGGCAACCAGAAAGGTATAGTCCATCTTCTTTCTGTTCAATTTTTGCCTTAACTATAACTAATGATGATCCCAGAACTGTCAGGGAGGCAGTAGACTTAGAGGATGGAAAACTCTGGAAGGAGGCCATGGTTGATGAAATGGCATCCTTTCACAAAAATGAGGCATGGGATCTAGTGGAGTTGCCGGCTGGAAGGAAGCCCATAGGGAGCAAATGGGTTTTTAAAATGAATATGAATGTAGAAGGCAAGGTGGAGAAATACAAAGCTCGGTTGGTAGCAAAAGATTATTCCCAAGTGCTAGGAATTGATTTTGGTGATATTTTCTCTCCTGTTGCCAAAGTTACTTCTATTAGATTACTTTTATCTGTTGCTGCTGCATTTGATTTTGAGATAGAACAGATGGATGTGAAGATAGCATTTCTTCATGGGGATCTAGAAGAGGAGATCTACATGTGAAGCAACTTTGAAGGCTTTATGGTGAAGGTGAAAGAAGCTCTCAGATACAGGTCTGCGGAGTTGAAGAAGTCTTTGTATGGGTTTAACGGTCACCAAGTTGGTATCGGAGAAATTTGATACTATACGAGACTTGGCTTCACCGAGGCAAGGAGGATCACTTTGTCATATTTTAGTGGTGGTGGCCAAGTATTGTTGTATTTGGTCTTGTATGTGGATGATATGTTATTTGATTGGAAATGACAAAGAAATTATCCAAGATTTGAAGACTGGCCCCATTTCTTGAAATTCGACATGAAGGATCTTGGTATACAAACTATATTTAGGGCATGGAAATTAAGAGAGATGGGGCAAGAAGGCTACGGTTAAACCGGAGAGTATGTCGAGACTATATTGCGAGTTCAATATGCGGGATAGTAAGCGAAGACATGATTTATTGGCGAACAGACCGGCGATATCTGTGGCTAATAGAAGACACAAGAAGGAAGAGGAGGATATGTCCCGTGTTCCATATGCAAGTGCAGTGGGTAGTCTGATGTATGCAATGGTCTGTACTAGACCAGACATTACACATGCAGTGGGAGTATTGAGCAGGTTTATGTCAAACCTAGGGAAGGAGCATTGGACAACACTGAAGCGGGTTTTCAAATATTTACGTGGCACTAGTGATTATAGCTTGTGCTACCAGGGAAGACCATGATTGGAAAGAATGTTGGACATTCATCGTTTTGTTTATGCAGACTGGGCTGGAGATCTGGACCAAAGAAGATCTACAAGTGGGTATGTGTTTAACCTATTTGGAAGCGCAGTCAGTTGGATGAGTAAAATACAGTCTGTAGTGGCTCTTTCAACTACAAAGGCAGAATACATAGCAACCACTCATGCAAGAAAGGAAGCAGTTTGGTTGCAAAGATTGTGTTCAAGTATGGGGTTGGTACAACAAGCTATAAGGATAGACTGTGATAGCCAAAGTGTAATTTTCTTGGCTAAGAAACCTTCTTACCATTCAAAGACAAAGCACATTGATGTTCAATATCACTTTGTTAGAGATATGGTTGAGGCTAAAAGGGTGTTGCTGGTAAAGGTGGACACTTTGAAGAATGTTGCAGATGCATTGACGAAATCTGTGAGCACTCAGAATTTCTCTTTGTGTATAGAAACAATGGGTGTTGAAGAATTGGCCCAATGACTAAGCTCTCCTGTGGCCCCCTGTGGAAAGAAAACAACAAGTGGTAGAATGTTGGGTATGTGTTATATTCTTTCCATGACTAGCCCCACGCGCTGTACGTTGCATTGGGCACAGCAGGGGGGTCACAAGGGGGGAGGTAGTGCCCCGAAATTTTTTTTTTTGGTGTGCGGACCCACCCATGTTTTGTGCATGAGTTTGCACATGGTTTTGGGGTACGATGGTTTTCGGCCCCTGTTATTTTTTAGATCTGGTCAAGGGAACTATGGTTATGTTCTAATCTAGGGTTAATGGATTGGGGTTTATGTATGCTTCGGCATGTATATATATGTGTTGTAACACTAAAAGGAACACAATGAAAAATCAAGCTGGTCGTCCCGATTTGGGATCTAGGGGAAAATCTCTGTGTTTATCTGTTTTATGTTTTATGCTCTTGCTATTGCTTATTTTCTGTTATAAGATTCATGTGTAGATAATTTCTATTCAGGGTTAAAACCTACATATATACTTCCCTAAATTTTCCTACCCTCATATCCCTTCATCCTATCCCCTCACCTACTTCCCATGTTTTTCCCACTAGGCTTTTGCCTTGCAAACTGTCAACATGGAGGGAGAAAATAAATCTTACAACATAGGAGGTCAAATATCAAGGTTTGAGCCACTCAACACTCATGAGTTGATGTCTTCTTCACTGGCCAAGAAATTTTTTTAGAATGCAGGATGTTTAGGGTTTTGTGAGCAAATTCAACAAGTGAAATATCATGCCAAGTTGACAAGTTTGTTTGCGACCAACCTTAGGACAGATAAGGTCACGATTGCAGGTGTGAGCTTCAAAATTTCAACTGAGTGCATAGCTACAGATATAGGGATACCAAACAGTGGGGAAAATTGGTTTAAGAGCTTATATTTGGATGTGCATAATTACAAAGCCTTCATCAAAGGTCACTACAAAGATGCCATTAAGAAAGTTTTTGCTTTTGGACAACTGCTTGATAAGTTTTCTCCATTAATGAGAGCCATTATGAAGTATTTTACATGTGAGGGCATATTTTCTAGATTGTACAAGTATCATGTCATATTTCTCATGCATTTCACAAGGGTAAAACCTCTCAACTTATCCTACTACCTCTACAAGAGCTTGGCTAAAATGGTAGAGAACGTACATCATAGAGAAAGTGATCATCAAGCCAAAATTTTTCACCATGCCCTCATCAAAATAATTTTCTTGCACTAGCTTGCACAAATTAACATCACTTAGGAGACATTCATTCAATCCAATGTCTTTTTTCCCCCTGCTAGTCAACCTACTAGCCAAATTACATGATCAACAACACCATCAACACCATCCAAGAAAAGGGAGATTGGCTCATATAGAAGAATTTCAGTCAAGAGGACACCTAGGGCTGAGGTGACTCAAACATATCATAGAGGTATGAGGGTTTTATTTGCTCCAAACATTGTGTAAGTGGCCAATCCTACATCAATAGAACATAGATCACCATCATAACATGAGGCACCTTTGCAAGATGAGGAGCCATTCGATCTTGACACTAACATGGCATAATTTGAGGTGGATGAAGAGAAAAGAAAAACAGAGCAAGTTATCATGGAGAAATATGTTGAGATCATATAAATCAAGGACAACCTGTCTAAGGCACACTTCTTGATTTCATTCCTAGAGTAGGAGAATATGCAATTGAAGGTAAATCAACTACTCTTTAATAGGCATAAATTTGATGTTAGCAAAGGGAATGTAAAGGAAAAATAAGTCCCTTGACATAGATGATTCATATGAGCATGAAAAATAGGTTAGAAGGAACATGCCAAGAACTAGAGGCCTAAAAAGGGCACTTCAGCAACAAAGAGAGGCATCTCCACTAAGGACCCAAATAATAGTGAATGAGCTCATACTGGTATAAATTGAGCAGGACAGGGAATATTGGCTTGATAGAGTCAATGGTCATTTAGAAAAACTCCTGAATAGGGATAATAAGAACAATAAAATTCAAAGACACCTTGCCATGCACTATTACACAAGAAATCAAGTGGCTGAGGCAAAAATCAAGCAATTGGAGGCAAAAATCAAAGAAAGCCTAATGGAGGAAGAAGAGAAGTGTAAGTTGGATTTGCTTGTTGATTCTTCCATCATAGCATAGAATTCCATCTTAGGTCTTCCTGGAGCAAGTCTAGAGAAATTTTGAGCAAATTTGAAGAAATTTTGAATTTTTTTGAAGATTTATGACTTTTTGGCAATCTTTGACACAATCACTAGTTCAAAAAAGTAGTGTGCCTCACACTGCGCTCTTGATGGGGGCCTCCAAATGCTAAATTATTTGTTTATTTGGATTTCTCATGACTTTTACATCAATTTTAGCCCCTGGGAGATACATTTCAATAAGTTTTGGTAGGTGCACAGGGCCAAAAACCACCTAAAAAACACCTTTCTGCCCTGCTTTTGAAAATTTCGCTGCTTTTTTGAAGTACCTCTGGGAGAATGGATTTTTGGGGAGATATGAGCAGTCTGTTTCAATGCTTGAGGATTCTATCATGTAGCAGACATGAATATATTTTTACACCATCTTTCAGATCAGGATTTGTACCTCGGGAAGCCCTCCAAAAGCCTCTTGCACCAATTTCGCTGTGTTTTATCCTCGCACATTATGTTTTGCTGATATTTCGCTGCATTCTTTCCTGAAAGTCACTTTTCTCAGTTGAATCAGTATAGTTTGACTTCCACTGATGTAATTTTTCATTTATGATGTTGTGATGATGCCTTGAGGTGTAATTATGCTGGTTAGAGTAAAATTTAGGTGGATACATGCCTGTAAATGTATTTTATGGTCAAATGTATTAGTTTCTCTATCTTGAGGAGAGTTTGGTTAACTGCCCTAGTCTTTAGGTTTTAGGTAAGGGAATTGTGTGAAATTCTCCTCCACTCTAGGATTGGACCCCTAAGACAGGGGAAATGGTTTTTTGTCTAGATGTATGAAGTTCTTAGTCATTTTGATGGTTGGCCATCTGAGGAGGAGACTATTGTAGCTTGCACTTCAAATTTTATTAAGAAAATCAAATGACCAATTGCAGCTATTATATGGGAATTCATGTGCAGTGGGCTTTTGATGTTGTATTTTATATGTTATAGTCTTTTATAAATGATATAAATGTTCTCTTTCAATGCCTTTCTTTCTTCAGTGATCTTCCTAAAAGTTTGATAAGTAGAATTCTTCATAAAGCTTTGTTTTATTTGGGAATACCATCTTATTTTTTCTCCCTTATGTTTTAATTAAGTCATGACACATTTTCATTAAGGTCCCCCTTCATTTTAAAACCCTACACTACACCGAAAAAACCCTAAGTCCATCACTAAAGAAATTCTCTCTTGATCCTTCATATATTTGCAACTGTAACCCTTTAAAAATTTTACCTAGATACTTGGTTTTTATCCCTGACCCAGCAGAAAAAACATCAAAATTTCAAAACCCTAGAGCTAACCTAACTAGACTAAAATCCACTCTTCAGCAAGTCAAACCCTTGACTGTGATTTCCATAGAGAGAGCCCTATCTAGTTTGGTAGGGCTAGCTACCAAACTGAAAGCTTGGTTTGAGGTTACCTCCATCGATATAATTTCTCAGCCTTGGGACATTGTGCGGGGTGTATGTGTGATGGAAGAGGAAGTAATAGCTCATGCTCAGTATCTAAATTTGTTTTATTCCCAATCTGTAACTCTATATAAGATTTTACCTGATGCACCACGACATTCAACCAACCCAGCATCATCCCAATCTGTTGCTATGCCTCCTGTTGACGGTGTCATTATGAAAATGGCCCATACTGATAATAGTACATGACAACCTTCTTCAAAGTATAAGTCTACTTCTGCCACTACACCCTTTGTTGGGTACCAAATCTATATACTTTTCTCTCCCATTTTCGCCCACCTTTCTATCTCTTTGCATCATTAATTGTTCTAAAACACATGAGGTAGACCCTTCCTATTATCTTAAATGAAATATTTGATTAATGAAGTAATAGTCATGGAGGTTTTAATTTTGCAAATATTAAATCCGTTATTTTCACAGATTTGGAAAAATTAAAGGGATTACTACTGCGAGCCACAGAGCAACACCTAATTCCCAACGTTATCTCAACTTGCTGCAATAGTGTAATAGACTTCGTCTTTCCCCAGTGCTATTTTAGGCTTTTCATGGTTTCATTTTGGAAACTAGTTTGACATTGTAATAGATGTATAATTGTAGATATTTAGTTGTTAGAGGAAATCTACGATTTCCTGAACATTTGTATAAAGAAGGCCTTAGGGTTGTGAATCGGGGTTAAGCAACAAGAGACAGATTTTGTAACAGAAGCGTTTTTCAATTAATTGAATGCATAGTGTTTTGTTGTCCTATTTGTAAGTTGTGAGTTGTCGCATCCCTGATCAGAGAGTTGGGCCCACTCTTCTTATCAGGTGTTGTGTTATCTTTCTTTTGTTGATTTCATATTTTAGTTTGATCTTGTAACTTCTATTCCAGTGTAATTCTGTAATTGATGTTAATACCTTTTTAATTCTGTAATCCATCTTAATTTTTGTTATAGTAGTTTTCTTGTTTTAATTAATTAAAGCCTGTGATTCAATAGCAGATTATGTCATTTCTCTTGCATATATTGTGTGTGTTAGTATTGAAATAGCTAATGCACCCGAGTTTATAATTTATGTGGAAAAAGGGTTTGAATATTGTTCACATCTATACACCAACATTTTGGCGTAGTTGTCGGGGAAGGCTAACAAGGTGCAAGAACACGATCTGAAATTGATCTAAGGGTCTATCTCTCATCTTGGGGAGGGAATTTATTTCTCTGCTCCAAGTCTAGAGTGTAGTGCTCTGCTTTCCTTGTTTTTCCATTATTTTTTTAGAACTGATCTCCCATCTTGGGGAGGGAATTCATTACCCTAATCCAAGTCCTAAGCATAGTGTGTTGTTTTCCTTTGTTTTGATTTTTCATTAGAACCGATCTCTCGTCTTGGGGAGGGAATCCATTACCTTGATTTAAGTCCTGAGCATTATAGCATTCATATTTTTTTCTTTTTGATTATTTTTATGAAAGGGCCAAATTATCATCATGGGGAGGGTACTTGATCACCATACTTCAGGTCTTGAACTTGGATTTTCTTTTAGATTATTTGGTTTTCTGTTTGAACCTACTCTCTTGTCCTAGGGAGGAAGCTATCTGTCCTACTCTGGGTCTTGAGAGCTTTTTTTATTTTAAAGAATTATTCCCACCAATTGTATGAACAACTATCTGAATTGGAGGGGTAGAGGAAGACCCCCAAATAAAGAAAGGGATCTGGGAAGGAAGACATATATCTAGGAGATCATCGCAAAGACTGAATCTGAAGCATATTCTCATGTTTTTGTCAGGGTAAGGGTGAAAATGAAGTCCGAAGGGTAGTCGATTAAGCAGCTAGTGCCATCCACGGTACGCCAGGAAACCCTTTCGACAATGGAAGGAGGAATAAATAAAGTATCGGTGGAGGAGAAATTCCTGCTGTCAGCTGAAGGGGAAGAAATAAAAAGCAGAGGGTCGAAAGAACTGAGCAATTCTAATTGGGAAGATGATCCTTCGAAAGGGTTTTCGTCACTACGATACCAAGGGAGTGTTGTGAAACCCCCTACAGTTGAATCAAGAAATTCCAATTTAGAAAGAGAATTCCTGAAATATTTTGCGTCCCCATGAGACCAGCGTAGTGTTGTGAAACCTCCTACAGTCGAATCACCCTAAGTACCAGTCGTAGAACCAGTCGAAATCTCGGGTGAGTATTGGAGGATATTTATGGCACCTACAATTTATTCTATTGATTTTCCAATTGGAAACATTGTTGGAGATGCACCAATGAAACCCATTCCTTTAACGTCTCTGCCTAATTTTCATGGGCTTTATTCTGAAGACCTCGGTACATTCCTCTTCAAATTTGACATTTTCTGTCGAGGGTATGATTATATTTTCGATGTTCAGAAGCTAAAAATATTTCCTGCTACTTTAAAGGGGACAACCTTGCGATGGTTCATGGGTTTAGGAGGAAAGACTATTTCCTCATGGGATGCGATGAAAGAAGTATTTTTGGAAAAATACTAGGACTACTGTAAATCCCGTGACATCAAGGAGGATAATTTTAAGTTTGCACAAAAGGAGAATGAGAACATGGAAGATTGTGTGGAACAATTCAAATATATACTGCAGAGATCAGGCCATAGTGACCTGGATAAAGATATCTTGAAGATCATCCTTCTCTGAGCACTGAGGGAAGATTCCTTGCAACTTTTGAACATAGTAGGAAAGGGGGATGTTTCAATAGAAGAATTCCACACCATATGTGAGTTGTGTATTCAATGTTCACGAGGGGCTGCAAGAAGTGGATAAGGAATTCGGTCATTAAAGACTTATGGTGGAGGGGTTACAGAGGAAAAAATTGGAAACCTACTAGATAATCTAAGGACTGATATCCTAAGCACATTATCCGCCTAGATGGACACTCTGCAAGAAAAATAGAAACAAATAGAGTTGGAGAATACTATGGCTATATTCTGCCCACAGTGCAGAAAGAAGCATCCATTGAAAGAATGCCCATTAAATATAGTGGAATTTTATGCAATCTATGAACAGAATCATGTGACCAGATCGTGCCCTTCCTTTCCAGGACTGAAGGAAGTTTTTCAAGGGGAAAATGAAGAAAATGTGGTAGATCAACTGTACTTCATGGGGCTGAAAAATCCATGGCAACCTCGACCACAAACTATGAATTTAGGTATGCCTCAGGACCCATCTCAGTATTTTAATAATTTTAATATGGGTCCCCAGTCTGTACCTTTTTCACCTATGTGGTCTCAGTATCAATATCCCCCATGGAAACAATGGATACCCTAGACCAGTTCGAATCCTTCATGGAATCAAAATTTCCATGGACCCTCTCCTACTGGAAAATTTCCCCAATCCATGTCTCAACAACAACTTTAGTTGCCTGTTTGGTCAATTTAGTGTGTCCTAAATTGCTGCATTTAATTGTCAATCCGGGAATCGTAAGCTGATGAAGTGCGGCGCACTATATGTGCAAGATAACCTCTTTCTTAACTTTTTGTCGTTTTTGGTCTTTCTAAGGTGAAATGGAAATTCTAAAATGAAAAACAAGTTTGGTTATATTTGTTCAAGGAAGTGATATCCCCTATAATGATTTACCAATATTGAAACTTTAAAAGAAAATTGAAATTACAATGACAAGACTTGAAAGAAAGTAAAAGTGTACTGCTGAAATGAAAAGGTGCTGCTAATCTAATGAATCAAAACAGGAAACTAGTGAACATGAAAACTAAACTATTCTTGTTGCCAACTGAACACAAAAGAAACTACGCTTATGGAAATTCAAAATTGCAATGAAATAAATCTAAATCAGATTACATCAATTCATTTTCTGACCCTTCATCATTAGACCGGCTATGACTTGCGGAAGTAATCATAAACAACTTGTGTAACTGATTATCTAAGTTTGCGGAAAAGAAACTAATACTAAACTACACACTTCATCATGCGGCCCCTCACCATCAGTCCAGCTGTGGCTTTCGGAGGAAACTGAAGACGCTATGAGCAGCTTAATATATCTAATTTTGCAGAAAGGAAACTAATACTAAACTACACATCTCATCTTGCAGCCCCTCACCATCAGTCCAGCTGTGGCTTTCGGAGGTAGCTGAAGACACTATGAGAATTTTGCAGAAAGGAAACTAATACTAAACTACACATTTCATCATGCAGCCCCTCACCATCAGTCCAGCTATGGCTTTCGGAGGTAACTGAAGACGCTAAGAGCAGCTTAATATATCTAATTTTGTAGAAAGGAAACTAATACTAAACTACACATTTCATCATGCAGCCCCTCACCATCAGTCCAGCTGTGGCTTTCGGAGGTAGCTGAAGACACTATGAGTAGCTTAATATGTCTAATTTTAACTACTGAATCAGATAAGAAAAACTGAAGTGCACAAGATAAGACTGAAGTTAAACAAAGACTGTGGAAAGAAAACTAGCAGCAGAATAATGTCAGTTTCATATCATTAGCAAAAATACTATGAAAATGCCCCGGGCTGTCTACCTAAAACCTGCACAATAAAACTGATCAGTGTTTTAACAATCATAAAAACATAAAAGACAGGAATGCAATGGAAATTACAGAAATGTATGAACAGAAATGAAACAACTATGAAATATGAACATGTAATGGGTTATGATACAATGACTGCTTAAAAAAATGAAATGAAAAATATATACATTAATACACAGAACCTCGGCTGAGCAGGGGCCCTCTACGCAGCTTTGGTAACGATCCTCAACACAAATTAAGTTGAAAACAAAGTTTTTCACATTAAAAAGCAATTCATTACAGACTGGTAGTATTACGGCTCAAGGCAGCGTAATCACTACATAACAGAGTACGCACATCAACTCAATAGCTATGATCAACTAACAACTATCAACTAACTCTACGTGCGTATGCAAACGCTCTATATAAAGCAATAAACTGTAACTGTCTCCTGAAGTTTATGATAGCAGCCAGCACGTAGACCACTAAGGCCACGGATATAGGAGCATGGCCATGTTGGAAAACGGATCTATGGAAGGTGGGTGCTTGAATTCAACTCCAGAACTTTGCACAGATGTAAATTAACCTCCGCAAGCTTAGAAACGGCCGTATGGATGTTTATATGCCACGAAACAGAGTCCAGCCGACATAGAACTCCATAGTTGACTTCCACGTGGATGGCTTTGACTGCGGCTTTCTCGATTTAATTTATTTTTGAACTAACAGGACACTAACCATGTCCTTTGCCATTCCTAACCCACTTCATGTGGCTCGTTTCTTCATGGACACTGAATATCGATTTTCCACAAAATAGTCAAAGTGAGTTGCAAATGCACAAGGAGTGACATGCCTGTACCGTATGAACAACAAAATCTAGATCAAATAGCAAACACAAAAATATAATTAAAAACCATGTTAAATGCTCTTTTGCACATGATATCGACAATTTGGGAGGTTTAGGAGAGTGAAAAAGGTATGGAAAAGTGTATGGAAAAGATGCAAATTTGGGACTCAACATACCCCCACTGTGAAGGTGTTGCATGTCCTCATGCAACCAAAATTTGATACTCTTTCTTCAATTCATGTGCCTTGATACTTCAGCCAACACATCTAACCCCCTTCTCTTCTTCTTTGGTACTGCCATCATTCTGGGTTTCTTCATGAGGCACCCGAATTTGATATTCACAAGTGCTCTGCTCAATTTTTGGCATTTCCTTTTTAGCTTCTTATTTTTCTTTTGCCAAATACCCAAATGTAACATAGTATTGTCATGGATAATCTTGTCCAGTTTGCCTTGCTCCTTGAGTGTTTCATTTTCATTTTTGATATGCCGATTCAAAAGCTCAAGCTCAAAAATCTCCTGTTTTAATGACTGAACCAAGTCATCCTGCAATGTATGAGGCTGAATAGAAGAGGTACTTGGGCCTGTGGCTGCCTTCTCCAAGGATTCTATATAATCATAGACCTCCCGCTGTTTGGGGTCTACTTCCGGTGTCTTTTTCATTGGACTGTCCTCAAAATGCTGCAAGGGAGAATTATGTTCAAAATTTGGCTGAGGAGAACTTTCATCAATATTTTGCTGAAAATAAGATGGAGTACGCTCATTGTCTGATTGGGAGTGAAAGGAGTCAGGTTCACTAACTGACTGAAATGGACTATGGTCAGTTGGAGACTGTTCATATGTCTCTTCACCCAAATCAATGAAATGAGGACCTCTAATTTGTGTTTTTCTCAGTTTTCCCTTAAGCCTGCTGCTTCTCCTCACATGCTGTGGTACTCTACCCTTTTGTTCTTGTTTTCCTGTTTTTGCCTTTTTGGATAGAGATGACTGTTTTTGAAGAAAAATTAATCTCTCAGATAGAATTTGGTGATCTTCTTCTTCAGAAGAAGAAGTTTTATGGACAGCCTCAACAATTTCTTTCCCTTTCGATATTTTTGGCTTCTTAGTTTTGATTTCCTTCTTCTTCCTTTTTACCAATCTCTCTTCTCTATCATTTTTCTTCATAGTAATAGTAGAAGTATCTTGGATTTCATCTACTGTTCTTTTCCTTCTACTTCTTTTTGCTGTGCTAGCTGCATGAACTTCCTGTGTAGGAGCATCTTGGGTTTCAACATCCATTTTCTTTCTTCTACTCCTTCTAATTGGATTACCTTCAGGAATTTCCTGAGGTTCTTCAAAGAAGTTTCTAACTAGGAATTGTTCCCATGTATCTTTTCTTTCTTTTAGCTCCTTTTCAATAAAAATTTTTATAAGCCCATGATGATATAAATGAGGCTCTACATCTCCTAGGTGTTTTTGCACAGTCACAGCCATTTTCTTCAAGCTATTGAATAGGAAATAAGGAAGATTGAGAGTTTGTTTTTCAAGGAAATTCATCAATATCCTAGTATGATACATGTACATAGAGCCAAAGCGGCCTTCACATGTGATAAATTTCTGAACAATGAGTAATAAAGTGGCCCATTCATCTTTTATTGCATGCACTGGGATTCCTCTTTTGAAAACAGTAATATCCATACCTTGATTTCGTAGGATTGTTCTCCATGCCTCATCACTGATACTTTTGTTTTTGAACCACCGTTCTCCTTCCTGAAGAAGTTCTGTGGCTGCTGCTATTGATGCTTCATTAACCAAAAACTTGAGGTCTCCCACTTCTGCTTCCGAGCCATCAAATGATCTTGCAAATGCTTTGGTAACTTCTCTGTGGTAACCCCGGAATTTCTGAATAAAACGCAGCCATTTAACTTTTCTCAACATCTCTTTTGCTTGTGGAAATCCCTCTATGAACTTCGGTCCTTCCGGCTCTGCCCTTAATAATTTTCCCATTTTACTTCTCTGTGCTTCACGGCTTGCCTCTGTGAGGGTTTTAAGCGAAAATGGAACGATGGAATACACGGAGTCGAGCACAATGCTGTGGGGACGTTATCACAAAACGGAAATGAGCACCATACACAGAATGGAATAAGACTGTGGGTGAATATACAAGAATGAGAGTGAACAAAAGGAACGGAAATGGAGTGAAACAGGGAATGAGAATGAGTAGAGTGAGGTTTTGTAAACATGACAGAGACACGACAAAGAGGTTAACAAAGCATAATGCATTCGGCCGCATTTTGAATTTTTGGTGGCTGTGTCATAAATATGAACACGTTTCAATCAATGATTATGAAGTTATGCGGCTTGTAAGAGTCCTTTGTCAACTCAAATACGTATCATTATCTTCGGTGGGCTATTTGAACATGAGTAAGAGTCGGAATTTCAATAATGAAACCGTTTGTGAATAAATGCAAGAGGATAACATAGAGATCGTGGAAGGTTACGGACTGTCAATATAATCATTGCGCGTTATGGGTAGAGCTCATAGTTTAAAATTACATAAAAATGTGTTTTTTATACTATTTGAAATAAACTTTATTCATACCTTTGGAATCCTTGCTTTTGCCCTTGGTCTTCAACTGATTGATCTTCATTAGTGTCTTGAATATTCCATTGATCCTCTCCTGCATTTTATTTCATGATTTTATGAAAACAACAACTAACTGTACATTCTTTTTGAAAACAGAGTAGTAGTAGCTGCGGAATCTGCTCTTGGCTGCGGAAACTGGAGTCAGCTGCGGAAACAGATGTCAGCTGCGGAAACTGACACAGCTATTACTTGGCTGAAATAGAAATGAACAAATGACAAATGACCAGGTGGAAATGGTCATAAAAATATTTTTATTGATGGAATGGATGAGATGAAGTGGAATGAAGTGAAATGAAATGAAATGAAATGAAATGAAGTGGAATGAAATGGAGTGGGTGGTGAGATGAAATGAAATAAAAGACAGATTTTTTTTGGAAAATATAGAGTGTCAGGTGTCCCTGATTTTCACCCCATATTTTCTGTATAAGACTGCCAATCAATGATTGGTTTTCAGGCTTATACCATTTTTTTTCTTCTTTTTTTTTTTTTTCTTTTTTTTTTTAACTTGAAAAACAAAAGCTAGCCTGGTAGAGAAGAAGGATTCTTCTGTACCAGCCTGATTGCAGAACTTTCTTGAAACAACTTGACAAAATCCTCTTTAGAGAGTGGCTTATGATAAACTTTCAATCTATGGCCATTCACAATAAGAAGAGTTTGAAACTCATCAATGGTCTTGATTCTTACAGCTCCATTGCTAAAGATCTTGTCAATCTCATATGGCCCAAGCCAATGAGTCTGAAATTTCCCTTGAAAGTCTTTAAACTTGGAGTCAAATAGCAATGCCCAATCTCCTTCTTGAAACTTCTTCTCTTTGATATATTTGTCATGCCACTTAGTTCTTTGATATTGAACTAGATCAGTTCTTAGAATTTCTTCTTGTCTGATCTCATCTAGCTCATTCAATTGCTCCATTCTATGCTTTTGAGCTTCTGATAAGTCCATTCCCAACTGAATCGCTATCTTGAAGGTCTTGACTTGGAACTCAATGGGGAACAAGACTTCTTTCCCATAAACAAGTTCATAGGGAGAATGTCCTGTTGTATTCCTCCATGTAGTTCTGTAGGCCCACAAGGCTTCTGGAAGCCTTTCTGCCCAATCTCTTCTATGTAGATGAACAGTTTTGGTAATGATACTTTCAAGAACTTTGTTTGTGGACTCCACTTGACCATTTGCTTGTGGCTGGTAAGGAGTAGATTTTCTGTGCTTGATTTTGTATTCTTCCATCAACTTCTCCACCAAATTTGATGTGAATTGGCTCCCCTGATCTGTTACAATTTCTCTTGGAACACCAAAGCGAGTAAAAATATCCTCATAAAGAAAATGAACAACCGAATTTTCAGTAGCAGATACTAATGCTTTAGCTTCTACCCATTTAGTAACATAATCAGTGCAAACCAATATATACTTCTTTTGCTTCGATGGTGGATTAATCGGTCCAATGAAATCTAATGCCCATTTTTCAAAGGGTTCAATGAGTACCCGTGTTTGCAATGGCATTTCATTTGAAAGGGTAGGTTTCCCTACTCTTTGGCAGCTATCACACCTTTTGACATATTGTTTTGCATCTTTGAAGAGAGAAGGCTAATAATATCCCAAGGAAAGGATTTTATAGGCCGTCCTTTTGTCCGCAAAGTGTCCGCCGCATGGTTCATCATGACATGCCTTAAGAATATCAGGCATTTCATCTTCCCCGACACATCTTCTGATCACAAGATCTGGCCCTGTTTTAAACAATTCGTTAGAAATCCATGAATATTTTGAACTCTCCTGAATAATTTTTCGTTTTTCTCTTGGAAATAAATGTGAAGGTAGTTTCCCTGTAACCAAATAGTTAGCAATATCCGCATACCAAGGGGTCTTAATAGTTACTGCAAACAAGTATTCATCAGGAAATTTATCTTCTACAGGAGAATCTTCTTTAGTATTCTGAATCCTAGACAAGAAATCAGCTATTGTATTCTGTTTTCCTGGTCTATCCAACACAGTAATATTGAATTCTTGCAAAAGTAAAAGCCATCTTGTCACTCTGCCATTAGTAACAGGTTTGTTCATTAAATATCTAATCGCAGAATGGTCAGTATGAATAAAAGTTTCATAGCCTGTTATGTAATGTCTAAACTTATTAATTGCATGAACAACAGCTAAAAACTCTTTTTCAGTCACAGTATAGTTCAACTCTGTGGGAGTCAAATTTTTACCGGTATAATAAATGGCATAAGGAACTAAATATTTTTGACCCAACACAGCTCCTAGAGCTGTATCTGAAGCATCCGTAGAAATATGGAAAGGGAGTTTCCAATTTGGTCCTCTCAAGATAGGTGCTTCAGATGTTCTTGTTTTCAAAGTTTCAAAGGCTGATTGACAATCAGGATCCCATTTAAATTCACAGTCTTTTGTAAGAAATTTGAAGAGTGGAGATGCTATTTTAGTGAAGTTTTCTATAAATCTTCTATAGTAACCAGTAAATCCTAGAAAACTTCTAACATCTCTTTGACAATTTTGAATAGGCAACTTGGAGATGACTTCAACTTTTGATCTATCAACTTTAATTCCATCTCCTGAAATATGATGTCCTAAAACAATCCCTTCAGTAAACATCATAAAGCATTTTTCATGGCTTAATGAAAGGTTTGTTTCTTTACATCTTATGAGAACTTTTCCAAATTTTCTAATGCCTCTTCAAATGAATTACCATAAACTGTAAAATCATCCATATAAACCTCTACACAATCATGGATTAGATCAGAAAAAATTCCTAGTACTGCTCTTTGGAATGTTGCTGGTGCATTACATTACCCAAAAGGAAGCACTCGGTAGGCAAAAGTTCCCCATGGACAAGTAAATGTGGTCTTATCTTGATCTTCAGGTGCTACCTGAATTTGATTATAGCCACTAAAACCATCCAAAAATGAAAAGTACTTTTTACCCGCTAATGTATCTAATACCTGATCGATAAAAGGCAAAGGAAAGTGATCCTTCAAATTTGCTTTGTTCAATTCCCTGTAATCAATGCATACCCTCCATTTACCATTCTTTTTAGGGACTATAACCAAAGGAGAAACCCATCGGCTATCTGAAATTGGATAAATGAAGTTTACATTGAGTAATTTTTGGAGCTCTTCTTTCACTATCTCCCTAAGATTTGGATTCATCCTTATTTGAGGTTGTCTGATTGGTCTACTGTTTTCCTCAATATAGATATGATGGATGCAAGTATTAGGATCAATACCCTTCATGTCAGTATACTCCCATGCAAATGCAGTAGAATGTTTTTGCAAGATTCTGGTTAGTTCTTCTTGTTGTGACTTCTCCAGATGTTTGTTGATATTCAATGTCTTTTCTGAAAAAATCTCAAAAGCAGAATTACCAAACTCTTCCATAGAGTAAAGAGACATTTGTCTTGATGATAAATATTCTATGTCAGATTCCAACTGAAATTGTGTGGGGTCATATTCTGAAGTTATCTCAAAATTTTCTAATGTGTTCGGAATTTGACTATCCTCACTAATTTCAGAAATGGTAAAGACAAGTTGTATAGTGTTCTCATCATCGACCCATTCATTGTCTCCTATTTCTGTGATTGCTCTTGCTGGAGGATACAAATTGAATTTCTTTGTCGAATTACCATTAGAAATGTACATGTCTCCAGATCTACAACTAATAAAAGCATCAGCTGTGGCCAGCCACGGTCTTCCTAAGATAATTGGATGTCCTCCTAGATTACTTTTGGGAGTCAAAATCATAAAGTCTACTGGATATTCCCAAGAATCTAAGGAGACTGAAATATCTTCTAATACACCATCTCGTTTAATAACCGATCGATCTGCAAGTTGCAATAAAGTAGGTGTAAAAAGAAGGTTAGGAAGTTTTAACTGTTCCATAGTCTGTCTACTCATAATGTTGATAGCAGCCCCTAAGTCAATCAATGTGTTTGGAATTTCTATCCCATTTATATGTGTCTTGACAATTGGACTTCCCGGATCTACATATTTCTGCATGGCAATTTTTCCCATCATAATGTCTGCAATCTTTCCTACCAGGTGGATTCTTCTTGTGTCCTTTAGCTTTCTTCCTGGTCTTTTGAAACTCAACTCCTTTATGGTTTTTGCTAGAATAGGAATTTCTCGAATGGCTTGTAGCAATGGAATCTTGATACATTCTTCAATTCATCTAGAAAGTCATAGTTAGGCAACAAAATTTGTTTTTCCACCCCCTTATCAATTTGTAGTCTTTCCGGAAAAGGAGGTGTAGATGAAGATACATGTTGCTCAACTATAGGAGTTGTGGATGCTAGCTTTTCTTTTTCTTTTTGAATTTTTGAATTTTGAAGAGATTCTTCCTCAGAACCCTTATTGACTTGAAGAGAGTCCTCCTCTGAGGTATCTTGCTCTTGAATGTCTATAGAAGGTTTTTCTAAAACTCTACCAGATCTGAGTTGTACATCGTTGAGAGGAACAATCATATAGGTAGGAAATTGTTGTCCTTCTACCATATAAGTATTTTGAGGATTCTTATTGTTAGGATTTGGCAATGGCTGAGATGGAAGTTGGTTTGTCTTCTGTTGGTATGGGAGCATGAGTTGAGGATTTGTATTTTGTTGAGAAGGTTGATGTTGTGGAAATGGCAATGAAAGTTGTTGTGGATTTTGGCTTGGAAATTGTGGAACTTGTTGGTTTTGAAAAGATGGAGGATATTGATAAAATTGAGCAAATCTCCCATAAGGATTTTGCATCCCTTGTACCCATGGCTGATATGAGTTTTGATGTTGGGGCCAAGGTTGTTGCCAAGGAGTCCAATTTGGTGGGGTTTGAAGATTCATAGGGTTATTAAACCCTCGAGATTGTTGTCCCTGCCAAGGTCTCCTTGCGACAAAACAGAGAGATTCTATTGAATTTGGATCTTCTTGAAAAACAACTTTGAGTCCAGGGATTGAAGGACAATCCTTGATTTCATGATTTTCTGAGCAAATCATACATGTTTCTACAACTTTTGCATCCAAGGGACATTCCCTTAAAGCATGTTTCTTTCTACATTTCTGACAAAAGATGGCTAAAGCATCTGTTTCTGCTTTCTGCTTGTTTTGGATTTTAAGGGTGTCTAGTTGTTCACTAAGACCCCCTAAGATATCAGTTTTAAACTCATCAAGCATATTACCAATCTCTGCCCTACTTACTGATCCAGTTGCAGATTTGTTAGTCCTAATAAGAGAAGAATCCCTAGGCCCTTTTCCAGTTTTAGATCTTCCCCTTGAGAATTGGATACATAGTTCTGTTATATCATGAAATGGGAGTTGAGAAATGTCTCCTTTACCCATCATGTTTAAAATGTATATCCATTCATCTCTAATGGCTTTTAATAGGAGGGCTTTCAAGGTTTCATTATCTAAGTTTCTCATCTTTGCTCTTTTCAAGTTGTATTGAAATCTTTCAATTAAGTCTTCCAAATTTTCATCTTCTTTTTGCATCATTTTGAATACCTCATCCTTGTGATTGGTGGGCATACAATAGTCCAAGCATCTATCCAAAAATGTTTGTTTCATATCATTCCAAGTCCTGATAGATTGAGTGGCTAATCCCATGAACCATTTCAAAGCAGATCCCTTCAAAGTTGAAGGAAATAGTTTGAGTTTTTGAGAATCTTCCATATAGTCATAAGTTCGGCACACTACTTCAAACTCAAACAAAAATGTTTCAGGATCCTCACTTCGTAATCCATAAAAGTTAGGGAGAACAGATGGTGAAATATTTTTCATTGTTGCATGAGTTTCCTCATCAACTATAGGGAATCCAAGAAAATCGTCCCTATTTCTACCGTTATTTCCTTCACCATTGTTATCTTCATTATCTCCTCCTCCTCTACCTCCACCTCTATTTATTACTTCCTCTGCCATGATAGTTTCTTTAGAGTCCTTATAGTCCTCTAGTTCTTCTACCAAGGAAGGATGAGAGAAAGCCTCTTTGTTTTCTAAGTGGGTTTTAGTAGGTGGTATAGGAGAATCCTCTAATTCAGCTGTTCCTTGACTTCCAAAAATCTTAAGGCTAGGGGTAGATGGTGGTGAATCCGGTCTATGCCTTGAAGAAGATGGAGTTGTGAAAATCAAACTCTTGGCTTTAGCTATAAACCTTCCCCTAGAATCTCTTGCTCTATGCATGTCATTTTTTTTAGTTTTTTTTTTAACAAAAGTTGGGCTAATAATTCTCTTTCTGATCTTCCAGATCACACTAGGTGCAAGAAGAGAGCATACTTAAGAAATTACTAAACCAATAACTCTTTTTTCTGATCCTCCAGATCACACTAGGTGCAAGAGGAGAGCATACTTCAAGAAGTTATCAAGTTTTCCCTTCTTTTATGATTTTATGTGTTTTTTTTTTTAAGAAATTGGCTACCTAGTTACACTTCCCCGGCAACGGCGCCAAAATGTTTGGTCAATTTAGTGTGTCCTAAATTGCCGCATTTAATTGTCAATCCGGGAATCGTAAGCTGATGAAGTGCGGCGCACTATATGTGCAAGATAACCTCTTTCTTAACTTTTTGTCGTTTATGGTCTTTCTTAGGTGAAATGGAAATTCTAAAGTGAAAAACAAGCTTGGTTATAATTGTTCAAGGAAGTGATATCCCCTATAATGATTTACCAATCTCGAAACTTTAAAAGCAAATTGAAATTACAATGACAAAAGAAAGTAAACTGTTGAAATGGAAAGTGCTGTTAATCTAATGAATCAAAACAAGAAACTAGTGAATATGAAAACTAAACTATTCTTGCTGCCAACTGAACACAAAAGAAACTATGCTTATGGAAATTCAAAATTGCAATGAAATAAATCTAAATCAGATTGCATCAATTCATTTTCTGACCCTTCATCATTAGACCAGCTATGACTTGCGGAAGTAATCATAAACAACTTGTGTAACTGATTATTTAATTTGCAGAAATTTGCGTAAAAGAAACTAATACTAAATCCACAGATTGATCATAAAAAATTCTCACCATCAATTCAACTCGTGGTTGAGGTAACCGAAGATGCTAAGAGCATGAAGATGCTAAGAGCAATTTAATATATTTAATTTGCAGAAAAGAAACTAATACTAAACTACACATTTCATCATGCAGCCCCTCACCATCAGTCCAGCTGTGGCTTTCGGAGGTAACCGAAGATGCTAAGAGCAGCTTAATATATCTAATTTTGCAGAAAGGAAACTAATACTAAACTACACATTTCATCATGCAGCCCCTCACCATCAGTCCAGCTGTGGCTTTCGGAGGTAGCTGAAGACACTATGAGTAGCTTAATATGTCTAATTTTGCAGAAAGGAAACTAATACTAAACTACACATTTCATCATGCAGCCCCTCACCATCAGTCCAGCTGTGGCTTTCGGAGGTAGCTGAAGACACTATGAGTAGCTTAATATGTCTAATTTTAACTAATGAATCAGATAAGCAAAACTGAAGTGCACAAGACAAGACTGAAGTTAAACAAAGACTGTGGAAAGAAAACTAGCAGCAGAATAATGTCAGTTTCATATCATTAGCAAAAATACTATGAAAATGCCCTGGGCTGTCTACCTAAAACCTGCACAAGAAAACTGATCAGTGTTTTAACAATCATAAAAACATAAAAGACAGGAATTCAATGGAAATTACAGAAATGTATGAACATAAATGAAACAACTATGAAATATGAACATGTAATGGGTTATGATACAATGATTGCTTAAAGAAATGAAATGAAAAATATATACATTAATACACAGAACCTCGGCTGAGCAGGGGCCCTCTACGCAGCTTTGGTAACGATCCTCAACACAAATTAAGTTATGAAAACAGAGTTTTTCACATTAAAAAGCAAGTCATTACAAACTGGTGGTATTACGTCTCAAGGCAGCGTAATCACCACATAACAGAGTACGCACATCAACTCAACAGCTATATCAACTAACAACTATCAACTCACATTCACTAACTCTACGTGCGTATGCAAACGCTCTTTATAAAGCAACAAAATGTAACTATCTCCTGAAGTTTATGATAGCAGCCAGCACGTAGACCACTAAGGCCACGGATATAGGAGTATGGCCATGTTGGAAAACGGATCTATGGAAGGTGGGCGCTTAAATTCTACTCCAGAACTTTGCACAGATGTCAATTAACCTCCGCAAGCTTGGAAACGGCCGTATGGATGTTTCTATGCCACGAAACAGAGTCCAGCCGACATAGAACTCCACAGTTGACTTCCACGTGGATGGCTTTGACCGCGGCTTTCCTTGATGAATTTACTTGAACCAATAGGACACGAACCATGTCCTTGTCATTCCTAGCCTGCCCATGTGGCTCGTTTCCTTCGTTGACACCTGTAACATTGATTTCCACAAAATAGCTGCGGAAAGTTGCAGCGGCTGCGGAAAGTGACAAGTTTCCGCAGTTGTATGAACAAAATCTAAATCAAATAGAAAACACACAAAAATAATTAAAAACCATGTTAGATACCCTTTTGCACATGATATTGACAATTTTGGAGGTTTAGATGAGTGAAAGAGATATGGAAAAGTGTATGGAAAAGAGGCAAATTCGGGACTCAACATTGCCCTCCAATGTACCTCCAAGAAACCCAGCCCTTCGACCCAAGTTTCCTATCCAGCCCAATTTGAATCCTAATAATAAAGGGGTCCAACAAGCAGACACTCTTAACCTTCCATCTTATAGCATTTCTACCGCAGGACTTAATGAAATAAACTTACGATATGGGCGGGTAGTAAATGCTCCCACTTCACCCATTATCATAGAACAGATTGACAGTGAAGTTATAGAACCATAACAGAGGACAGTTGGGGATAAACCGGACCAAAACATGACAACCCATACACCTCCCCAACCTGTTCTTAACCAGGGTCGTCTAATCACTCCACCATATCCTGAAAGGTTGTCCTTGAATAAACAAAACCCTCAAGTAGAGTTTGACTTCCTGGGGGAATTGAAAAATATTTTTGTCAAAATACCCCTACTCCAGGCTATGAGGGATGTACCTATATATACAAAAACTCTAAAATATTACTTCTCTAAGAAACCCGGGAAGAAACCAAGGGATCCGTTAACCATTCATGTGATGGGTAGACTGTCTGACATCATGCTAGGAAAGACTATGCCTGTAAAATATGGGGATCCAGGAAACCCAATTCTAATAGTACAAATCAATGGGTTTGAAATCCCAAATGTGCTGGTGGATTTGGGTGCTTCCATCAATATTATTACCTCCAAAGAAATGAATGCATTATGTCTCGAAAAAATTAAGCCAACCCCTACTATCTTGGAATTAGCAGATAGGTCTACAATTGAACCGGTAGGGAAATTTGAAGATGTCACTATTTTGGTGGATTCATGGCATTATCCTATGGACCTCCTTGTGTTATAGACTCGATCCTCAGTTGGTGGTCATCCAATGATCTTGGGAAGACCTTGGCTCACAACTATAGATGGCTACATAGGATGTTGATTTGGGCATATCGGTATATAAAATGGGACAATTACAAATAACCTTATTCTCTACCCTCCTACAGAACCCAACCCATCTAAAAAACTATTAGCCAGACATAAACCTCTACCAGTAGAAGAGCCTGAACCTGAAATTGAAGAAGTTAGATCAATCCTCACCATTGGGAAGGTTTTTTAATTCAAAATAGAAACTAAGGATGATACCATTAACACTTTTATTAATGACCCTGGTTCTGTTTCCAATTCAACTCATCAAAATTTAGAATCTACTATGAGTTGTGAGACACAGGAAAATATTGAACCAGAAGATGAAATTGAATATATTCCTGTAACTTCATCCCAAGATAGTATTCTGATTGAAATTCAACCAGGCAAGGCACTTAATATCAACCCAAATCTATCACAATCCTAGAGAAAGAAGCTTTTAAAAGTCCTTCAATACCATCAGGAATCTTTTGCCTAGGATTATACCGACAGGAAGGGTGTTATCACCTAAAAAAAAAAATTCAAAACATCATTGTGTCATGTTTGTCTTTGATCATGATTCAAAATTGGGTTTAGAAGTAAAATTAGGATTTGATCAAGGGTAGGTTAGATTTTTATAATTAAAAGCCAATCCTTAAGTTCAAATAAAGTATTTTTCAAAGTCCCTTCATGTCAAATATCCATCATTTTAATTTGTGGGTCATTTCCTAAAGTTTCGAATCAAAACTGTTCAATTAGCCCAAAAACCCTGTTTTCGTAGTGCCACCCATTGAAAAAAGTCATTTTGCGCTACGAAAACACTGATAGTTTCGCAATGCAAACATGAAAAATTGCACTGTAGGCACTATGAAAGTGCGGATTTATAATTGTCTTATCAGTTGAGCTGGAAAATGTCAAAAACCGTTGGGAAATGGTAGGTTAGTGGTATGATGAGTCAGGTAATGATGAAATTAAATTTACTTACCCATGCTACAGTCATCATTTCCATTATAGGGTATGAATGAGGCATCATTCGGTTATGAGATGACATTTTAAATTTAAAAATATTTCCTAATTGGTCATTCTCGTTTTCCTTTTGCCTCCATTCGAAATGTCTGATGCTCTGGAGTGTTAAACCAAACATGTGACCGGTTCATACAAAATTTTTCTACACCAATATTTAAGCGAGGCTGATACAAATTTATCAAGTGAGGCTGATTTTGCATATTTTCAGGCGAGGTTGACTGGTTTTCTGAAAAGCATGGCAGAAGACAAGAAAATACACAGAGGAGGAAAATGCTTAAGGCATGAACCTGAAAATATGAGGTCAATAACTGAAGACCCAGTAGTGATGGAGGCATTCAAAAAAGTAGGTTGCTTACGGTTTTGTGAAAAGTTGCAGGGATCTCACATACAGGTATCCAAGAATTTTCCATGAATTTTAGTGGAACAACTACTAAGGTTGGGATGCTAAGTATATCTGTTACACCATAGACTATTTTTGTTTTTGCAGAGATACCAAGAGGTCAAGAAGCTTGGTTTAAAAGCTTCAAATTTGATATGGAACAATGCAAAGAGTTCATGAAGCCTGAATACACAGACATGGACCTTAACAATTCTATTCCTAGAGGCTGCATCAAAGACACTTATTCAAATTTTCTACTCAAAATACAAAAGTATTTTACATGTGAAGGCAGATATCACAAGATTTAGTCATATCATTTCAAGTTGCTCCTGCATTTCACTGGTAAGATTTCACTCGATTTGCCTTTTTATTTGCATAGGAGTATTGCAAAGATGGCTGATAAGGTGCAAGCGAAGTCTGAAGGGAGTGAAACAACCTTGTTTCATCATGGTTTAATGAAGTTATTGATTTTAGATGAACTTTAGAGGATAGGAAGGGATTGGTCATGTTTCTTGTTTATAAATGGTTTTGAGGTGGAAACCCTAACCCCTAAAAGAAACCCTAAAGCTAAAAGATTTCTGTCACCACCAACAGCAGAACCAAGTCAATATGTGGCTATAAAGCCAAAGGAATTTGTAAAAATGAAGCCAAGGAAACAAATTGAGAAAATGGCAAAGCATATATAAATTTTTGATACACCAACTCCATCACCTGCAAAACAAAGGTCAAAGGTTGTCAAGATTGCAAAACAAAAACAAGTTTTCAGTAAGTAGGAAATCAAAAGTGTAACTCGAAGCCAAGCAATGTCATCAAAAGGAAAGGAAGTTGTTATAGAGGGCAACCCAGTAGTAAAGGGAAAACTAGAAGACATTCTTAATGCTATTGACATAGAGGAGACACCCATTGTTCAAGCTGAGTTCATTGGGGAAGATGAGCATAAACTAAAGAAGGGAAAGTCTGCCAAAAATCTAGAGTTCACTGCGGAAGATGCAGCTTTCATCTTTCAAGAAAGAAAGCCTATGAATAGGCATACTAGGAAAATGAAGGAAGGCAGCAAGGAAGATAAAAAATCTACTGAGGCACCTAAATCTCTTGAAGAAGTTGTTGATCTCTCATCACCTACAGTGAAGCATACATCCAGCAGAACAAAGAGAGGAAAAGAAGAAATGATAGAGAAAACAAAGTTTCAACATCTTGAAGAAAAATTGATGTTAGCAAACCAAGAAATTTTTTTGTTGAGAAAGAGGGCCAGAAAGCACAATGTTCAGAAAGCAGAGTTTAAAAGAATGAAAGCACTATGGGAAGGAAAAACTGGTTCTATTTCTGAAACTCCAAGTAGTGCAGAGTAGTTTTTCAAATGGACAGTTCCAGCAATAAAGGAAGCCAAGTTTGTCAGAGTAAGAAATAATCACTTGAGAGCTAATAATAGAAGACTTAAAGATCAAATGGAGGACTTGGGGAAGCAGATGAAGTTGATTCAGGATGAGTTAAAGAGAAGAGGTATTAAAATAACATTCCTTGAAGAGCCAATAGCTAAATCAAGTGCAAATGAAGAAGGAACCTCAAGTAAGATACAATAAATGTGTTTTTATAGTTATTATGGTTTTTAAATGTTGCAGACAGGTGTATTTCAATTTCTTGACATATCTATAGTTTTCGTTTTTGAAAATTTTTGACAAAACTACTCACTCAACAGTTTCGTATTGCAAACAGTGTAAAAAAGCAGAAAAGCGCTACGAAACTGCTGTAGCAGCTTTTATGCTCATTTTACTCATTTTTTTGAAAGCATGAAAGGCGAGTTAAGGATTGGAATTGACATAGGAGATATATTAAAGGGTAAATTAAATGAGGACAGTTGAAAGAAGTAAAAAATTTGCAGAATAAGTGTTAAAATGGAAATGTTGTAAAAACGCTACGAAACTTCTTTTTTTCGTAGCACAGTGTATTGCAGCTCATTTGAACAATTTAAAGATGGTTTTGGACAACTGGAGCTTATGGAGGAGTTTTGGGATGTATTAAATCAATTTAAAACAGCTAAGGACCTCGAAATAAAGAGTACATCATGGTTAGAATATTCAAAGAAAGCACAAGTCTCTATACCTATAAAATAGGGGGTTGTTTCCTATTTTCATGGAGATTAGCAATATAGTCATGAAGAGTTGAAGCCCATCATCAAAATTTGACTAAGTGAGGATACACTTGGAAATGATGTAAATTTAAATAGATAAGGCTGTTAGAGATAGCATTAAGCAGTTTGAGTCCTTTTTGGAATATGATTGTTTAAGTGGATTAGGTGTCTTTTTGTAATAAATTCCATGTCTTATGGTTAGGCAAGGTGTCAATAGTTAGGAATTCGATTTATATATCTTAGAAGTAGATCATCTCACGTTGTAAGAGGTCTATTAAAGGGCAGGAGGTCAAATTAGTACAGGTTGGACATTTTTTTCAAAACTGTGCTTATTATAATTGACTGGTTTTCAACTAATACAGAGATTTTCTGCTTAACCAACTTGAGATTTAGAAGGAGTTTTAGTGTGTTCCTATTCTATTTGTATCTCTTTTATTATCCTATTGCAGTGGTGTTCATATATATTACTCAAAATTCATCTTTATATGCTTTGAATTCCTATATAAATGAACGGATTGTGTTTTTATAGTTCCATATGTGTCTATCTATTGACTAAAACTCTGATATGCCTCAACTTCCTGTTAAGTAGATTTGCTGGATTACTGAATAGCTTTGACTCCATAAGCCCAATGTGTATATGCTGATGTGATTCTCAACCTACATCTATCATTTATTTGTTTATTACCTAAATAGAGTTAGCCATCTATATTTTTATCCAAATCATTAACCCTTGAGAGAGCCCTCTCAGGCTGAGGAGGCTAAGCCTCAGTCAAAAGATTAGGTTTGAAATAGTTACATGAATTTGAATGGTCAAGCAGCCTATCAAGTCCAATTTTATTATAACAAAGGGAATCCATGCTAATTTATGTACTCATCATATTTATATTAAGGAATACTACTGCCTTGTGAGACAACTCCAACAGAGAATGAATCCTGCTCTAAAGAACATTGTTAAAGAAGAATTACAAAATTATTGGATGTAGGTTTCATTTACCCCATTTTGGATAGCCAATGGGTATCTCCTCTAGTTATTGTTCCCAAAAATAATGGTAAATGGCGGATCTGCGTAGATTACAAGGAGCTAAACAAGGCAAATCAAAAAGACAATTTCCCTTTACCATTCATTGACCAAGTCTTGGACACCTTGGATGGGAAGAAGTTATTTTCCTTCCTAGATGAGTTCAGTGGGTATAACCAGATCCAGATAGCCTCAGAAGACTAGGATAAAACAACTTTCACATGCCCATGGGGGACCTTTGCATACAGGGTCTTCCCATTTGGCCTGTGTAATGCTCCTGCAACCTTCCAGAGGGCAATCCTGGGAATTTTCTCTGATTTAGTTGATGACAGCGTTGAAATATATATGGATGATTTCACTCCATATGGAAACTCATTTGAAGAGGGATTGGAAAATTTGGAAAAAGTACTCAAAATATGTAAGAAGACCCATGTATCTTTGAGTACAGTCAAATTCCATATGATGAGGGAAGAATGAATAGTATTGGGACATTTGCTCTCAACTGCTAGAATTCAAGTTGAGCCGACCAAAGTAGAGGTAATATTTCACTTCTCAGTACCCAAGAAACCCACATAGGTACATACTTTTATTGGTTGTGCTAGTTATTACAGATGCTTTATAGAAAATTTTTCTAAAATAACACATCCAATTTTTCAATTTCTAACAAAAGATGCAGAATTCTCGTGGACTGGAGACTGTGAAGCAGCTTTCACGAAAATCAAGGGACTGATTTGCAAGGCTCCAATCCTTCAAGAGCTTGATTGGGCATTACCATTTCACATACATGTTGATGCTTCTCAGACAACATTAGGAGCAATTTTAGGACAGCAGGTAGAAAAAACACCGTATGCAGTTTATTATGTCAGCAAGAACTTAATTCTTGCTGAATTGAATTACATGGTGACGGAAAAATAATTCTTGGTTGTCATATATGCTATCAACAAGTTCTGGCACTACATTACCAGATATCCTACTTTTGTGCATACTGACCATGCAGCAATAAGGTATTTGATGAATAAACCTATCACTCCCGACTGCATTACAAGATGGTTTCTATTTCTTCAGGAATTTGATATTACAATAGTAGACAAACTAGGAAAAGATAATGCAGTTGTTGATTTTGTGTCTAGAATGGATAAAAATGATGAGTGTACACTTATAGAAGATAGTTTTCCTAATGAGTATCTTTTTGCAATTTCTTCTAACCCTTCGTGGTATGCAGAACTATCTTGATACAGGGGAGTTTCCTCATAATTTTTCATACAGGGAACAACAAAATATTATTCATCACAGTGCCCGATATTCTTGGATGGAAGGGTACCTCTTTCATACAGGAGTTGATAAGAAGATTCGGCACTATGCATATGAGGATGATATTTATGAATTATTGAAGGCTTCCCATGATAGCCCTTGTGGAGGGAATTTTGTAGATAAAAGAACAGACCATAAGGTGCTACAAATGGGATATTACTAGCCTTATATCTTTCGGGATGCTCAAAATTATGTCTGGAGGTGTGATAGTTTCCAGCACATTGGGCAGCCTGGTCGAGCTGATGAAATGCCCTTGCAGCCATAGGTAGTTATCTAACCTTTTGAGAAATGGGCTAGCGAGTTCATTGGACCCTTTAACCCACCCTCCCAACAAAAGGTTCACATTTTGGTCTGCACTTATTACATGACTAAGTGGGTAGAAGCCAAAGTTATTGCGAAAGCAACAGAGCAGGTGGTTTCAAATTTTCTATTTGAAGAATTTTTTTCTCGTTACGGTACTCCAAGAGAGATTGTTTCAGATGGAGGATAAAAATTTACATCACACATGATAGCAAAGCTTATGCATAAATATGGGGTCAAGCACAGGGTGACATCTCCATACCACCCCCGGGAAAATGGACAAGTGGAAAGCACAAACAAGACATTGGAAAATATCTTGACAAAAATTGTGGCATACCATCATCAGGATTGGGCTCAAAAGCTGCCTGAAGCTCTCTGGGCATATGGAACAACATGGCAGAACACAATTGGGTTTTCACCATTTGATTTGGTTTATGGGAAATCCCTGTTATTTCCAATAGAATTTGAAATCAGTACACTCAGAACATCTCTTGAAGTTGGTTTGGACCTATCATATGCCCAGAAACACCGACTAGCCCAGCTTAATGAACTGGATGAAATCCGTTCAATGGATGTCCAGAGGACTATTGCTATTCATCAACAAAGAATGAAATGGCATGATAAGTTTATCAAAAAAAGGTATTTCATAGGGGAGACTAGGCATTACTTTATGACTCCCATTTTATGGATTTTAAGGGAAAGCTTTGTATTCGTTGGATGGGACCTTACGAGGTGGACGCTGTGTTTGATAATGGAACAGTCAAGCTAGTCACAATTGATGATACATGTGCTTCATTCATAGAAAATAGACATTGCTTGAGATTATACCATCGCCCAGCCTCTAAGGACGCTTTCATCAAACATCTCTCTGAGAAATCTGGTTTGAAGGTTATCAACGCAGAGAACTCTTCCTCTGCATCCTCACTATATATATATATATATATATTTTTTTTTTTTTAAATAAATACTATTACTATTTATTTTGTGGTATTTTTGTAAGAGTTACTACTAAGGATTAATGTTTTAAAGCTCAAATTTTTTTCTAAGTATCGATGTTATTACTCCTTGGATGCGGCCACTCATAATGTTGTTACTTGGTTTCTGCTACTCATGACGTTGTTACTCGGTTGCTACTACTCATGATGATGTTACTCGATTGCTGCTACTCATGTTGCCGTTACTCCGGATGCTGCTACTCGCACTGTTGTTACTCCAGATGCTACTACTCCAGATGCTACTACTCGTCATGTTGTCATTCTGGATGCTGCTACTTGCACTGCTGTTACTCCAGATGCTTCTACTTTGGATGTTGCTACTCGTCATGCTACTACTCCAGATGTTGCTGCTCGTCATGCTGTTACTCTGGATGTTGCTACTCGCACTACTGTTACTCCAGATGTTGCTACTCGCACTGCCATTACTCCAGATGTTGTTACTCTAAATGCCGCTACTCACATTGTTGTTACTCCATCCGCATCATTACTGCATCATCATTCTACCAACCGTCACTTCCTCCAGGTAGGCCTCCTGGTACATCTCCACTTGAATTTTATGGATTTAATTCAATATTCCATGAAAATAAATTAATGCCGTGAATGACAAATTTTAAAGTTTGGGGGAGGGGGGTGCCATCATAAAAAATGGCATAATGATGATTCCAAAAGCCATTATTACAACTTAGTGTGATGGTACATCCTACGGTCCTTCCATATAATCATTAAAGATGCATTGGGATCCGCAATACACATACAATACAGATCGATTAGTCCTTTCCACCTCATACGAAATAATTACTTTTCCATTCATCGCACTTACCATACTTTTTCATGATTTTTCTCGTTTCCAAATAATTACCATTTGTATTTCACGTTATTACTCATCATTTTTCACCATGCTATTTTTTTCCAAATTTGGTACCCACCACTGTGTCCAACAGTCTGCTGTTCCAGAGTGCTGTTATAGTCTCCACAGGATGGGCGGACTGGCTGTGTTGCATGAACTTGAAATAACAGTCTTAGTTTGCAGCAATCCAGATGTGTGGCAAGTTTTTGTCAATGCAGGATGGGATATCTACTTCGATAGATTGCAGGGGTTTGACAGGGGAATCATAATGGTGTTTGCGCTTAATTTGGATGAGAATCGCTCGTGGGTCAGAGGATTGGAAATTATTGTCACAGAAGAAGTAATTGTGGAAGTTAGTGGGCTGAGATAGCAAGGGAAACAGTGGTTTTCTCAGAGAATTCCTCTCGCAGAGTTTCCCGAACTATTTTTGCAGGCAGGAGAAAGCGTCGTTCAATTGGGTAAAGGATATGAGTGCAAGTATTTACCGTATCCATGTAACGAAGTAGTAGGTTTTGTAATGAAATACATAACTTGTGAGGGACAAGCCACAACTTTGTTCAAATATAATTTTAAAAACTTAGCTCACCTTCGATTTCTGCACGCTTAGGTGCATTCCTTAAACATTCCCTTCTTTATATTAAAAAAATTACAGCATATGGCACAGTCCGCTCAGTTGGTCATGCATGTAACAGTTTGATTTAGGGTTTATTGGGTAGAACTCTGCAATTCATCAGAAGAAGAGATAGCAGATGTCATTTCTGCTAGAGAGGAGCAACTAGTATCTCCGAGTGGTTTAGTAGAGGAAGCACAGTCAGAAGAAATGGAAATATACTAGGAAGAACCAGAAGAAATGTAGATGGAAGTTGATCAGGAAGAACCGGAAGAACTAGAAATGGAGGAGACAATTGATAATACAGTCGAGGCTGTCAGACAAGAAACATCCTCACCTGAAGAACCTACAGATGAAGGAGTTATGGGTATAGTGCATGAAGTTGAGACTATCTTACAGTCATCAAATTTCATAAATAAAGAATAGGAAGGAAAAAAATTGGGCAAAGGGATGGCAAGTGATGTTGTTTCGCAAGAAAAAACATCACTTGCCCAAGCAGATATGAATATTGAAACAATCGGGGGTGTCACACAATAACCACCCTTGATTCAGTCAGAACAGGGAGACAGAGAAGAATTAGTCCACAAAGTCGAAACTATTCCACAATAATTAGTGTCAATCGTAGGAGAGGAAGTAATGCATGAAGAACTGGGAGATGGAGAAGAAATGACCCGCGAAGTCGATACTATTCCACAAGAACCAGTATCGACTGCAGGTGAGGAGGTAATGCACGAAGGATAGGAGGATATAAAGGAATTTATTCTCAAAATCAACATTATTCCATAAGAACCAGTGGTGACTCTAGCTAAGGAGGAAATACATGAAGGCACGACCCAAGTAAGAAATGAGGAAGATGAAGGTATTCATCGTTTCGCTTTTCAGTCTATGATGCCAAGAGGGGTGAGGTGGTTTTTTTTTTCCCAACGATTAATGGAGGAAATAGCTGTTCCACCAGTGCTGAAGTTCAACAACCTAAGGAAGGACATGGCCAATATCAGCCTAGTAATTGTTGAATCTCAATAGGAGCACCTAGAGGCTCACAAGGGAGATAGACTTTCTGTAGAAACACTGGAAAACAGGATGACCTATGACAACACTATGGTAAATGAGGAGGAGAATACCCCGGGAGATAGGGAGCTGAGCCAGAAAGACCTAACAGAAAAAACAGTCGATGACATCGACAACATTCCACCGCATCTTGAACCTGTTACAGGCCTGGGAGATGAATTTATTGTCAAATAGAATTGGATTGAATAGTGTGAGAAAATAAGACTACCTCTCAAGAAAAGGTATTAGTTTCAGTTCAGTGAAACCATGCATTTAAAGAAGGAAGTTCGGGAGCTGAAGAAGAAAGTATCCCGATTAAAGAAGGTGGTAATGTTGGAAATATGATGCAGAGTGTTGTCCTTGATGGCAACCCACTAAATGAAGATGAAGACATGCGACTGTTGACATGTGTTGTCCTTGATGGCAATCCACCTGATGAAGTTATTGTTGACTTGATGGACTTGGTAAATGTTGTAAATTGATGATATGATGCTGAGTGTTGTACTTGAAAGGCAACCCTCTTGATGAAGATGATGACAACTTACTTGATGAAGTTGTGCTTGAGAGAATATGTTCCTGATGAAGAAAATATGATGAATCTACAGTGTGTACAAAAGGCAATGAAGAAAGGAATTCAGAATGTGCTCAAAATATGATGAAAAGAGTATGTCTCTTTGTATACGCGGATTGGCCTAGGGGAAGTCGCGTATGCACGCGGAAAGGAACGTGCCAAGTAGCGTATGGGCTAAAGCGCTCAAAAAGTGAAAAACCAAGGGTAACCACCATGGTATTGACCCATTGTATTGGGTAATGATCCGCCTAATTGACCCCGTCCAGGTAGTTTTGGGCTTATGGTATTGTTTTGGTCCATGGTATTGAAAAAGGGGGGCTCATGGTATTGAAAAGGGTAAACCTATATAAGGAGAAGAAATTCATTGTGCAAATCATATGTGTGGGTGCAAGATGTCTGAGCTTGAATGAATACTTCTCTTTGAAGTATATCTGAATGGAAAGGGTTACACTTGAATGATAAATCTGAATGTATGATGCACCAATGATGAAGAAGGGGATCTAGATCTGAATTGCCCTTGTATTTGCTAGATCTGATTATGGAAGGCTTAGATCCGTGATGAGGCGAGCATCCAGGCGAACATCTGTCTGAAGCAAAAGGGTAGATCTGAACTGAATATCTGATCTGATGAAGTATGCTGCTCTATAATGATTGAAGATCTATACGCTACTTCGCCGCGGGAGGAAGCGCGTATAATACGCGGCTTCAGTCGAAGAGAAAGCGCGTATGCGCAATAAAATATACACCGAGGTATGCGCCGGTTTCAGCAGATCGAAGCGCGTATATACGCGTACAACAAGCAGGCGAAGCGAGGAAACTAGGGTTTGCTGAAGGCAAGGGTATGAAATATCTGATCTGTTCTGCTATGTTTCTGCTATCTGATCTGTGTTGATAAGTATCTGTTGGTGATGTATGTTTGTGCTTAAAAGTATGGAAAGGGTCCAGTCTGAAAATATGATGAAATGTGGCCTGCAAGTGGTGTTCTATTGAAGATGTTGGATCCAGTGTGAAAATCGATGAAACGTGGTCCATAGAGGTGCTGAGGGTTGTAGCCTTCAGTCAGGGGGTTGTAGCTCCCTTCCTGGAGAGGCTGGTAAACGAGATCAGGGGGTCGTAGCTCCCTTCCGGGGAAAGGTCAAACGAGTCAGGTCGAGCTCCTCCTGTGAGGCTGCAAACGAGCGTGTGCCCGCGTGTCATTAAGTTCATGCCAAGCACATATGTTGTAAGATGTTTTTCTTTATAATAAAATATTGAAGGCTGAGCAACGGCAGCGGTGGTTTTCTCCCGACTTGGGTTTCCCACCTAAAAATCCCGGTGTCTGTGTGATGCTTTGTGTGATGGTTTATTATGTTCTTACCGCACATGTTTACCGCTTATTGAATATCTGATGAATAAATGATGGAATGGTTTAAGTGAAGTTTAATGGACATATCTTCCATATCTGATCTTTGCACATGCTGAATGGTGGTGGATTCCGTATATGATGAAGCCATCGAAGGAAGTAGCGGGATGGTTTGGCTGAAATGAAAGTAAAATATTTGGATTTCCCAAATACTCATTCACTTCGCTTCTTCATTCAAATTAGTAATTACCGTAGTTGCAGTTCTTCGTGTGCTTGATCGCTGGCAGATCCGCTAGCTGGAAGTCAAGAAGGATGATGGTTCAGAAGCACTTATCTGAAGGGAAGCAATCTGATATTCTGGAAGATACAAACAAAAGCGTATCTGCAAAGCCTTGGTGCAGATGTATGGGCAATCGTGGAAGAAGGTTATCAATACCCGGCAAGTATTCCTACTAATGCAGCAGAAAGGAAGAAGTATGAAACCAATGCCAAAGCAGTAAATGTCTTGCTAGGAAGCATGTCTCAATCAGAATTTGCTAAAGTGATGCAGCTACATTCAGCAAAAGATATATGGGACAAAATCATTCTAAGCTATGAAGGAGACACAAAGGTAAAAAGTGCAAAACTCCAAACTCTTAGAATTGAATATGAAAATTGGAAGATGCATAGTGATGAAAGTGTTGCCAGTTTCTTTCTTCGTCTAGATGATATTGTAAATCGGATGAGAAATTTGGGTGAAACCATGGCTGATACTACTCTGGTAGAAAAGGTCTTAAGATCTTTGACTTCAAAATTTGACTCTAAAGTTTCAGCCATTGAAGAAAGGCAAGATCTGCAATCGCTTACTGTTGTTCAATTACATGGGACTCTGACTGCTTTTGAAATGAGACAAGGAGGTCCTTCTCAAGTAAGAGAAGCTGCTTTTAAGGCATCTACAAAAGGAAAGGAAAAGGAAGTTGTCAAAGAATCCAGCTATATATCCGATGAAGAAGAAGCAAATTTCGTGAGAAAGGTCCAACTAGGTACTGGAAGATTCAAAGGTAAGCTTCCCTTCAAATGTTTTGAGTGTGGAAAAGTTGGTCATTATGCTGCTAAATGTCCTTATAGAGAAAAGCATGGTAAAGAGAAACAATTTGAGAAGAGAAAGAGTTATTATGCAAAAGAAGATGATGATGAAGTGTCCAATGAAGATGAAGAAGATTCTGACCAAGATCTGAAAGTGCTCATGGCTAAGAAGCAAAAGAAGAAGGCTACTGAAAAAGAGATATCTCAGAAAACATGTGCAGCGGAAAATGAAGAAGATGAAACAAGTATTGATTGTTGTTCTTGTGATGCACTTTCCTGTGCATGCAATGGTGAAGATAGTAAAAGTAAAGTTTTGGATCTAAAGGAAGCTATCAAGAAAATTGAAGATCAACAAAGATCATTTAATAAAAGCGAAGCTATCTATAATGAGATGATCTCTCAAATGAAAGATCAAATAGAAATGCTAAATGGACAGGTGGAAAAGTATCAAAGGTTTCATACTTATGCATCCAATCGAATTAAAGAACTAGAAGCAGAAATCAACGATCTAAATGCAGATCTCGAGAAATCAAACAAGAAGAATGAAGGACTTGAAGCTGCAATCATCTTTCTACAAACAGATCTTGAAGCATCAAATAAGAAGAATGAAGAACCCCTGTCATTTGAAAAGGAAGGCCTTGAAGCAGAAATCATCTCTCTCAAAGAAGATCTGGAAAAATCAAATAAGAAGAATAAAGAGCTGCAACAAACATGTGAAGAAAACGAAAATTGGTTGAAAGAAGAGATTCTAAATCTGAAGGATCAAGTAGAAGATGGAAGAAGGAAAGAAGAAAGCATGACAAAGCAATGTCAAGCCTTGGAGGTTGAGGTGAACATTCTCAAAGGTAAATTAGAAGAAAAGGTTAAACTTTTGAGGTTTCAAGATAGTACTAAGATTTTGGACAATATTCTGAGTAATCAAAGGTCTCCTGCTATCAAAATTGGTCTTGGTTTTCATGAAACTGTTAAAGGAGAATCTAGTTCACAAGGAAGTGCTAAAGATTCAAAGGAAGTCAATGCAAATCATATGTTGAAAGAACAAAAGGTCAACCGACAAATACAGACTTTGAAGGAAATCATTCAATAATGTTGAATGCTTTAGATGTAGCTATAATTTATGTGTAAGTACAAGAAAGAATGTGGAGCAGATCATTTCAAATTTCAAACAAACAAAATCCTACAGAAAAGTACTCAAACCTGGGGGATATTGTTTCTCATGTAACAAGTACACATAAAGCAAATTGGATTGCAATAAAAGGAAGAATAGAAAATCATTACATTCTATGTTTATTTTCCCTGCATGCCACGAGGATGTTATGCTTGGTAACAAGTATGGACATGTAGAAAAAGAATGAGTGTGATGAATGATTCTGGGAAAGTGGACAATTTTCAGCACACAGTTGGAAAGCTCAAGCAAATTTGGAAAAAGAAGGAGGACCGATCAGAAACGTAGGGAATTCAGACCCTACTGCAGTCATCCGCTTCTGAATCTTACTTCTCTGATTGACTGCAGGAATGATGTGTGATACATTATGAGATTTAGTAATGTATCATCACAGGGGGAGCAATGCATGATGACTCTCATGGTTGATTTGATTACTTTGGTTATATGAATTTCTGACAGTGCATCTGGGTGTAACAAGTAGACAGGAATGTATGTAAATCTGCGTGAGGAGATGTGGAGGGTGAAATTTTCACATTTCATCACACGCTAATTCTGAAGAGAAAAAGCTTCGCAGATACACCGCGAGTTTCATCAAACACAATAAGGCATTGATGACAGAGTATTATCCTGAGGACAAGATCTCGGAGCAGAGGTCTGTGGGGAGCATCAAATGGATCACCGCCGATGATTGCAATCGTTAGCATCATTCTCGTTATACTCATGATAATGAAATGATACATGGGTTCTAAAGGAAGATTATGGATGAAGTCAAGTTATGCTATGATGAAGAGCATTCATTGTTGAGATGAAAGTCTATAATCTCGAAGATACATCATGTGATTACTTGTTTTCGATGACTTGCCGTTGAAGGTGTTTCGCATTGCACAAGTTAAGGATGAGTTTAAGCCTAGGAGGAGCAGTGTCAGATACTAAGGATTACATTGTTGGCAATATGACTGCTTATTCTTTGGTTTTTGTGATATTCATGCTCAAATGATGATGACTTGGTACATGGTTTATTATAATGAGATTTTGAGCCCTGGTTATTTATATATTTTTTACTCACATTATGAGATGTAGTTCAGATGACATTTGATTCCGTAACAAATGCGTAGTGTGTTACTTTTCATGGTTAAGATCTTTTGCCTACATATGGTACTTCATGTTAAATCTTAAATATCATGGTGATGTTGGACCACATGGAGGATTGCTTGACACTTATGTGAAGATGTTGTTCTAGTATGGAAAGAATGTATTGATTCTGCAAAGAATCTGAAGACTTGGATACTAATGTGCTTATGCTACCACCATTGGATGACGCTTGAAGACACAACTACATTGTTCTATCCATCTGTAGTCCAGGGAAGCATTCAAATATCTTAGAAAGAAGCTAAACACTGTCTTTGTCTCACAGAGAATCAGATCTGGTTGAAATTTAGAAGATGGCATTGGATACGCGGGTTTCATGAAACACAGTCGCGTATATACGCGAGTTCCTGCACAAAAAACCGCGTATGTTTGGTTGCTGGAAATTTTTGGTTGGTTTAGCTCTTCAAAGATACTTGAATAGTCGTTTTGGCATTTTATGATATCATGGTATCTCTGGTGGTGTTCCAGTTCTCATAATTCTATTTCTAAATGTTTTGATAAAGATGCCTTGATGATTTGTTGGTGAAAGTGTTCAGGATGCACAAACTAAGGGGGAGCCTTAGTCATATGAAAAGGATGCTTGGATGCACAGATTCAGGGGGAGCATTAGCGTTGCCGAGTATAATGCATTGTTGGCATTATGATGGTTCCGAAGTATGTGATCTTCTGAGGTCTTCGTAATAATATGAAAAGTCATATTTGTATTTTTAAAGAAAAGGTCACATATATCCCTTTGATGTAAAATCAGAATATTCAAATATGTGTTGAACTCTGTCAAATTAGAAATAAACTTGGTTGTACGAGTCAATTTTTGTAAACCTAAGTCTGAAGGGTAGTCAATTGAAAATGTAAACCCACTTGAAGGTACTTGAGTCTCATATGGGTCCAATTGGTTGATATTCTGACAAGTATGAGTCTGTGATAGGAAGAATCATGTACCTTATTAAAATTGCTCAAGTTTCAAAGATGAACTCGTGAGGAGTTTTAGCAAAGTACATATACTGACCGTTAATGTTTCTTCTACATGAGGAGGAGAGTGTTGGTTTTTGATCCGCCCTTTGCCCTTGATGTCAAAGGGGGAGAGTGACATGGTGTTTGAATGAAAAGAAGATAATGATGTCACATATTTGGGAGAATGACATATTTGGGAGAGTGACATGGTACCTATCTGTTGTGGTAACCAAACACCATCGTGGTTGCCATCAAGTCCAAAGGGGGAGATTGTTGGAAATATGATGCAGAGTGTTGTCCTTGATGGCAACTCACTGAATGAAGATGAAGACATGCGACTGTTGACATGTGTTGTCCTTGATGGCAATCCACCTGATGAAGTTATTCTTGACTTGATGGACTTGGTAAATGATGTAAATCTGATGTGATATGATGTTTGTTGATGATATGATGCTGAGTGTTGTACTTGAAAGGCAACCCTCTTGATGAAGAGGATGACAACTTACTTGATGAAGTTGTGCTTGAGAGAATATGTTCCTGATGAAGAAAATATGATGTATCTACAGTGTGTACAAAAGGCAATGAAGAAAGGAATTCAGAATGTGCTCAAAATATGATGAAAAGAGTATGTCTCTTTGTATACGCGGATTGGCCTAGGGGAAGTCGCGTATGCACGTGGAAAATAACGTGCCAAGTCGCGTATGGGCAAAAGCGCTCAAAAAGTGCAAAACCAAGGGTAACCATCATGGTATTAACCCATTGTATTGGGTAATGATCCGCCTAATTGACCCCGTCCAGGTAGTTTTGGGCTTATGGTATTGTTTTGGTCCATGGTATTGAAAAAGGGGGCTCATGGTATTGAAAAGGGTAAACCTATATAAGGAGACGAAATTCATTGTGCAAATCATATATGTGGGTGCAAGATGTCTGAGCTTGAATGAATACTTCTCTCTGAAGTATATCTGAATGGAAAGGGTTACACTTGAATGATAAATCTGAATGTATGATGCACCAATGATGAAGAAGGGGATCTAGATCTTAATTGCTCTTGTATTTGCTAGATCTGATTATGGAAGGCTTAGATCTGTGATGAGGCGAGCATCTAGGCGAACATCTGTCTGAAGCAAAAGGGTAGATCTGAACTGAATATCTGATCTGATGAAGTATGCTGCTCTGTAATGATTGAAGATCTATACGCTACTTTGCCGCGGAGGAAGCGCGTATATACGCAGCTTCAGCGAAAAGAAAGCGCGTATGCGCAATAAAATATACACTGAGGTATACGCCGGTTTGTGTGGACAGAAGTGCGTATATACGCGACATCAGTGAAGGGAAAGCGCGTATGCAAACTAGGGTTTGTTGAAGCAAGGGGTATGAAACATCTGATCTACTGTATTACTGCTATCTGATCTGGGTTGTCTGAATTGGTATGTATCTGTTGATGATGTATGTTTGTGCTTAAAAGTATGAAAAGGGTTCAGTCTGGAAATATGATGAATTGTGGCCTGCAAGTGGTGTTCTATTGAAGTCACAGATCTAGTGTGAAAATTCGATGAAACGTGGTCCAAGGTGGAAGCCAGGTCGTAGCCTGGCCGTGGGTTGTGCTCCCTTCCGCAGGAGGCCGGTAAACGAGACGGGGGAACAGGCCCCTTCCGGTGAAAGGCCGGGGCCGGGTAAACGAGTCGTGGGGTCGTAGCTCCCTTCCAGGAGAGGTCAAACGAGCGTGTGTAGCAGTCACAGAATACGGTCAAGTCTGCGCGCGCACATATGTTGTAAGATGTTTTCTCTATAATAAAATATTGAAGGCCCTGCAACTCAGCTTGCGGTTTTCAAACAATTTGGGTTTCCACCTAAAAATCCCGGTTCATGTGTGATGCTTTGTGTGATGTTTTGCCTGCTCTTACCGCACATGTTGTATCGCTATTGGAATATCCGATGAATAAATGATGGAATGGTTTATGCAAGTTTAATGATGGCCTGCATCTCCTGTATGGCTAGTTTAATAAAGGGGATCTGCGTATATACGCTAGTTTACTGAAGGAAAGTAGCGTATGGGTTTTAAGGAATGAAAAAGTAAAAAGATTTGATTATGCAGTAAATACTGATTCACCCCCCCCCCTCTCGGTATTTTTCCCAACAGGTAAAAGCATATAAGTGGAAGGAAGTAAAACCTAAAATTGAGGTCTCCTCTGTGGCTACACAGACTAGTACGATCGAACAACTATTTGAAGGCCGAGAATTCTTCCTAGATGCAAAAATCTAGAGATGGAAATCGATTGCGAATGGACATAAGAAGGAGACAATGTGGGTACGAGAGCAGGCTGTCTGGATCGTTACAGGGTACATAGAACAGTTGGATAAAGAACGACAGAACTAAGCAAAACAAAAGGCCAAGATAGAAGAGTTAGAGGAACAAGTGCAGTTGCTGCAATCAGATAAGGAGAAGATGTTTTCCTTGGTGCAGCAGGTGATGGCCTGTAGACCTCCCGCACATAGTTATGCCTTATTCCTTCATGAACAATTTATTTTCTTTTTCCTTGAGAGTATATATAGGGAAATTTTTCACCAGATTGAGGACCCCATCCAGTTTCTCTGTATCTTGAAAATTCATGATATCACGGGACAACACTTAATGTGTGAACTCTACATGCATGGTTACTTCTTATTGAAATACAAAGCTCAGTTGGTAGCAAAAGGTTATTCCAAAGTGCCGGGAATTGATTTTGGTGATATTTTCTCTCCTGTTGCCAAAGTTACTTCTATTATGTTGCTTTTATCTGTTGCTGCTGCATTTGATTTTGAGATAGAACAGATGGATGTGAAAACAACATTTCTTCACGGGGATCTAGAAGAGGAGATCTACATGAAGCAACCTGAAGGATTTATGGTGAAGGGTAAGAAAGAACTGGTATGCAGGATGAAGAAGTCTCTGTATGGGTTAAAACAGTCACCAAGGATGTGGTATCAGAAATTTGATACCTATATACGGGGACTTGGCTTCACCAAAAGTAAGGAGGATCACCATGTTTATTTTAAATTAATTGGTGACCGTGTTATTTATTTGGTCTTGTATGTGGATGATATGTTGTTGATTGGAAATGAAAAAGAAATTATCCAAGATTTGAAGACCCAACTGTTCTCCAAATTCGACATGAAGGATCTTGGTGCTGCAAACCATATTTTGGGCATGGAAATTAAGAGAGATCGGGCAAAGAGGAAGCTCTGGTTAAACCAGAGGAAGTATGTCGAGACTATATTGCAGAGGTTCAATATGCAGGATAGTAAACCGGTGAATGTTCCTATTCCTGTAGGTGTAAAGCTATCTGCCGAACAGTGTCCCAAGACACAAGAAGAAGAGGAGGATATGTCCCGTGTTCCATATGAAAGTGCAGTGGGTAGCCTGATGTATGCAATGGTCTGTACTAGACCAAACATTGCACATGCAGTGGGAGTATTGAGCAGGTTTATGTCAAACCCAGGGAAGGAGCATTGGACAGCAGTGAAGCGGGTTTTCAGATATTTACGTGGCACTAGTGATTATGGCTTGTGCTACCAGGGAAGACCAGGATTGGAAATAATTTTGGACATTCATGGTTTTGTTGATGCAGATTGGGCTGGAGATCTGACCAAGAAGACCTACAAGTGGTATCAGGGCAACATGTCTCGAGTTTGAAACTCACTCGGCTCGCGTTGGGGGGGGGGATTGTTAGACATTGGGTTGAATGCTCCCTGTGTGTTCGCGACATGGACTAACCACCTCTCATGGATCCTAACTCTAGCGATTGTAGCAAAGACTAATGCCTTCAGGTTTTGGTTTAATGACAATCATGATTTCAACATTTGGTATCAGAGATGTTTCGGCTTGAAGGGGACGCCTTTGATGTTAAGGGTTTTTTTCTCGGGCCTGAGGTAGACCCTGTTCAGTGGGAGATCTGCGGGATCGATTCTTGCGGTGAAAGAAGATGGCAAGCGGCAGAAAGATAGAGATCAAGAAATTTAATGGTCAGAGTTTTAAGTTGTGGAAGCTCAAGATGGAGGATATGCTGGTGGATAAAGATCAGTGGATCACTGTATATCCAGGTACTAAACCAACGGCAATGTCAGATGAAGACTAGAAGAAACTAGATCGAAAGGCTAAGAGCACAATACGGTTGTGTGTCTCAGATTCAGTATTGTTGAATGTATCTTGGGAAGCTACGGCGAAGAATTTGTGGGAAAAACTTGGGACTTTGTACCAATCTAAGTCTCTGGTGAATAAGTTGTTCTTGCAGAAAAAGTTGTATAACCTGAGGATGAAGGATGGAGACTCGGTGACAACATATGAACTCCTTCAATACCGTGGTAAGTCGCCTGTCATCTGATATTAAAATTCAGATGAAGATACAATTTTACTTGTTGTATTTCACTTCGGCATCAGATAGTCTCGTTATTGCAATAGGTAGAAATACAACTACCTTGAATTTGATGACATACTCTCAAATTTTCAAGACGAGGGAATGAGACAGAAATATGGAGGGCCGTAATAGAGATGCCTTATCTCGTACGAGAAGGTCACAAAACAAAACAAGAATAAGGTTTCGAGGCGGAGATCTCTAAATCTCCTAGAAAGTTTGTAAAGGTGTGCTGGAAATGCGGAAAGGAAGGGCACTACAAAAAGGACTGTAGATCTAAGGCTCCCGAGAAAGGAAAGGGATCTGATGATGCTCCTTTTGCAGAGGCAAAAACCACCTCGGATGAAGGTGGGGATGTGTATTTGGCTTCTTCTTCAAATACACATGTAGATCATGAGTCATGGTTGATTGACTCAGGTGCATCCTTTCACTTCACTCCCCATAGGGAGTGGTTCTGTGAGTATGAGAAATATGATGGTGGTGATGTCTTCCTAGGGGATGATAGGAAGGCCATAATCGTCAGACGTGGAAAGGTCAAGTTGAAGCTGCAAGGTGGGAGGATTAGAACACTTCCTGGTGTTCTTCATATTCCTACATTGGCCAGAAATCTAATTTATGTAAGCAAGATGGATGATGCAGGTGTAAAAATAGTGTTCGAGAAAGATGCCTGCAAGATGGTTCGGGGAGCACTAGTATTAATGCGGGGAGTTCGGACTGGAACTCTGTACAAGCTACAAGGTAGCACTGTTATTGATGGGTGTAAAAATTGTGGTTCCCGAAAGTGGAGTGGAAAGCCTAGAAGTATTCGGAGAAAAGACCATGCTATGGCATCAAAGACTTGGACATATTGGAGAGAAGGGCCTTCGGATATTGCATAGAAATGGTATGGTAGAAGGTATGTCTAATTGCTCTCTGGATTTCGATTTCTATGAACATTGTGTATATGGGAAGCAGAATCGAGTGAGTTTTCCTTCTGGAGCTAAGAGGGTGAACAAGATATTAGAACTTGTGCACAGTGATGTGTTTGGACCTATGTCAGTTCCATCACTGGGAAAGTCTATGTACTATGTTTCATTCATAGATGACTTCTCAAGGAATACATGGATATATTTCTTGAGGAAGAAATTTGAAGCTTTTGACAGATTTAAAGAATTTAAGGCTTTGGTGGAAAACTAGACAGAGAAGAATATAAAGGCGTTGAGGATAGATAATGGTGGGGAGTTCTGCAAGAAGGAATTTGAAGAGTTCTGTAAGAAGTGTGGTATAGCACGGAAAAATACTAATCCATACACACCTCAACAAAACAGAGTTGCAGAAAGAATGAATAGAATGCTGATGGAAAAGGCAAGAAGCATGCTCAGTGGTACCGGGTTAGGACAAGAATTCTGGGCAGAGGCAGTGGAGACTACATGTTACTTAGTTAACAGATCACCTTCATCAGTGTTGGAGGATAAGACTCCACATGAGGTATGGACTGGTAAGAAACCCTCTCTTTCACATCTAAGGGTATTTGGATGTGATGCATATGTACATGTTCCAAAGGAGAAAAGGACCATGTTGGATAATAAATCTGAAAGGTGCATCTTTATTGGGTATAAGGATGGTTTAAAAAGTTACAAGCTTTGGAACCCGGAAACAAGGAAGGTTGTGTACAGCCGAGATGTGATGTTTAGAGAGGTGAAAGATCTTTTTAAACATGAAATAATACCAAAGGAACCTGAGAAGATAAATTCTGAGCTAAAGGAGGATGAATCAGACTCTATAGCAGAAGAAGATTCAGAAGAGGAAGAGCCACAAACTCCAGCTTTGAGAAGATCAGTTCGAGAAAGAAGGCAACCAGAAAGGTATAGTCCATCTGCTTTCTGTTCAGGTTTTTCCCTAACTATAACTGATGACGATCCCAGAACTGTCAGGGAGGAAGTAGATTCCGAGGATGGAAAACTATGGAAGGAGGCCATGGTTGATGAAATGGCATCCTTGCACAAAAATGAGGCATGGGATTTGGTGGAGTTGTCGGCTGGAAGGAAGCCCATTGGGAGAAAATGGGTGTTTAAGAAGAATATGAATGTAGAAGGAAAGGTCGAGAAATACAAATCTCGGTTTGTAGCAAAAGGTTATTCCCAAGTGTCGGGAATTGATTTTGGTGATATTTTCTCTCCTGTTGCCAAAGTTACTTCTATTAGATTACTTTTATCTGTTGCTGCTGCATTTTATTTTGAGATAGAACAGATGGATGTGAAGAAAACATTTCTTCACGGGGATCTAGAATAGGAGATCTACATGAAGCAACCTGAAGGCTTTATGGTGTAGGGTAAGAAAGAACTGGTATGTAGGTTGAAGAAGTCTTTGTATGGGTTAAAACAGTCACCAAGGATGTGGTATCAAAAATTTGATACCTATATACGGGGACTTGGCTTCACCAGAAGAAAGGAGGATCACTATGTTTATTTTAAATTAATTGGTGACCATGTTATTTATTTGGTCTTGTATGTGGATGATATGTTGATGATTGGAAATGACAAAGAAATTATCCAAGATTTGAAGACCCAACCGTTCTCCAAATTCGACATGAAGGATCTTGGTGCTGCAAAATATATTTAGGGCATGGAAATTAAGAGAGATCGGGCAATGAGGAAGCTCTAGTTAAAGCAGAGGAAGTATGTCGAGACTATATTGCAGAGGTTCAATATGCAGGATAGTAAACCGGTGAATGTTCCTATTCCTGTAGGTGTAAAGCTATCTGCCGAACAGTGTCCCAAGACACAAGAAGAAGAGGAGGATATGTATCGTGTTCCATATGCAAGTGCAATGGGTAGCCTGATGTATGCAATGGTCTGTACTAGACCAGACATTGCACATGCAGTGGGAGTATTGAGCAGGTTTATGTCAAACCCATGGAAGGATCATTGGACAGCAGTGAAGCGGGTTTTCAGATATTTACGTGGCACTAGTGATTATGGCTTGTGCTACCAGGGAAGACCAGGATTGGAAATAATGTTGGACATTCGTGGTTTTGTTGATGCAGAGTGGGCTGGAGATCTCGACCAAAGAAGATCTACAAGTGGTATCAGAGCGACAGGTCTCGAGTTCGAAACTCACCCGGCTCGCGTTGGGGGGGAGATTGTTGGACATTGGGTTCAACGCTCCCCGTGTGTTTCGTGACATGGACTAACCGCCTCTCGTGGATCCTAACTCTGGCTATTGTAGTGGAGACTAATGCCTGCAAGTTTTGGTTTAACGAAAATCATGATTTCAACACTTATGGCATGATCATGCCTTCAAACCCATTCCATTCATTTGGGATATTAATTTAAGAGCCTTCGCTTCCTACACTATCAATCAGATTAAATGGAGAAAGGACTATGATACATTTGAAGAAAACCAAGTCACAAGGCCGCTAATGATGAGGAGGTAGCATGACCAGGCATCAAATATTTATAACAAGAATTTTACCTTTTTACAGATTGAGGGGCATAGAGGACATATGTTGACAACCCAAAAATGGTGTGTTGACCTCTGTGTCATACAGATAATAACTTTCCAGAAGGAAGCGCTGGAAAGTTGCCAAAGGAGGTGGATGTTGTCATCTTCAGCCGTCAGAGGTTGAGAACCTTTTTGAGCACCTAAATTTGCACGTGCACTAGAAAGAGTGCACGTTTTGTAGCATGCATTCAGACTTGTGGGGTCAGGTGGATGGGGTTGAGGTTCCAGTTTCCCCTCATTTGGTTGCTAGCAAAGAGATATACTCCTACATACAACGTCGACCCAGACTGGTGGAAGGATGTTGTTCTGGCGGAAGGTTATAAACCCCCTGGGACAAAGATTGCCGAAGAGTATGACCTCACATAGCTTCATGCCAGCCACAGTCAGTCCAAGCCAGAACTGAGGAGACGATGAGCTACATGAGGACATGCAGATAGACCAGTTGGGGGGATATGTTGGGTACCAAATTTGTATACTTTTCTCTCCCATTTTCGCCTACCTTTCTATCTCTTTGTGTCATTAGTTGTTATAAAACACATGAGGTAAACCCCTTCCCACTATCTTACATGGAATATTTAATTAATGAAGTAATAGTCATGGAGGTTTTACCTTTGCAAATATTAACTCTGGTATTTTCACAGATTTGGCAGAAGTAAAGGGATTACAACTGTGAGCCACAGAGCAACTCCTAATTCCTAGCATTATCTCAACTTGCTACAATAGTGTAACAGACTCCGTCTTACCCCAACACTATTTCAAGCTTTTAATGGTTTCCTTTTGGTAGCTATTTTGTTGTTGTAACAGATGTATAATTGTAGATATTTAGTTTTTAGAGGATATCTACGATTTCCTGAACATTTGTATAAAGAGGGCCTTAGGGATGTGAATCGAGGTTAAGAAATAAGAGACAGATTTTGTAACAGAAGCATTTTTCAATTAATTGAATGCACAATGTTTTGTTGTCCTATTTGTAAGTTGTGAGTTGCCGCAGCCCTGATCAGTGAGTTGGGCCCACTCTTCTGATCAGGTGTTGCATTATCTTTCTTTTGTTTATTTTATATTTTATTTTGATCTTGTAACTATTGTTCTAGTGTAATTCTTTAATTGTTGTGAATACTTGTTTAATTCTGCAATCCATCTTAATTGCTGTTACAGTAGTTTTCTTGTTTTTATTAATTAAAGCATGTGATTCAATAGCAGATTATGTCATTTCTCTCTCATATAGTGTGCACGTTAGTCTTGAAATAGCTAACACACCCAGGTTGATAATTTATGTGGAAAAAGGGTTTGAATATTGTTCACATCTGGACAGCAACACCCTCCACTCCTTCGAATAATTCAAAGAATCCTAGTAAAAACTCTGAGATTAATTTTGTTCCATATACCACACCAAACAAGTCCTCAAAAGGTAAAAATAAGGGGAAAGGAAAAGCCAAATCTGACACCCCAAAACAGGATTCCGCTAAATCGTATGTGGATGATTCTTCCAAGAATAAGCCCAAGTATGCTTGCTTGATATGTGATTATGACCACTACACCAAGGATTTCCCTTGGCGTGTGGAAGTTTCCTATCTTCTGAAGGGTGCATCCCATACCCTGGTTGTCTTGAAAGAACCATTCCCTTTACAGTAGATGCAAATAGTAGATTAACCCCAATCATCCGAAAGGTCCCAATTTTTTATTGCTGGTACATAACCCATTTCGGTTGCGACCCGATCAAAATACTATATGAATCCTTTGCAAGCTCCCATGGAAAAGGATGCTATAGATAACCCTTCTTCTTACGTTCCTCCTCATTCTAGTCCTCTCTAGATTGAGAGACCTAATAGTGATTCCATTGTCTGACCACCTCCAAAAGGTTTTCTTCCGAAGTATTATTATAATCTGAATGCGCGAGCTGCTCAACACTATAACATTATATAGCATTTAGCTCAAGTTCCTTCGGTGAGGTCGGCCTTGGAAGTCCTTCAGTCATTCCCAACACAACAAAATTCATTATTATCTGTTATCAGAGGGATCGATCCCATGGATTCCAACCTTATTACTTTCGATCTAAAGAAATTTGTTCCTCGGCTCCCATATCAAGTGGATTTTCCAATTCAAGTCATTAATATGGGTAAAACCATCCATCAGACTATTTTTGATAAATGTGCTTCCACCTGGATCATGTCTATTACATGTTGGAAAGCCATCAACTCTCCTACATTAAGTCAACCCCCTAACACTATAGAAGATTTCGACAACAAAGGCTCTCGACAGTATGGTATTCTGAAATCCTTGCCAATTCAATTAGAAAGTAAGATGATGAATATGGAACTAGAGATGGTAGATGCCAACCTCAATAATAATATCATACTTGGACATATTTGGACTCATGCAATGATTTTCATGGTCTCTACTCTTTTTTGTGTTCTCCACTTTCCTCATCTGGGGAATATTTTCATCATTGATCAACTTGCTTTCTTTTCCTCCGATTCTTCAACTGAAAACGCTCCATACCTCTAATCATTATGAGAGCATTGGGTCGAGTATTTTCAAATATTCATCCGTCATGGGATTTTTTTCACTCCCACCTCTTAATGTCTCCTTTGTGTAATGTTCCTAAATTAGCTCCAGCTAATTGGAACATTAATTTTGCCTTATTTATTTTGTATTTCATGATTAATGAATAAATTGTGAAGGAGGACATGTAAACTCCTAAAAACTAAGAATAAATCAATGCCTATGTGAAAAGAGACATATCTAGGCTATTTAAATTATATCTTGCAGGTGTGAAAGGGGCTAAATCACAAGAGGGCATCTTAGACTACGCAGTTCTAGAAGAAGCTTCTAAATGTGAAAGGGGCTAAACCAATGAAGTGGTTTAGGGTTTTGCCAAGACTCCAATATTATAAAAGAAGGAGGAGAGCAACAAGAAAAAGGTTGTTGAAGATATTTTGAATTTGAGGTTGCTTGGGCAACTCAAGTTCTCTTGGTTGTTTATCCAAAGGGAAGAGGGTTTCCTGTTTAGGAACCCTCTCACCTTCCATGGAGTAGCTCCTTGGAGGAGGTTGTGTTGCATTTATCCACTATCCGGCATTTTGGCCAAGATTCTTCTTGCATCTACAGCAAAATCCTGTTTAGGTTTGAATTTTTTATGTGAGCTACATCAAGTGAAGATTAGATCTCTTCAGATCTAGGGAGTTCTAGCACCCCTTGTCATTGGGAAACTCATCTATCCCATTGATAATCTAGTTTTAGACTCATTGGGCTTCAAATCTACATCTTAGCAACAGGCCAAACCCATTCCAGAAGAGGAAGTGCAGTATTTTCCCCTGAACTACATTATTTTCTGATCTACAGCTACTGGGTGTTTTGTCGGTACTTTGGAGGAGAGATCTCCGGTGATAGGATTCTTCCTCTCACTGTGGTGATCCATGGATTGGCCATCCAATCCATGTTAGTTTCATATATGATCTTCTATAACATGTTATTATTCAGAATTTTCTAAATCATTCTGCAGATCTGCAATTTTAGATCTCAGATCTACTTCCGGCATTTCATGTTTTGCACAAAACCCCAAGGGGAATGTATAGATCAGCATTTCATGTACTTATTTCTGTATTAGATCCATATTTTCATGTAATAATATTATTCAGATCTGAAGATAAATTAAATACTGCTTCAGCCCCTGAAAATAATGTTTTCATGGTTATGCAGTCTTTTCTTATGTGTTGCAGCAACTTAATGTGGGGGTTTTCCTTATGAAAATGTTTGTTTTTCTTAGTATAATCCATATGCTTCCTATTATGAACTTGCATAATGATATTAATGCATAAAATCAGTCAATCCCTTCATAAATTACGCTACCCATGCTTCAGCAAATTTCTGCATAAATTAGGTCATGGGAAATCAGGGTTTTTCTTGACTAGTCGGGAAGGAGGAACTGTTTAACATAGAAAAACTCATTTTTTTGAGTTGAAATTTTGCATGTGAGTGTATATTAACCTTATCCAACATATTCCAGAGCCATGACCCTTAATTTTATGCATAGTTATTCACAAACTAATTTTAGTGCATAAAAAGCTGCTTTTCCTCACCTTTTTTAGAATAACAGTTGAGTAAAGGTTGTCTTTGTACTTTATATTGGTTTCTGAGTGTTATTAAGAATATTTTTTGATGGATGAATCTCCCATTCCTGAAAAATGTTTTTTTTAGGCATGCCTTGCTGAGTAAACCCTTTTGGGCATTACCTCTCGACAAGAGTCTATGGACAGAGTCTGAAAAAGGCTAGATAGCCTCCAAATCTCACACTTACTTTAGAAGGTGAAATATCTGGTAAATTACTCTTCAGTGAATCTTTGGTATAGATCATATTGTTGATTGTTAATGTTTCAAAAAGAGGGCATTACATTGATACTAGTTGTGGGAGATCTGTTTAGCAAATCTAACTTGATTTGTTTTTGAAGAAATTCCATATTTGAGTCCCGCACAACATATTAAAGAGGAAAAAATCTATTTTCTACATTTTTTTGCCTATTTTTCCTTATACAATGTTCCCATTGAGAAGCTTGACAATATTCCTGAAAAGGGAACTTTACAGTGGTATCAGAGCATGATCTCTAGCTCATCCTATGAGATCAAGATATCAGAAGAAGCAAGAAGAAAACCAGAGAGCATAAAGCTAAAGGATATGAGTTTACTCTGATCAATCTTCAAATCCAGTGAAGAGATTGTACAAGAAGAAGAAAGCAGAAGCAGTGAAACTTCTGGGAAGTTTCAAGAACAAGAAGATCTTCCGATCAGATCTCCGAGATCTATACATGAGGAAAATTTTGAATCCTCACCTCATGGATATGTGCACTTAGCCATATCAATTAAACCTCAGAATTCTATTAGTGACTTCTTCATGAAGAGGAAGAAAGAAGAAGTGAGTTTGTTGGATGCATTGCCAAGGGCCAAATCTCCTTTGGGTGAAGAATCCTCTTCTCAAGAGGGAAGCATGAAGGTTTCTCCTTCAAAAGATGACCAAGATCTAAGGTCTCTTGTTGATGTTGAAACAATTTTAGCTTTGAAGAAGGGGAGAAGGAAGGAGGTACTAACGCAGTCATAACAAAGGCACCTCAAATACCTCATGAAGAGGAGAATGGAGCACTTGCTCCAAGGAGGGAAACTCTTGCATTCTTGCAAGGAGTTCCAAAAAGGTCTCACACATCAAGATCTTGGCACAATGCATGGGTAGCATGTATTATCATTACCAAGTGGTGAGATCTTCAAGGTATAAGGAGGAAGAGAGGAGGAAGAGAATCTCAAGAAGAAGAGCATACACCCTTCTTTGTTCCAAGGGTTTGAGAAACAAAGAAGGCAAGAGAACCCATGCAGCAATGGTAGGGGCAAATCTATCCACCTACACCCACATTCTTCTCTATGCCTTGATGTCTCTTTGCAAAGAGGCATTCCACCAGGAATACCTCTTGATTGGATGATAACTAAAGTGTTCTCTCAATTACGGGTGGCATTTGCATACTTGGCTAAGAGAGGAGCCTTGAGAGAAGCAAGCATAGTGCAGAGTATCTTCCATGAATTCAGAAAAGAGGTATGCAATTTTCTGAATAAAACATTGCTATTTTCCATTCATTCATCTATGCTGAGAAATGAAGAAACATAAATCTATGATGGTATGGGTATGAGGGCACATGGAACATCCAAGCCTTTGGAACAACTCATTGTTTTGTCATTGATAGAGGAGATTTCTGAACACGGCAAGAGGGTCTTAATACTCTTGCATGCAGGGGCCAAATTGAGGAAGTATTGGAAGGCAAGAAATTTCCAAGGGGGATTTGACTTCCACATGCTTCAATCTTGTCTTGGGCAAGATCAGCTGCAAGGGAGGAAGCAAAAGGAAATTTTATGGGGCTCTAACATGTAAACTTGGCATCAAGTATGTCAAAGAGGAGGTGCACACTCATATGGAGGAGTGCATGGGCCATTTGTTAGATGAGGAGGAAAATAGCTCTTGGGAAGAATTATCATCTACACTTCCTTATTCATTGAAGTGTGAGAGGAGGCTCACCCATGAGCAACCTTACTGATTTTGAACAAGTATATAATGAATATTATATTGCTGGATCTCATGGCGTATACTTGTATTTTTCTGACACTCATTTGCAGGGCTTTGCTCCAAGAGGGAGCACTATTTATGATGGGCTTCATGGGCCACTTGAGGCCATGAGCCATGATGATGATGATCATCCTTTGAAGAACCTTGGAGGGGAGATGCTCTTTCCATGGTGTGATTCTTTTACACCAAATTTTATGCACCTTCTCCAAGCATGCAAGAAGGATGAGGCAGCAAGCAAGTGTTGGGGAGGACGCTTGACACTTTCTATTCCATGGCAGTGAGGGTAAGACTGCGCTGGTTGCACATGAGGGAACACCTCTCTTCTCATTGATCATACATGGCAGCTAGCATGATTCTAATCATGGTTCCTTATGTTGAAAATGTTCTTACTCTTGGGAACATGGTTGGAAAGGAGGTACTTTGGTTGGGTGTGTCCTTGGGGAAGGAGCCCTCCATTCTTTTTGCATTGCATGCTTCCATGGGAGCATGAGATTTTTTATGGCCACTATGATAGATAACTTTCCTATTTGTAAAGTGAGCCATATGTTTGCTGGTAACATGCCTCTCATATGTATTGGGGAGGAGTCCTTCTATGGATTTCCAAGCTGGGAGGTGATCCAGTTCATTTGGATGATAGCATGGAGATGGGAGTCTTTCATGCATCATGAAAATCCCCATGATTGTCATCACTTCTATATTGAGTAGGCCATGGATCAGCAAGAGGGTTTCCACAACAACCTTCCATTTCTTCATGATGAGAGCCCATGGGTTTATTCACCAAAGGCCAACTTGCATATTTAGGGAGGACCATTGGAAGAAAAAGCTATTGCAGAAGATTCAGAGCAATGGTGGAGACTAACAGATGAGGAGGCCACAAGAGAAGAAGGGAAATTTTTGCAGCACCCTTGCAGTTTCTTGAGGACAAGCAACATTTGGGAGGGGGAGACTGTAATGTTCCTAAATTAGCTTCAGCTAATTGGAAAATTAATTTTGCCTTATTTATTTTGTATTTCATGATTAATGAATAAATTGTGAAGGAGGACATGTAAAAATCCTGAAAACTAAGAATAAATCAGTGCCTATGTGAACAGAGACATATCTGGTCTATTTAAATTATATCTTGCAGGTTTGAAAGGGGCTAAATCACAAGAGGGCATCTTAGACTACGCAGTTCTAGAAGGAGCTTCTAAATGTGAAAGGGGATAAACCAATGAAGTGGTTTAGGGTTTTGCCAAGACTCCAATATTATAAAATAAGGAGGAGAGAAACAAGAAAAAGGTTGTTGAAGATATTTTGAATTTGAGGTTTCTTGGGCAACTTGAGTTCTCTTGGTTGTTTAACCAAAGGGAAGAGGGTTTCCTGTTTAGGAGCCCTCTCTCCTTCCATGCAGTAGCTCCTTAGAGGAGGTTGTGTTGCATTTCTCCACTATTCGGCATTTTGGCCAAGATTCTTCTTGCATCTACAACACAATCCTGTTTAGGGTTGAATTGTTTATGTGAGCTGCAGCAAGTGGATATTAGATCTCTTCAGATCTAGGGAGTTCTAGCACCCCTTGTCACGGGGAAACTCATCTATCCCATTGATAGGTTGGTTTTAGACTCATTGGGATTCAGATCTAGATATTGGCAATAGGCCAAATCCATTCCAGAAGAGGCAGTGCAGTATTTTCCCCTGAACTATGTTATTTACATATCTAGAGCTACTGGGTGTTTTGTCGGTACTTTGGAGGAGAGATCTCCGGTGTTAGGATTCTTCCTCTCACTGTGGTGATCCATGGATTGGACATCCAATCCATGTTAGTTTCAGATCTGATCTGCTGTAACATTTTATTATTCAAAAATTTCTGAATCATTTTGCAGATCTGCAATTTTAGATCTCAGATCTACTTCCAGCATTTCATGTTTTGCACAAAACCCCAAGGGGAATGTATAAATCAGAATTTCATGTACTTATTTCTGTATTAGATCCATATTTTCATGTAATTATATGATTCAGATCTGAATATCAATGAAATACTACTTCAACCCCTGAAAATAATGATGTCATGGTTATGCAGTCTTTTCTTATGTGTTGCAACAACTTAATGTGGGGGTTTTCCTTATGAAAATGTCTGTTTTTCTTAGTATAATACATATGATTCCTATTATGAAATTTCATACTGATATTCATGCATAAAATCAGTCAGCCCCTTCAGAAATTATGCTACCCATGCTTCAGAAAATTTCTGCATAAATTAGGTCATGGGAAATCAGGGTTTTTCTTGACTAGTCGGGAGGGAGGAACTGTTTAACATAGAAAAACTCATTTTTTTGAGCTGAAATTTTTTAAGTGAGTCTCTCTTAACCTGATATAACATATTCCAGAGCTATTCCCATTCAGGTTACACATATTTCTTCGCACACTCATTTTAGTGCATAAAAAGCTGCTTTTCCTCACCTTTTTGAGAATAACAGTTGAGTAAAGGTTTCTGTTGTACTTTTTATTGGTTTATGAGTGTTATTAAGAATATTTTATGATGTATGAAGCTCCCATTCCTGAAAATTTCATTTTTCAGGCATGCCTTGGTAAACCCTTTTGGGCATTACCTCTCGACAAGAGTCTATGGACAGAGTTTGAAAAGGGCCAGATAGCCTCCGGATCTCACACTTCCTTGAGAAGGTGACATATACGGTAGATTCCCCTTCATTAAATCTCTGGTATAGATCATATTGTTGATTGTTAATGTTTCAAAAAGAGGGGATTACATTGATACCAGTTGTGGGAGATCTGTTTAGCAGATCTAACTTGATTTGTTTTTGAAGAAATTCCATATTTGAGTCCCACACAACATATTAAAGAGGAACCAAGCTCCGTTATACATTTTATTTGCCTATTTTTCCTTATACAGCATTTCCATTGAGCAACTTGACAATATTCCTGAAAAAGGAACTTTACACTCTGTTAATATGATATCATTTGGTCACGATCCATGGATTATTGATAGTCTCGAACAAATTGATAGTTTTGGTGGAATTATGTCCCTTATCCATAAAAAATGTATCAAAACATTATTTTCGCTTCTGGGACTGCTTCTAAAAGCAATGCTAATTTGGTTTCATCTCTGGACACGTATTCATAGTTTCCCTGGGTTGGTTCTTGGGATTCATCTGATCCATTTAATGAGACATTTCCCACTAATGAGAGTATCATGGAAGTGATGTCTCTCAAATAAACCCCTTGGGATGATGGTCATCATCATTCCTCGTTTCTGCCAGGCGTGGATGACATTTCTACTTGTTTGGAAGCCCGTGTTCCATATGAATTGACTGACCCACTTCATCATCTTATTATGGTTCATGAATTTTCGTCGAAAGGAAACATGGGTAAATGTTATGATACCATTTCAAGTGACATCTCTATTAAACCAGGGGTTTTTGAGAATGTCCATATCGGTGTGTCTTGTTCTTCTGATGAGGTTAAGATTTACACTGCTCTCTTTAAATAATTCAACAATGTCTTCGCATCTTATGAAGAAATTCTTGGCATAGACCCTAGTATTGTGGTGCACGAAATTCATACATATATGTACTCCAAGCTCGTTCTTCAACGACTTTGTCCTGTGCATCCAAGAAAGGTCACTGCCATAAAGGGAGAGGTCGAAAAACTTCTCAAGGCTTGTTTCATCTATCCAATACCATTGATAGATTGGGTCTCTAATATTGTCCCTATTACCAAAAATAAATGGACCATTTGAATCTACGTTGATTATTGTGATATAAGTCGAGCTTGTCCTAAATACAACTACCCAACACTTTTTATAGATAAAATTATTGACGAGTGCACGGGGAGTGATATATTCTCTTTTATAGATGGTTTTTATGGCTACAACTAGATCAATATTCTTCTGGTCGATCAAGACAAGACCCCCTTTATCTGCCCTTGGGGAACATTTGCCTATAAGAAGCTCCCTTTGGTTTGAAAAATGTTGGGGTTTCCTTCCAAAGGGCTATGTCCTATGGTTTTTATGATATTAAGCACATATTACAGCTATATCTTGACGACCTTCCAGCTCATTCCGTGAAATGTCAAGATCACCTTGAACATCCTAGAGTGATTTTTCTTCACTGTCGATGCTATAACATATGGTTGAATCCTCATAAATGTGGCATCGAATCAGGTCATCTCTTAGGTTATGTGGTGTCTGAAGAAGGTATTCAGATTGATCCTCTCAAAGTTGAGGCAATCATTAATCTGCCTCCTCCCTCCTCTCTACATCAACTGTAAAGCTTGTAGGGGAAAGCCAACTTTATCCCTCAATTCATCCCAAATTATGCTGAACTTCGTAAAGGATTTATTCGTTTTTTGAAAAAGGGAGTCCCATTCATTTAGGATGAAATTTCTCAAACCTCTTTCGATGCTTTGAAGAAAAATCTTGTCAGTGCTCTATTGGATCCTCCCGATTATCATCGCGATTATTTCCTCTATGTAGCAGCCACCGAAAACATTATTGGTATGGTGCTGGATTAGGATGATGATGATGGTCATGAACATGTTGTTTACTACTTGAGCCAAAATCTCTTCAACATTGAAACTCTTTATTCCCGCGTAGAAAAACTTTCCTTAGTTGTTGTTCATTATGTTCCGCGCTTTCACCATTACATTTTCCTACATAAGACCATTGTGATTTTTGAATGTAGCCCCATGAATTACATTATTACTTGTCAATTAATTGGGGGAAAATACTCCCAATGGATTGTCATTCTCTAGGAGTTCGACTTAGAGTTTGCTATGGCTAATTCTAAGAAATCACTTGTCTTTTATGGATTGATTTGCGATCTTCTAGTTGCAGATTATCCTACACCTTTCGATGAATTGATTCCAGATGAATCACTCTTTATCATTAGTACTCTCAATTCATGGTATGGAGACATCATTATTTATCTCTATACCTAAACCTTTCGACTCAAGCTCTCTCCCTCCGAGAGACGATAAATTTGTTACCAGTCCCAACCCTACCTTATCATTGGAGATACATGTATTGTATTGGTGTCGATCCCGTCCTTTTTCGATGCTTAACTCTTGAGGAATTTGAGAAAGTCCTTAATGACTGCCACTCTAGGGCCTGTAGCGGTCATATGTCGAGTTATGCTAAAAATCATAAAATCCTTCGAGCATGATATTTTTGGCTGTATATTTTTAAAGAATGCATTATTGTCATCTTCCAATGCCACGATTGCCAAATTTATTCTCAGAAATAACGTGCCCCATGCACTCCCTTTCACCAAGTTGTGACCACCTAGCCATTTGAAAAATGGGGAATATATTTCATGACCTGTAACCCTTTCTCATCTAGGGGGCATGGTTATATTATCAAAACTATCGATTATTTTACAAAATGGGCCGAGGTGATACCTACATATGATAATGAAATTCAGACTACGGTGCAATTCATTTTCAACCACGTCATAGTTCGTTTCAGTGTCCCGAAAGCCATTTTCACTGACCGTGGCTCTCACTTTCACAATAATATGATGATAAATCTTACTAGTCAACTGGGGCTACTCCATGATAGCTCCACTCCATTTTATCCACAGGCCTATGGCCAAGTCAAAGCTATCAACAAAGTTCTGGTGATGAAGATTCAACGAACCATTGGGAAGCACAAAATGGATTGGCACCTCATACTATTCTCAGCTTTGTGGGCTTACCAAACTTCTGCTAATCCTACTACCATATTCACACCATTTCGGCTAGTGTATGGTCTGGAAGCTACACTTCCAATTGAATTTGAAATCCATTCTCTGAAGCTAGCTATCGAACTACTTCTCGGTATCTCGCCAAAAGAGGAACGCTTGCTTTATCTCAATTGTATCGATGAGACTTGACGTATTTATGCTTTAGTCATTGAAGCACAAAATAAATGTTTTAAAGCTCAATATGATAAATCGTTCAATCCTCGCGTTTTCTTTGAAGGTGACTTGGTCCTTCTTTATTATCAAGCCCATGATAAATTTGGGATCGGAAATCTTGAGCCAATATAGCATGGGCCTTAAATTGTTCAATGTGTATTAGAGAGAGGGACATATGAGCTAGTCGATTATGAGGGTAATCAGTTGGCTAAGCCCTGAAATGAGCTCTATCTAAATAAATATTATTCTTGATCACAAGTGCAGTACTTTTTATATTAGTGTGTGATTCATTAGTGTTCTTTTATATTTTTTAGTGTTATTTTTTTCTTTGAAGACATGTTTCCTCTGCTTACCTTGTTTTCCACTTGGTTTTCAGATGTCATCGAATCATTATGTCAGTTTTTCAGATGGCGCTTTCCGTAGCACATAGAACTTATATTCTACAGCATGGGCTCTTTTTTCCTTAATGGCGAGTTGGTTAATCTACGAGGTATTTTCCTAGGTCGAACAGCTAATAATATTGTCGAACATAGTGCAATCATTGAACTATTATCAAACACAATTTCCCTTGATACCAGGAACTTGGTTGTCAAAATAGAGTTTCATCTCGTTGTGTTACAGTTAAACGGTCATTACTCAGTAAGAAAACCTCAGATTTTTCACATGTATTTACGTGTTCGATTACCGAACAGGAATTTTGATTACATCACATATCAATACATTCCACACAATTTAAATACATTAATAGATACATTAACAAATTATGTTTTAGATCAAAATTTGTGTCATATGTAAAAACCAAACACATCATCATAATATAAGAATATTAAAAAAATTTACCACCTTTATACCCCTCTGAAATCCTGTTTATCTGCAATATTAAACCACTGCTCCACCTATTATCACTCAAAAAAATGAAGCATCATTTGACAAATTCATATAGGTTCATGTGTCAATTGTAGGGTTTTAGGGTTCATTTTTCATTACTTAGTCAAGGAAAAGTTTAAAATTTTCTTATTAAGCTAACCCTAAGATCTAAACACACTCACTTTCAAATCCCCTCATGTTAGATCACTCATAACTTTCTGACAGTTTTCATTTCCAAATATTTTAGTACTGAAATGGTCGTTTTAGCCAAGAAACCACAGTTTCGTAGTGAAATATACTGAGAAATTCCACTTTATGCTACAAAACCGCTGATACTTTCGTAGCAAAAACACCCAAATTTACACTAAATACGCTACGAAATTGAGGTTTCCTGTTTTTCATGTCAAGATAGCTGTTAGGTGTCAAAAAATCATTTTAAAAGGATAAGTTAGATACCATTCGAGTTAGTTAGGGTAAAGATCAAGGTACATGGTTAGGGCTGAAGCCATCATCACCATTTTAGGCATGTATGAGTCATCATTGTGTTATGAGTGGGCATCAAAATTCAAAATATTTCCAAATTAATTCATTTCTCATTCTTCATTCCTTCTTTGCATGATATTGAGCTTTGGAGAGCATTTCATTAAGCCAAATTTGTGGTTGGTATTTGCAAAGGTTGCAGATATTAGTGATCAAGCGAGGCTGAGAAGACACTAAAGAAATTATGGCTAAAAAAATAAAGACAAATAAGGGTGGCCAATGTTTAAGATATGAGCCATCAAATATGAATGTGATCAATGAAGACCCAATAGTAGTAGAAGTCTTCAGAAGGACAGGATGTTTGCAGTTTTGTGAAAGACTACAAATTTTTCATGTACAGGTTTCCAAATAATTTGCTCTAAATTTTAGTGGAAGAACTACTAAAGTGGGGATGTTGAATCTTTCCATTACACCAGAGGTCATTGCAACAACAACAGGGATTCCAAGGGGACAAGAGAAGTGGTTCAAAGGATTCAAATTTAACATGGAGGAGTGCAAAGAGATATTCAAGCCAGAATATAGAGAAATGGACCTTACAAATGCTAGTCCAAGGAGTTGCATGAAGGATAACTACTCAAAGTTGTTTCTTATCATCCAGAAATATTTCATGTGTGAAGGGAGATACCATAAAGTCTATTCTTACCATTTCAATCTTCTCCTACACTTTACTGGTAAGATATCTCTTGATTTGCCTTTCTATTTACACAAAAGTTTATAAAAAATGGAAGATAAGGTCCAAGAAAAATATGAAGGAAGTGAGACTTCATTGTTTCATTATGGTTTAATTAAACTGTTGGTTTTAGATGAGCTCCAGAGACTAGGCAGACACTGGTCTTCTTTCTTATTTGTTAGTGATTTTGAATTGGATACCCTTGTTCCCACAAGAACTCCTAAACCTAAGGGTATCCCATCACCTTTAGTGGTAGAACCAAGTGAACCAGTAAGAGTAGAGAAAATTGAACCAGTCATGATGGAAATAGAGCAATTGCAAAGTTTTGATACACCCAATGTCCCACCTGCAAAAAAAAAATAAAAAATTATCAAACCTGCAAAACAAAAACAAGTTGTGAGTAAACAAGGAATCAAAAGGATTACAAGGAGTCAAAAAATTGTTTTAGAATACAAAACAATGGCTAAAGGAAATTTATAAGACATACTACATGCCTTTTATATTGAAGAGACTCCTATAGTCGAAGCTGAGCATATAGAGGGAGGTGGACAAAAACTTAAGAAAGCTAAATATACAAAGAAGCTATATTTTGAAGGTGAGGATGCAGGTTTTATGTTCCAGGCAAGAAAGCCCATGAAAAGGCATGCTAGAAAATTTTTGGAGAGCAGCAAAGAAGTTCATCCAGCTACTGATACTGTCAAGCCACCACAAGACATTATTGATCTTTCATCTCCTGCAGAAAAAGATATAGTTAGCAAGCCAAAGAAAGGAAAAGAAAAAGTAATTGAAAAAAGGGAGTTTGAACTCCTTGTAGAATAGCTAAGGTTAGCTAACCATTAAATTGTAGTTATGAATAAGGAAGAAAGAAAACACAATTTCCAAAAGGTTCAATTTGAAAATATGAAAGAAATTTGGGAAGAGCAGGTTGACAGTGTTTCCAAGACCCTAGATAATACGCAACAGTTAATCAAATGGACCATGCCATTGAGGAAAGAGGTGAAACATGCCAGGAGAATGAATTATCAGTTTAAATCTACAAACAAAAATTTTAAGGATCATGTTAAATACCTACAGGAACATATAGAACTAATCCATGAGGAATTGGAGAAGAAAGGCCTTAAAATGACAATAGTTGAGGAGCCAATAGCTCAACTCATCATCAATGAGGAAGAAACACCTCAAGACTCCTATTTAGATCTGGTTTATGTTTTTGAAGATAAAGGACATGTTGGAAACAAATTTTTTATAGTTGGAAGACACATTTTTGAAGCTAGAAAAAAATATGGAAATAACACACTTTTCAGCTATTTCGTAGCGTTTCCTAGGCTTGAAGCCAAGAAAATGCTACGAAACCACTATAGAATTTTTTTTCATTTTTAACCATTTTGGGGAGCTTCCAAGAGGGGGAAATCACATGGATTATATTTCAATACATGAAGAATACAATGTAGAAGGAAAAAATCAGAAAATTTGACGGCAAAGGGAATTTTTGTAACACTACAAAAGTACACTACGAAACTGTCATACTTTCGTAGCATACTGTTTTGAAGCTTTATGAGAAGGTTTTTGTGCAGTTATGGATAGGTGGATAATTTCAAAGGTTCAAGGGACCTTGCCAGAAGTAATCCAAGATTTAAAGACCAAGAGATGAAGACAACTCATCAGCCAAACCATGCGTTGAAGATAAGGACCAGTTTTCCTAAAAAGCAGGGTTTGTTTCCAGATTTAGAGGAGGTCAATTAAGATGTCATGTAGCGATGAGTCCCATCACACCCTATTCGAACATGTGAAGGAATAGTTGTCGAAGATGTAACTAATATTAGGAGATAAGGTAGTTGATGTAATAAGGAACAGTTTGAGTCCTATTAGGAAAAGGACTGTCAAATAGAATAACTGTCATTTTCTCATTAAAGTAGATGTTTTATTGTTATGAAAGGTGACATTAGGAAAATTTTGATGAATCTAGCCAGGAGGCAGATCATCTCATAATGTAACAAGTCTATTAAAGGGCAGATATTCGAATTTGTAAAGGGTGGGATTTTTTTGGCAATACTGCAACTTTATGTAATTTGACCGTTTTCAGTAATACAAAGAACTTTTACTTGGCCAACCTGAGATTCTCATAGAGTTTTTAGTGATGACTCGATCTATATTTTCTATGTGTACCATTTGCAGTGGTTTTCATCTTTAATACTCAGAATTCATTCATGTAATGCTCTGACTTCCTTTATATATGAATTGACTGTGTTATTTCATGTTTCATGTGTGTCTTACCTCTCCTAAAAAATATTACCTACCTTAGCTTCCATGTTAAGTGAACTTACTACTGAATCACTAAATTTGTTGACTCCATAAGCCCAATGATTGCAAACTTAAACTCTTTTCAACCTATACACATCATAAGCAAGTTTTTTTCCAAGTAGAGTTATCCATCTAGATTCATATTTATGCAATATCATTAACCCCTTTGAGAGAGCCCTCTCAAACTAAAGAGGCTAAGCTTCAGTTGCAAGATTAGTTTGAAACAGCTACATGAAGTTGTCTGATTAGCAACTTATCAGGTTCAATTTTTTGATAACACCACTCACCAGTTACATCATCCCAATGAGGATTGCAGACTATCCAATCAACTTAATTCCTACCTTTCCATAACCATTATCCAATTAATTTAATTTCTAACTATTAGGAAACATACCCACGCCATTTTCAAATAGAAATCAAACTCAATTGTCCATAAATTCACCACTAAAATCTTGATTGAAAATTTCATTCTCTTTTTCCATATTCTATGCACATGATTACCGAATTATAGTTACTTCCAGAACTCCGGAGATCAACCTTGCCACTGTCTAAAGCCTTCCTTTGCAGCTATTCACATTCGTTCTATTTGCAGAGTTTTTCCTCAGTCTCGACTTCTGTTTTGCATTAGAAAATTATTGTTTTTGTCAATTCAACAGAGCCAATCCTGCCTCCAAAGAACAAAGGAACATAAGAACCATTATTACACTCTCCAGTTGATTTTTATCACATACATTTAGAAGACAAAGACCAAAAAATCCATGAAACTCTTTGTGATCTTGAACTATTTGAATTAAGTTGTTGGTTAGAAGATAAATTCTTAGATAAATCTGATGATATAGGATTATGGGATTCTAATATTCCACATTTCATCTTTCCTCATACCCATAGTGCCCTAGATTTTGTTAGAAGATGTCAAGCTTGGTATATGAAAAACAAGAGAGCTATTATCGCTCCTACAGGAGAGATTTTAGTAAGCATCAATGCCTAAACTATTGAATAAATGATGCAAGCCCCAACCACAGAGAATGCCACACCATTTTCCCAAGAATCCTTGATTGAAATATACCAAAAGTTAGATTTTTCAAAGGGAGATCAAACCCTTGAGATATTTATGACTGAAAAATTATACATTACCTAAGAAAAACCCTCCATTTCCATCACCCATTTTCCCTGAAAGGTCCAAACAAATCATCACAGTCATTTCCTAACTTTTTGGTTATTCTTAAGACCAATGGGTAGATGAAACCATCATAGGATTCATTTCCATATTCTCCACAGATTCAAAACCCTCCATCATTTTCAACTTCAGTCAGTTTATTGCAAATTCTATGCATGATCAGTTTGTTAAATTCACAACTGAAGAGGTTTTCAGTTACGCCTCTATGTTAGTTTACTTGTTTTTGTACTATAAGGGAGACAAATTTAAGTTTTCCTTACAGAAATTGGATGAAGAAGGAAATCAATAGTTAATCATTTTCTGGACTTCATTAGTAATGAAGCAACAAAAAGAGTATTCATATAAACAATTTTTGGAATTGTTTCTTCAACCAACACTCAATTTACTCAATAGCACTACAGAGCCCAGGATTAGTGAATAAATTAGAAAGGTATTGCATTTGTGAGATCAAGCTAAAACAGGAGATTGGTATATTTATCAAAATTATACAGAACTCATAGTTTATGGTTGTGAGCTCCCCCCTTATAAGTTTCCAAAATTCCTCCCCATGAGGATTTTGCATTGGAATATATTAGACAGATGAATAATGCAGATGAAGTGCATTTTGTCTCTGCTAAAAAGAAATATCAATTTAAAATCAAAACATAGATAGGGCCTTTTATCTGTAATAGCAGAACAACAGGGGAGGAAGCAGATAAATTGTTGAAACAAATGTAGTTAAGCCCAAGTTTTACATGGTCTTATGATCTAGTTGGTGTCATTTATAAATTGAGTGTAGAGAATAAATCTACACCATATTTTCATACACCTAGACCAGAGATTGAAAATAACATGAATAATCTTGAATGGATTGAAGGTACACTACAGGAGGTTGAAGAAAAAACATTTTCTACATTAGCATTGCAGACTCCTATTGCACAAGAAAGAGTAGGGAAAAGAGTTAGAGAAGACCAGTCATCTCCAATGACTGAATCATCTAGCAAAGAGTTTAAAATTAATTATAGGAAGATGACAAAGCTTAATCCTAAGGTCAATCCCAGAAAGGAGTCAGAGAAAGAATTAATTATAATTACTGAAGAGACACCTCCTTCCACACAGGAAGGTGATAAAACTACTTATACTACTCCTACTACTTCTACAGTTTCGAAATATCAACAAACAATAGCTTCTCAAGATCAACAGAAAGCCATTTAGACTAGTACAGTTGCTAGAGGGGAAAAGGAGAAGACTGTATTTGACACCTTTAAAGAGATAAAGTTGAATAATGAAATGTTAACGACAAGTACATACAACCAAATTGAAAACAAAATCCTAGCTCACAAAGCAGGTTGCTCTCAGCCTTTGATTCCGAAAAGGGAAAAATGCACTTTTCTTGTATTCAAGCACAAATTCCACTACGAAAATCATAAGCATATTATAAAAGGGCTACATTTGAGTTTGATACAAAAGAGATTCATTCAATAGATCAAATGGATCTACACAAACAAACTAGTGATATTATTTCATCAAATCTTACTAATACTGATGTGAGTTTATCAAAACTGCATGTTTCATTGGCTAATGTATAGTCACAGATGAAAATGGAGAAGGTGTATTCATTTGCAAAGGACACAAGAATAAAAACTTTATAATATATAATGATTTAAAATTGGGTATGATCCATCCAATGTAAATGCAATAGAAGAAATAATCAAGAAGAAAAATGTTTATATAGCAGCATTGAGGAAACAATTGAAGATTCCTGCTACAAAAGATACTTTGGCAAAGGATATTGAAGAAAATGAATCTCAGAAGATAGAAATGATGAAATTTATTATGGAGTAGAATTCTCAAATAAAGCAGATGGAATCAGAGTTAGAAAAAATGATAAAGGAAAAGGAAGAAACAATAAAAACATCAAAGGTCCCTTTAGAAGTAGTGCCTCTAGCATCCATTCCTTATATAGCTCAAACTTCTACAACAAGTAATGTAGATGGAGCTCAGAATCTCACCAAATTAGTTCAGAATATTCCCATTCAAGAAGAGGAGATAAATAAAGTGCAGGATCAGGTAAAATTATTGCAATTTTATAAATCTAATGTTGATAGTTGACATGCAGCTAAAGCACAGAGAGCCAAAAAGTTGATTGAGAGGTTACAGAAAGAGTAAAAGGAGTCAGCTATTGGAAATAATTTGGACACAGTGAAAGAGATAATATGGACAGACATTATGGAATCTTTAAATGATATTTGGCCATGTATAAAGATCATATTTGAGAAAAAGGAGCTGACACAGAAGGAAAATGAGGCTATCAAAACAATCAAAGCACAATTGGGAGAAAATCCTGCAATAGCAAACAATATCATTAATTTTCTGAATGCAAAGAACATGTATGATTATTTGGGTATAGATGACAAAACAAAAACCATCCTAGAAGTGAAAAAGGTGCTCACAAAGAAGAATTGGATTCTTTATCTTGAGGATAAATTTCACACTTTAGAGACCACAGTTCAAAGATTTTTTAGTAGAATAGATCCTCTGACACAAAAAGGGTTTCCTTCTATGCTTGTGATTAATGATAAGTTGATGACCAAGGAATATTATTGGAGAAGATTGAAGGAAATTGCCAGAGGTAAGGAAAATTTTTCAAACATTAAAGGCACATTAATAGGAAGGGAATTGTTGGGAACCTTGAGTAATGACATTTACATTTAGTATGATATCAAACATGTCTTTGTGGTGAGGCCCAACTTTTCTAAATATACTGAAGCTGATGAATTTTACCGTAAGGTAATGAAACTAGTCATTCTTGATGAAGAACGTTGGGAAAAGATGTGTGAGTTTTAGGCATAATTAATAAAAACAGAAAATTCAAACTCTGCTAGATCAGTAGTCAACTGAGAGCCAGCACATCCCCTAATTATCTTCTTCAGCAACAGTTTTCAGTTAGAGCCAGTGCCAGCACAGAAGATTAAATTTATTTCCATGATGCAGTTAGATTTAGTTAGCAAATAAATCACTATCAGTTATGATACCCTTTAATGTAACTATTGTAATTTTTATTTTCTATAAAGACTTCGTTGTACGAAGTATTACCATTGGATAATCGATTTTTTGAAACGTTGTGTATTACTGTGGACCTATCATTAATGAAATCAAAGGAGTTGCAACAAATTTTGTGAGATTCATGTGGTATTTCTTTTGAGCATTGTACTTTCTCTCTGTTATTTAATTTTCATTTCATTTTCTGTGAAAAAAATATTATCAGTTTATAATCAGAGATCAGTCATATGTTCTTTTATTAATATTTTTACAATGTGTATTTTCTTTTGATGAATGAATTCAGTAAAACGCTCATTCAAACCCATGTCTTTTTTCTACCACTATACACCAATGACAAATTAATTGTGCTCAAAATTTTTTCCTATCTTTCCTTACTATGTTTGCTACAATTTAGCCTTTTGAAATATGTTTTAGCTTCACTAATTATAATTTTTTATCTAGAAAAAAAAGTATTAAACAAATTTTAAAACATATTAACTCATATCTAGCCTAAAATCTAGTACTCAGCCCAAAATTGAATATTTAAAAAGTGACACCGAGAGAACCCTCTTTGGTTAGGTAGGGCTAGCTACCTAGCTAAAAGTTGGTTTGTGGTTACCTTTCTTCACTCCTATTTTCAGCCTAGGAAGTTGTGGAGAGTGATAACATTTTTGGCACCGTTGCCAGGGATCGAATGTTAAATATTCCATGGGAACATTTTTCTGAACAAGCTGAAGTCAAAACCTGAGCCAAAACATATAATTCATACCTTAAGCTGGCTCCTAAAATATATACTAGGTCACACCTTGATCCTAATCCATCACCACTGGTACACAATCCTGAAAGTATTTTGAGAAAACATAAGACTAAGTCTCGATAGTCAGGAAGAGTTTTTCCTCCACTGATTAAATCAAATTCCCTTCTTACAAGGTTTCTCTCAGAATATTTGGATTTCTCTCCATAATCTGAAAAACCTTTAATTAGAACCAAATCTAAAAATTTTCTCACAGAAGTTACTTTTGACCCTTTTCATTTTGAGTCTTTTATACCATTTTCTGAAAATTTTGAGTCTGAAATTGATATTGAAGTTTGGTCCAATTTCCATAAACTTAAAGGCTTAGTAGAAAAATTTCAAGAAACCTCTGAAAAGGCTTATTTTCAATATCAACAATAGGATTCTGGTACTTATTTTACCTCCCCATAACATACAACTACATCTTCAGTTCCTCTTTTCATTCCATCCTTACCTTTACAAAATTTTATTCAATACACATCAAAATTTACACCTCCACCACCTCCTACATTAACCATGGCTATATTTTCTCCACTGATTCTACCAGGTCAACTTACTGCTTTACCTAAAAATTATAATCAAAGGCCACCTCTCTTTGATGGAACATCAGAAAATACAGCCTATTAGCATGTGGCTAAAGTAACTGATTTTATAGATCTTGAAGAAGTAGATAATGATGATGCTAAGATGTGTATTATTGCTCAAAGTTTTTCTATAGAAGTAAATAAATGGTTTCAATCTCTTGGAGATAGTACAATTGGTACCTCACAATAGCTAATTGATTTATTCATGGAAAAATGGGAAGAGAATTAAAATGCATTGCAAATCTTAGTTGAATATAATGCATGAAAAAGGAATACAAATGAGTCTGTCCAAGAATTCACAGATATATTTAATAAGACATATGATTCGATTCTTGATAATAAAAAACCAACCCAAGACTTTCTTTACTCCATTATCCTTATGGTTTTGACCCTGAGATGGCCTATCGGCTAACGAAGAGAAACCCATCAACTTTGGAGGAGATGCAAAGAAATGCAGTGAGTGTAGAGGCAAATCTGATTATTAAAAAATATAAGGTCAAAATATAGAAAAGAGTGACAATAAAAGAAGAAATATCCACTTAATCAGAAGGAAATATTGATACTTTGATTAAATCCATGGAGAAAATGATGGATAAGATGTCCAGTGCTGATCGATGACCTTAACCTTCTATACAAAATCCCAATTTTAGGGGTCAAAATTAGCAACCCTAATACAGGATTAAACAAAGGGAATAAAGGGGCCACGATCCAAAAAGTCAATAGAAAGTTAGGACACCTTTCCAACATAATTATACTGAAGCCCCTAATGAAAATGATGAAGAATAAATTTCTATTGAAAACCATTTATTTGAGGAAAATCAACAACCTTTATTCCTCACTAAAGAAGATCAATATTCTGCAGAAATTTGTGCATCACAAGACCAGCAATATGCCATGTCAAATGAAGACTTAATGTGCATTGAAGATTATCAGAGAGGATATCAAAATTCCCTCACCCAAGTTCAAAGATAATATGGTTTGAGGAGCAGAAATGTTCCAATATTTGCTAATCAAAAGAAACAGAGCTCTCAAACCAATACTCAACAAAAAGAAGTTTTTGCACCAAACAAAGGCAAAGAAAAAGCACCTGATGCTTTTACTTCTCCTAAAGCTAATGAAGCATCCACCAACAATAAAATAAAATGACAAGAAGTTCAAGAAGGAGGGCAGAAGAAATATTCTTCATCCAAAGAACTACCTGAAAAGAAAGACACACCATTAAAAGAGGTAGATAAACATCCTGCTCATTTTTCCCTTGAAAATGAAATTTCTAAACTAAAGGTTTCTATTCCTCTAACTGAGATAATGAAGAATGATCAATACAAGTTTCATGTTACTAATTTTCTTAGAGTTGATCAAACATCTGATATGGTTAACTTGAGTGATGATCATCCTGAGCTTCTTTTTGGACCTGTTGTTGATGGAAAATCATAAGATAGTGAAGTTCCTCCCTTTTACTTAAGTCTAAAGATCCATTATTTCATTCTTCATAATTCCATGCTTGACTCTGGAGCATCCCACAACCTCATGCCTAAAGCCATTATGGACAAGTTAGGACTAGACATCACAAGACCTTACCATGACCTCTACTCATTTGATTCAGGGAGGGTGAAATGTCTTGGTCTTATCAAGGATTTAGTGGTATCATTAGAACAAATTCCAGCCAAGAATGTCCTTATGGATGTTGTTGTGGCTGATATTCCACCTAGGTATGGAATGCTACTTTCTAGATCATGGGAAGCAAAGCTTAGAGGAACATTACAACTTGACTTTTCATATGCAACAATTCCTATCTTTGGACAATTCAGGAAACTTTACAGAGAAATTAAGATGAATTATATGTTTAGTACCAGTAAAAGGCCTAATAATAATCCCATTCATGTTGTACATATAGATTTAGAGTCTTTTATTCTATTCAATGAATAATTCTCATCATATTCAAACTTTTGATTGAAGAAAAATAAAAAAATCCAAAAAATTCAGATTCTGTTTTAGAATTGGCATAAACATAATTTTGTAAGATAGTGCCAAATAGTTTTGAATTGAATACATCTCCTCAAGAAGATAGAAAAAAATAGAAATTTTGGATACAACAGAGGTATCTCAAACATAAAATAAAAATGAGCCATCTGATTTACACCTTCCAGATGAAGAAAATAGTCTTTGGACTATGGATTTTGATGGAGCCATGGGAAAAGAAGGTGATGGTATTGGAATATGGATTCATATCCCAATTAATCAATAATTGTATATCCCTCCAAATGTTATAATGTCTTCCTATAAACAAGCATTTGATTGCACAAATAATGAAGCTGAATATGAAGCCTTAATTGCTGGCCTAAATTTTTTGAAAATGCTTGGTGCAAAGAAAATTTATGTATATGGTGACTCCGAGTTAGTTATCAAGAAAGTCAAAGGAGAGTACCAAGCTAAACATCCTAGAATGAGAGATTATAGAAATGCAGTCCTAGATATCCTCAAAACATTCCTGAATATACTCTGTCATTAATTCCTAGAAACAACAATGTTATTGCTGATTCTCTGGCCACTTATGCTAGTATGTTCAAGATTCCTCTGTATCCAAAAAAAAAATATGAAATAAATGTCAAACATCGCCTTGTTTTCCCTGACAATGTTCAATATGGGAAAGTTTTTCAAAATGATGAGAAAATCATTAACTTCTTGCAGACAGAAGAAGAATTCATTAATCCCAAATAGATGACCAATAAATTCATGCTACGGAGATGCAAGTACTACAACTTAAGGATAATTATATTCCAAGAGGTTTAGTACCTTTGGAAGAAATTTTTTACCAAGATGATGTTGCAAGGAAACTTACTATGTCACCAACAGAGGTGGGAGTGGAAGATCTAAATCTTGGCACTTCAGAAAAGCCAAAGATGGTGCAAATTTAAAAATCCTTGACTCCATAAATGAAAGCTAAGTATGGAGTACTTATGTCTCAATTTTCAGATGCCTTTTCTTGGGAATATTCAGATTTGAAGGTATATGATAAAAGCATTATTCAACACAATATTCCTTTGAAGCCAGATCAAAAAACATTTCGCCAAAAGTTGAGAAGGATGAATCCTAAATTTTTGTCTTTTATTCATAAGGAAGTAAATATATTATCCACTATTGGAATAATAGTTCCTATTAATTTCTCAGACTGGATGTCTAATCTAGTATCTGTGAGAAAGAAGATAAGAGAAATTAGATTGTGTATTTATTTTAGAAATATGAACAAAGTATCCTTAAAGGACAATTATCCACTACCAAAATGGATCATATTCTGCAAAGGGTAGTTGGATCATCTAGAATTTATTTGTTAGATGGATATTCAGGATAAAATCAAGTTCTTGTCCACCAAGATGATCAAGAAAAGACAGATTTCACCACACCTTGGGGTACTTTCATGTATGCTAAAATGTCTTTTAGTTTAGAGAATGCAGGGGAAACTTTTCAAAGAGCAATGGACATTGATTTTTCCAATGTAAAGGATGTGTTTTTGGTTATTTACCTTGATGATATCATTGTTTTCTCAAAGAAAAATGAACATCATTTTCAACATTTAAAGTCAATATTTCAAAAGTGCAGAAAGTTTGGTATTTCATTAAATCCAGAGAAGAGGTTCTTTGCTATGGAAGAAGGCAAATTGTTGGGGCATATTATATCTAAATATGGCAGAAGAGTAGATCCTTCAAAGATTGAAGCAATTCAGAATTTAGATTATCCAAGGAGAAAAAAGGAGATTCAATCTTTCAATGGTAAAATTAATTTTTTGAGAATATTTGTTCCAAATCTTGTTTAACATTTGAGGCAGATTACTGATATGTTGAAGAAATACACTGAAGTAAAATGGTCTGAAGAAGCAAAGAATTCATTTAATCAAGTCAAGTTAGCTCTATCTCATGCTCCTATTCTCATTATCCGAGCCTATAGACTTTATTTTATTATTTTTTCATTTTCTTCAGAGCATACACTTACTGTTGCTTTAATGCAAAAAAAAAATCAAAATACAGAACAACCTATTTCTTTCTTTAGCAGAACAATAAGAGATGTTGCTTTAAAGTACAATATCATTGAGAAGTAAGTTTTAGCTTTAGTCAAAGCATTGAAGGATTTCAGAGAGTATATTTTACATTCTCATGTCATTGCTTATGTGCCAAATGTTGTTGTTAAAGAAGTACTCACACAAAATGATCCAGAAGTTCGTAAAATGGATTTCTTCCTTTCTAGAGTATGATTTAGAGATTAAGCCCACAAAATTGATCTAGGGAGAAGGCCTAACAAAGCTAATGTGAGATTCTAATCTTCATGCTTTAGACATAAATTTTATTGTTGCATTGTTTGATGAGAAAAACATTGAAACATTACATGAGATAGATGAGATATTTTATTTATCTCCCCGGTATGCTGATATTAGATATATTATGCAACAATTGAATCCTCCTCCAGCAGGTCAAGTAGTAAATCAAGATCACTAAAATTAAAAGAACTGAAATACTACATTTTGAATGATGTCTTATATTGGAAAGATCCTGGTGGGATATTGCTGAACTGTTTAGTTGAAGGTGAAGTTGAGAAAGTCGTTACTGATTTCCATAAGGGTGATTGTGGATGTCATCTTTATTGGAAAACCATAGCAAAAAACATTTTGAGAGCAGGTTTTTATTGACCCACCTTGTTGTTTTATTTTTATAAAAAAATTAATGAATGACATGAATTTCAGATATTTCAATGAAAAAGGGGACTTTTTCCTTTGCCTCTTAAACCAATTGAAGTTCAACCACCATTCTAGCAATGGGGACTCGATTTTATTGGTGAAATTCTTCCCCCATATTCAGCTCAACACAAATGTATTCTCACTGCTACAAATTATTTTACCAAATGGATTGAGACTATTCCAACTAGGCAAGCAACTAATTCTGTTATCATTCAGTTTCTTGAAAATAATATTCTGTCTCGATTTAGCTGTCCTATTGACACTTAATTCTAAGGGTTGGGTGAGGATATTGAATATTGTATATTAAACTATATTAGGAAATAAGGAAGGCCAAGAGTCATTGGGAAGTGAATCCCAATAGCCTCACCTCCATGTATAAATGCATTCAAATTATTCATCTAATACACATTCCGATTTGTGGAGTTACCTCCTGGTTTGACATGGTATCAGAGCCAGTCCCACTATTGGCATTCTTTCCTATGGTGTAACTCCCTAATTTCTGCTAACAATATTTGTACATTCAGTTTTATGTTCACTGCATCTAGTTTTTTGCTGCTCCATTAGATTGATGCCATTCTGAGTTTATATACTGCAATTCTGCAATTTTTTTTATGTTTGCAATTTTTTCCTAGTTCTAAATTTTTGCAGCTTCTGAAGATTCTAAAATTTACAGTTCCTGAAATTATGTAATTTGCAGCTCCTGCAAACACCTGCAAATTCTGTAGTTGTTGAAATCCTGAAATTCCAAAAAAAATTTAACGACCTCTCGGCCTCATCACTCATCCACGCTCACACCCCCCTTTCCCTACACCTACAACATGTCAATGCTCCCTGTTCCCCTTATGCATTCTACCTACGCCTCTCCCATAAGCTTATTCCCCACGGCTTAACGCCCCCCCTTCTCATCCCTATCTACCCCGGCCCCCTCACACTATCGCTCCCCCACGGCATAACCATCTCCCTCAACGCCCTGCCACCTGCATCTCTGCACTTCACCGCTCGACACTCACCAATCTTCTCACCTGCCACTTGCCCTTCCCCCTCGCAAGAGCTCCCTCACAACGCACCCCCCAAATCTCACACCGACTGCAAAGCTCACACCCCTATGGCCACACGCACCAGCTCATCGCTGCCTACTCGGCCCTCCCCTCTGCTCGCTCCCGTGGCCTTTCGGCCCTCCCCCTCACCCGACCAACTCTTGCTTATATGTTGTGTGTTATAACCAACCCCGCCCCCCTCCCCCCCCCCCCCCTCCGCGCTGTTTTAATACCGCTCCATTGTTAATAATACCACCCACATTCATAATACCGCCCTCATTTATAATACCACCCACCACTCATAATACCACCCCCATTTATAAAACTGCCACACAATTTTTTCCCATAAAATATATATATATATATATATATATATATATATATATATTGCAGAATTGAGTATATTTTCAACAAAGTTTTTTTCCCTCCTTCAAGAGAAATTTTCCAGCAAAGTAATTCTTTTTTCCCTTCAAAAGAATGCATTCTCTCATATCTATTGTAGGGGTGGTTCTCTCTGGAAAGGAGAAATATCTTGAATGGTCTCAAAAAATCAAGCACACTCTCATTTTTAATGAGTTTTGGGAAGGAATTTGTGAAGGACAAGAAGGAAATCCACTAGCAAAGCCCACTTCAGACAAGGAGCTCGCCATTTGGGAAAACAAGAACTGCAAGGCATATGCCTTGATTGCAGCCTCCGTAAATGAAGAGGTGAGTTGCCATATTTCACCATTTTAAAATGATATGAAGCCTTGAGCAAGCTAAAATAACTCTATGACTCACATTCATAACTAGAAATTGTTCAATTGATGATTAAGATGTTTAGTCTTGAAATGAAGAATGATGATCCCCTTGCTTTAGCTTCAGAAGTAAGATATATCATGCATGAAATTGAAATCACTGGTGTAAAAATTGACATATCTCTCATAGCATATGTTAAGGCATTATATCCAACTTACTCACATTATCTTGATTCATTGCAAGCAAGTGGAAACCTTGAGCATATCACCTTTGATTCCCTTGAGAAAAAGTTTGCAGAAAGAGAGAAAGCTTTCGGGAAGATGACAGTCCCTTCGTCTTCTGAAGAGGATGGATACTTTGCACATAGAGAAAAGAGTCATGCTCTAGATCCTTCCAGTGGAAGGGGTGGCCAAAGAGGAAGAAGAAAATTCAGAGGAAAGGGGGGTAGACAATCTGACAAATCCGATCTTCATTTCATACGTTGCAATAAAGATGGGCATGATGCATCCACATGCAGGACACCTTGGGATAAAATTGAGCAGCAAAGAAATCAAGACAAAGGTAAAAATAATGACAAAGACAAAGGTAAAGCACCTGAATCCGCTCATTATGTTCTAGCACATTGTAACAATGGAGTAATTGAAGACTTGTTTGATGTTTCATTTACTTCATGGAGAGATGATTGGTTGCTAATTCAGGAGCAACATGTCACATGACATTTAGAAAAGATTTTTTTGAAGAATTTACTAACAAAGTTGATTGAGTAGTATGCTTCACAGATAAATCCAAACTCAAGCCATTAGGGCTTGGCACAGTCAGGCTTAAGTTGCCTAGTCTTCCAGATCATATTCTACATGAGGTTTTATACCTCCCTGAGTTGAGGAGAAAATTTTTGTCCCTAGTCCAAATTCGCCAGCAAGGAAACTCCATTCACTTGTTTAATGGCAAGGCAGAGGTCAGAAAAGCATCAGATCACTCACTTGTCATGGAGGGAATAGAAGAAGGAAGACTCTTGAAGCTGAAAGGTTAATCTTCTCATGCTCAAAACTTTGCATTCAGTTCACATCATGATGAAGGTACATTCCCATCAAGTATTTTATGGCATGCTAGATTTGGACACTTAAACTATGAAAGCCTTCATTTTTTGAAGAAAAATGGTGTTAATGGATTGCCTACAATTCCTAGAAAACCTAAGGAATGTGATGCTTGTATTCTAGGAAAGCATAGCAAACAACCATTTCATGATTCACACTCCAGAGCACATAGAAAACTTGAGCTTATTCATTCAGATTTATGTGGCCCTATGCCTGTTTCTTCTGCAAATGGAAATAAATATATGATGAGATTTATTGATGACTACACCATAATGTGTTGGATTTACTTATTGAAGAACAAGTCTGATGCTTTTCAAACATTCAAGAATTTTCATGCATGGATTGAAATTGATGCACAAACTCATATTGGCTCTCTACGTACTGATAATGGAAAGAATACACTTCAAACGAATTTGAAAATTATCTTCGTCAACATGGGATAAAACATCAAACAACTGTGACATATAATCCCTAATAGAATGGTGTAGCTGAAAGAATGAACAGAACTATTTTAAATATGGTTCACTCTATGTTATTTTTCAAGAATGTAAAATTGATGTTTTGGGATGATGCAGTTCTATGTGTTGTATACATAAAGAATAGGTATCCTTAAAGCTCAATTAGAAACAAAAATCCTTTTGAAATGTGGCATGGCCACATTCCTTCGGTAAAGCATTTCAGGGTCTTTGGTTCCACCTGTTATGCCTTGATACCCAAGGGACAAAGGAATAAACTTGGTGCTAGAATTTGAAAACGTATCTTCTTGGGGTATTCCAATACCTCCAAAGGATATTGTCTCTATGATGAAGCCAATAAGAAGTTTGTAACATCAAGAGATGTCATATTCCTTGAATCCTCCAAGACAGACAATGTTTTTGAGCGGAAAATTGATCACTTGCATAGATTCACACATGCAAAGTCTTTTCAAGAATTTGATAATCAGATTCCACACCTTGAAGGGGGGATTCCTATATTGAATCAAACTGTGGAATCATTTCCTGAAGCACTCTCTCCCCCACATGAAGAAACAACCACAGATGAAACATTGAATGATGTGATCGACAGAATTGAGAGATTGAATCTTGACTCAATCCCAACTCAGTCAAATGAGCAGCCTGGGCCATCTCGGAAAGGTCCTCCCAAATGGCTGACAAAGACACTAGAGAATGTTCATCTTGATGAGGTTGGAAAAACAGGGACAAGAAGTTCCACTAAAAAAAATGAAGGTGACGTAGATAATTTTGATTCTCCTGTTGATATGGATATTTCTTATAATTTTGAACTGAGGTTGTCTACAGATCATGAACCAACTTCCTTCAAAGAAGCCTCTTCTCATGATGAATGGAATGAAGCGATGCAAAAGGAGTATGATGCCTTGATAAAGAATGGCACTTGGAAGCTGGTTGATCTGCCTTTGGGAACAAAACCAATTGGCTGTAAGTGGGTCTACAAGAACAAGTATAAAGCAGATGGCTCACTTGACAAGCACAAGGCCAAGCTTGTGGCAAAAGGTTTTGCACAAAAAGAAGGAATCGATTATGAAGAAACTTTTTCCCCAACAGCAAAATGGACCACCATCCGGACTCTCTTTGCCCTAACAGCTCAGAATGGATGGAAAGTCCATCAGATGGATGTAAAAACCACCTTTTTGAATGGAGATCTAAAGGAGAAATTTTTTATGTCCCAGCTAGAAGGATTTGTTACAAAGGGCCAAGAACACAAATTTTGCAAGCTTATAAAATCCTTGTATGGCCTCAAGCAAGCACCATGAGCTTGGTATGAGAAATTAACCGAGCATATTCTGAAACTTGACTTCAAACATTTTGATCTTGATGATGCAACTTTTTTTGTTAAGAAATTTGGAAAAACAGTTGTATATTTTGTGGTGTATGTAGATGATCTTTTTATGACAGGGAACAATGAAAGCTATATTGCATCCATGAAGAAAGAATTGAAGAAAGGTTTTGAAATGAATGATTTGGGTTATGTTCATTGCTATCTAGGTATTGAAGTAATTCAATATCCTAAATTTATATTTCTTTCTCAAAAGAAGTACATTAGAGATCTTTTGAAAAAGTTTGGCATGGATGAATGCAATCCTTTAACCACTCCAATGGAACAAAACTTGAAGCTCACATCCATTTAAGGGAAGGAATTCGAGGATGAAACTAAGTATAGATAGCTTATAGGAAGTCTTATCTACTTGACCACCACCAGACCTGACATTTCATTTGCTATTGGAATCCTCTCAAGGTTTATGCAAAAACCTTGTGAAGGACATTGGTCTGCTACAAAAAGAGTGTTAAAGTGCTTGAAGGGGACTCAAGACTTTGGACTCAAATATACACAGGTAAGTGACTTCAGCTTAAGCGGATACTCTGATTCAGACTTTGATGGAGACAAAGAAACAGGGATGTCTACTGCAGGTTACACTATGAGTCTTGGATCAGGAGCTGTCTCATGGAGATCACGCAAACAGTTAGTTCCAACAGATTACACGACCAAGGCAGAATATGTGGCAGCAGATGAAGCAATAAAGGAAATTGTGTGGCTCAGAAAAATCCTAGAATATTTTCAGATGAAACAAATGTATTCAACACCACTCATGATTGACAACACTTCTGCAATATTATTATTGATAATGCAGCTACTTTCAAATCCAAGAAGATAATTTATTTTTGTGATAAATATCACATTAGAATTGGTCATTCTATAACATATTATCTTCAAGGAAATGGGTTTGTAGAATCATCTAAGAAGTCTTTGGGGAATGTTATCAGAAATATGTTACGGGACAATAAAAGGAATTGGCACGAGAAGCTTACAAATTCTTTGTGGGCTCATAGAGTGAGCACAAAAAGATCAATTAACATGTCCCCATTTCATCTTGTTTATGGAGTTGATAATGTTTTACCTACTTCTTTGGTTGTTCCAGTAATGAAGATTTTGCAGGAGGTTGACTGTGAACCTAATGAGATTCAGAGAAGGATCAAACAGATGATACATTTGCAATGATTAAGAGATGAAGTTTTTGGCAATACTTAAAAGTTGCATGACAGAATTAAAAATCTTTTTGACAAAAAAATAAAGGCTGATGACTTCAAGATTGGAGATATTGTTCTAAGATGGGATGCGAGAAATGAAGGTAAGGGAAAGCATTGGAAACTTGATAATCCATGGAAAGGACCTTGCAATATTGTAGCATTCAGAGGAAACAAGGCATTTTTTCAAGAAGATCTTGAAGGACAGGAAGTGTTGGGAGGACCAATCAATGGTAGGTTTCTAAACCATTATGTTTCTTGAAATCTTGAGAAAGAAATTCATTGTCATTGTATATACCAATTTACATTTGATGCTCGAAAAATAAAGAGTTGTTGCAAAATTTTGAAACCCATAATACTTCTGAAAATAGCTCATGTTCTCTCTTAAAAAGTTCTCAAGTTTTAGTCTTTTGTCAAGTCAAAGTCAATTCAGTTGTTTTAGTTAAAAGTTTTCAGTTTGTTTCAGTTTTCCAAAGTCCAGTTGACTCCATAGCCCAATGGATAAGGCTACCTGATATATGGTGTTCTTGACACCTCCTGAAGGAGCTTCCATCCCTAGCTAGAGCCAATGTTAGAGTAATTTTTTCAGTGATCAAAGATAACTCTTTTGAGATTTTTCCATCAGGTCATTAGTCAACAAAATTTTCTTTTTCAGTAGTCTTCAACAATAATTTTTCTCACTGAAAAAATCCTGTAATGATATGTTTTTCCTTCACATTATTTCATCTCCATTCAGAGGTCTAAAGTTATGTCATTCCATCTCATATAGTTCAAGTTTAGGGTCAAAACTGCCCCATGAAAAATCTTCAGTTTTTCATTAAAAAAGGTAGTGAAACCTCCATTCCATCCATGAAGGTCTAGTTGAAGAAGAAAATCATTTTTCATAGTCTGAAATAAACTCGGCATATCATGGGAATTCCATATTTTATCATTTTGTTTGAGAAGAAATGAAGAGCTTTGCGGAAAAGAATTATTTTTGAAATCATATCCTTATTAAAATTTTATCTTTAATATTTAAAAAAATTACTCTTGAAACCATAGGTTTTAAATCCTATGTGTTATTCTCCACTGTCGTCATCTCCCACTACCCATTCGACACGTCGTATAACTATATTTTTCATGCATCTATGTCACATCACTTTCATCATACGCCTACCCCACATTTCATTTAACTCCGTTGTATACTAACTCCCCTCCATCTCGCCAATCATCAATCACATCCTCCTCACATCCGACGATTCAAAAGTGACTTATGTCCCCCCTCATCTTCTAAAAATTAATGTAGAGAGGGGGGGGGGGGGGGTGGTCTGAAAAGAGTGGTATTAAAGTCCAACCCCATTGCTACGTGTCATGAGCAGGTGATTTTGCACCCCCCCCCCCCTCACCCCCTGCACGAAACTATTTACCACCTTGATACCCCTCTGAAATATCACTTATCTGCCATATTAAACCACTGCTCCACCCGCTAGTTATGACATGCCAACGAGGACCACGAACTGTCCAATCATCTTAATTCCCCCCTTTCCATAAACATTAGCCAAATAATTTAATTTCTAACCGTTAGGAAACATAACCATGCCCTTTTCAAAAGGAAATCAAACTCAATTTTCCATAAATTCACCACTAAATTCTTGATTGAAAATTTTATTCTGTTTTTTCATATGTTCTGCACAGGATTACCAAATTACAGTTACTGCCAGAACTCCATAGATCAACCTTGCCACTATCTAAAGCCTTCCTTTTCAACTCTTCACATTCTTTCAATTTGCAGATATTTTCCTTGGTCTTGGCTTCTGTTTTGCATCATAAAAGTCTTGTTTTCACCATTTCAACAGAGCCAATCATGCCTACAAAGAAAAAAGGACTAGAAGAACCAGTAAATATGTTATTACACCCTCTAGTTGATTTCCATCACATACCTTTAGCAGACAAAGACCAAAAATTCCAAGAAACTCTTTCTGACCTTGAGCTATTTGAATTATACTGTTGGTTAGAAGATAAATTCTTAGATAAATATGATGATATAGGATTATGGGATTATAATATTCCACATTTATTCTTTCCTCACATCAATAGTACCCCAAAGTTTTTTGGAATATGCCAAGCCTGGTATATGCCAAACCAGAGAGCTATTATTGCTCCTACAGGAGAGATTTTAGTAACCATAAATGCCGAAACTATTGAACAAATGATGCAAGCCCCAACCAAAGAGAATGCCACACTATTTTCCCAAGAAGCCTTGATTGAAATATACCAAAAGTTATATTTTTCAAAGAGAGCTCAAACTCTTGATCTATTTATAACTAAAAATGATCCATTACCTAAGAGAAACCTTCCATTTCCATCGTCCATTTTCCCTGAAAGGTCCAAACAAATCATCATAGTAATTTCCTACCTTCTTGGTTATTATTTAGACCGATGGGTAGATTAAGCCATCATAGGATTCATGTCCATATTATTCATATATTCCAAACCCTCCATCATTTTCAACTTCAGTCAGTTTATTGCAGATTATATCCATGATATTTTTGTTAAATTTACAACTGAAGAGGTTTTCAGTTATTCCTCCGTGTTAGTTTACTTTTTCTTGTACTCTAAGGGAGAAAAAATTAAATTTTCCTTACAAAAATTAGATGAAGAAGGAAATCAACAATCAATCATTTTCTGGAATTCATTAGTAATGAAGGAACAAAAAGAGTTTTCATATAAACAGTTTGTGGAATTGTTTCTTCAACCAACACTCAGTTTATTCAATAGCACTACAGAGCCCAGGATTAGTGAAGAAATTAGAAAGGTATTTAGCTGTTAGATCAAGCTAGAATAAGGGATTGATATCTTTATCAAAATTACACATAACTCAGAGTTTATGGTTGTGAGCTTCCCCCTTATAAGTTGCCAAAATTCCTCCTCGTGAGGATTTTTGGATTGGAATATATTAGACAAATGATTAATGTAGATGAAGTGCATTTTGTCTCTCATAAAAAGAAATCTAAGTTTAAAATCAAAACACAGATAGGGCCTTTTATCTGTAATAGGAGAACAATAGGGAAGGAAGCAGGTAAATTGTTGAAAGAAATGCAGTTTATCCCAAGTTTTACTTGGTATTATGATCCAGTTGGCATCATTTCTAAACTAAGGGTAGAGAATAAATCTACACCATATTTTCATACACCTAGACCAGAGATTGAAAAGTACATGAATCAAATTGAATGGATTGAAGGTACACTACAGGAGGCTGAAGAAAAAACATTATCTACATCAACATTTTAGACTCCTATTGCACATGAAAGAGAAGGGAAAGGATTTAGAGAAGATCAGTCATCTCCAATGACTGATTCATCTAGAAAAGAGTTTTAAATTAATTACAGGAAGAAGAAAAATCTTAATCATAAGGTAAATCCCAGCAAGGAGTCAGAGAAATAAGTAATTATCGTTACTGAAGAGGCACATCTTTCCACACAGGAAGGTGATAAAAGTACTTCTACTACTCCTAGTACTTCTACAGTTTTGAAATATTATCAAACAACAGCTTCTCAAGAACAACAGAAAGCTATTCATACTACTACAGTTGCTATAGGGGAAAAGGAGAAGACTGTCTTTGACACCTTAAAAGAGATAAATCTAAAGAATGAAATGTTAAAGACAAGTACATACAACCAATTTTGGAAACAAACTCCCAGCTCACAGAACAAGTTGCTCTCAACATTTGATTCAAAATAGGGAAAAATGCACTTTTGTTTTCTTCAAGCACAAATTCCACATCCAAAGTCATAATCAGATTATAAAATGGCTACCTTTGAGTCTAATACAAAAGAGATTCATCCAAAATATCAAATGGAGCTACACAAACAAACTAGTGAGATGATTTCATCAACTCTTACTAATATTGCTATGAGTTTATCAAAACTACATGTTTCATTGGAAAATGTAGAGTCACAGCTGAAAATGGGAAAGATGTCTTCATTTTCAAAGGACACAAGAATAAAAAATTTATAAGATCTAGTGATTAAAATTGGGTATGATCCATCCAATGTAAATGCAATAGAAGAAATCATCAAGAATAAAAATGTTGATATAGCAGCATTTAGGAAACAATTGAAGATTCCTACTATAGAAGATCCTTTGGCAAAGGATATTGAATAAACTGAATCTTAGAAGATAGAAATGATGAAATTGATTATGGAGCATAACGCTCAAATAAAGTAGATGGAATCAGAGTTAGAAAAAATGATAAAGGAAAAGGAAAAAATAGTAAAAACATCAAAGGTTATTTTAGAAGCAGTGCCTCTAGCAACCATTCCTATAGCTCAAATTTCTACAACAATTACTGTAGATGGAGCTAAGCATCTCACCAAAGAAGTTTAGAATATGTCCATTGAAGAAGAGGAGATAAATAAATTGTAGGATCAGGTAGAATTTTTGCAATTTCAAAAATCTAATGTTGATAGTTCACAGAGAGCCAAAAAGTTGATTTAGGGGTTATAGAAAGAGAAAAAGGAGTGAGCTATTGGAAATAATTTGGGCCAAGTGAAAGAGATAATCTGGGCATACATTATGGAATATTTAAATGATTTTTGGCCAAGTATACAAATCATATTTGAGAAAAAGGAGCTTATACATAAGGAAAATGAGGCTATCACAACAATCAAAGCACGACTAGGAGACAAGCCTGCAATAGCAAACAATATCATTAAGTTTCTGAATGAAAAAAACAAGTATGAGTTGGATGATTTGGGTATATATTACAGAACACAAACCATCCTAGAAGTGAAAAAGGTGCTCATAAAGAAGATTTGATTCTTCAGCTTGAGGTGAAATGTCACACTTTGGAGACAACAGTTCAAAGATTTTTCAGTAGAATAGAGCCTTTCACACAGAAAGGGTTTCCTTCTATGCTTGTGATTAATGATAATTTGATGAACAAGGAATATTATTGGAGAATATTCAAGGAAATTTCCAGATAAACTGCAACTTTTTCAAACATTAAATGCACATTGATAGGAAGGGCATTGTTGGGAACCCATAGTAATGACATTTACATTCAGTATGAGATCAACCATGTATTTTTGGTGAGACCTACCTTTACTAAATATATTGAAGTTGATGAAGTTTACCGTAAGGTAATAAAACTCGTCATTCCTGATGAATAAAGTTGGGAAAAGCTGTGTGAGTTTCAGGAGTAATTAATGAAAACATAAAATTTAAAATCTGCTAGATCAACAGTCAACTGAGAGCCAGCGCAACCCATAATTATCTTCTTCAACAACTGTTTTTAGTTAGAGTCAGCGCCAGCACAGAATATTAAATTTATTTCCATGATGCAGTTAGAATTTAGTTAGAAAATAAAGCTCTATTGGTTATGATAGCCTTTAATGTAACTGTTGTAATTTTTATTTTCTATAAATACTTCACTATACAAAGTATTAATGTTGGATAATCGAGTTTTTGAAACTTTGTGTATTACTGTGTACCTATCATTAATGAAATCAAAGGAGTTTCAACAAATTTTGTGAGATTAAGGTGGTTTGTGTTTTGAGAATTGTACTTTCTCTCTTCTATTTCATTTCTATTTCATTTTCTGAGTGAAAATATTATCAGTTTATAAGCATAGATCAGTCATATGTTCTATTTATTCAGATTTTTACAATGATGTCTTTTCTTATGATGAATGAATTCAGTAAAATTCTCATTCAGACTCCTATATTTTTCTCCCACTATACACCAATGACAAATTAATTATGCTAAAAATGTTTTCGTATATTGCCTTACTCTGTTATCTTCAATTTAGCCCTTTGAAATAAGTTTTAGATTCAATAATTATATTTTTTTATCCAACAAACAAATTATTAAACAAGGTGGTGGAATGCGGTTGCAGGACGGTGGAACCCTAATGGACAGGATGGGATGAGACCGGGCTAGCAGCTGCCATGGGGTTGCTGCAATGTGCAGGTAGCTTCCAAAAAGTGGGGTTGTTGGAGGAAGAAGCATGGCAGCAAGACAGAGCTACGGGTGCAGGGATCAAAAGTTATTGGATAGCATGATGTCACGATTATGGCCTTAGAAGGTCGCTTTCATGATTAGGGGTTTTTTCCTTTTCCTTGTTTACTGCCCGTTTTAATTTGCTTAGGGATTTTTTATGGTTTTACTACAAACTTTTTTTGAAGGTGTTTTGGTGGAGGCTGTTGGCAGTGACTGGTGGGGAGGCAGAGCTTCAGGAGTTTTTACATCTCTATATTTTCTAGGATTTGCAAGGATGGTCAACGTGTTAGAGCATGTTGAGGTAGATCCTGAGCCTGAGGATGTACTCACAATGTGGGGAATGGAGATAACTGAGTTAAATATGAAGGGGTTTGTTGGGACAGAGGTAGGAAAGGTTGGAAAGCCTGTAGGTCTGGGTGTGGGAAATAGAAATTTCAACGTTTCAATGCAGCCCGTGAGCTCGTTAACGGCTATGGAAATAGGCTCTAACTGCATGAAAGGAATTAATCTATCTTAAAATGAGGGTTTCGGGTTAGGCGGTGCAGATAGGAGTTTTCTTCAGACAAAGGGGAGTTTTATTAAAGGATATAACTTTTTCTCTCGTTCTGGAGGTCTGAAGACATTGTGGAATGTTGTAGTCTACTGAAGAAAGTGGATTCAGAGCAGGAGCTAAATAAGGTTGGTTACAACTTCACTATCGGAGGAGGTGATGTGCCAGGACTACTGGGGTCTCAGGGTTCTTGGAAGGGGAGCAGAGAACACAGGAGGTTCTCACTACAGAGGAGGACCTTATGCGTATTGTGACTCAATTCGCAGTTGAAGGAAAGAATGGGCCGGAGGGGTTGCGTAGGGAATCTAGGTCCATTTCAAAAGAAATTTTGGGTACAGCATTAGAAAATCAAGACAGAAACCTTAGCATGAAGGAGGTAGGGGTTCCTGGTCCGACGAGCCACGGAAAGGAAGCTGCACAGAGTGGATAGGAATCTAGGAAGTTAAAGGAGAAACGAGCCACAATGAAATTTGAAGGGTCTAAAGTGACCCAGACTTAGGGTATCTCAGAAAACATTACTGATAGTGAGACAAACCTCTCTGACCCTTCGCATAAGAAAGCCAAAGCGGTGAGGAGGAAATATCTGGTTCCCAATTTAGGATTGGGTATTGACCTATCTATTGATGAGGCAATGGATACTTTGGAGTGTACCTTAGTGGGGAAAGATAAAGGAAAGAAAGTCACGGATCCTTTTTTGAAGGAATGGGCAGAGAAAACCTGGAAAGAAGGGCCTGATCTGAGCTTTGAAGTTCACATTCTGTCTAATGGATGTTTATGGTTCGATTCAAAAGCAAGGAAATGGCCACCTGGGTTTTGGAGCAGAACCAGGGCTTTGGACGGGCTCCGATCCTTTTCAAGAGATGACACCCTCTTTTTGATGTGCAGAGGGAGAAGCTAGCTGACCTATCCATTTGGGTCAAGCTTCCAGGGCTCCCTTAACTACTCTAGACTTTAAACATTTTCAGTGATATAGGAAATGTCCTAGGCCATTTATTGGAGGTGGACATGTCATTCAATCAAACTTGTGATTCGGGGACTGCAAGGATACTGTTTCAATTAAACCCTAGAGAGGATTCGTCGGAGGAAATTTAGCTCCATCATCAGAACTGTTCATTTATCAAAACATTGGACTATGAGCAGGTTCTGTTCAGATCCCATCGACGCCATTAGTATGGTCACTTGGCTAATGAATGTTCTCTAGGGATCAGGTGAAAGAAGAAACCCTTCAAAGGAAAGGCTCAACGCTCCTCGGGAAGGAAATCAAGGGAAGAAAATTTGGGTTCTGACTTGGGCTTAAAGGAAGGATCCCTGTCCTCTCAGGATACTTCAGACTACCTGGAAGTTGAGGAGGGTGGTGATGCATTAATGGGGGAAGAAGGGGTAGGAGGTAAGATGGATGCGGATGCCTCCCAGGTTATGGAGCCCTTGCTTGAAGCCAAAGATTCTAAGGAGCCTCTTTGAGCGGGTACTGCTCTCTCTACCTCCTCTTCTATTTGTTTTTAACAATCTTATAATTTTGGTTGCTTAGAGCCTAGTCCTTCTAGGTGAATTCTGTTACTTCTATCATCTGGCATCCTCGCATATGTTGAACCAACCCTTGACAGTTTCATCACATCCATTCCACCATTATCTGCATCTATGAAGCCTATACCCCCTATTATCTCCTCTGAAAACCTGTTTGCTGTGGAAGCTCGTCGACCATATAATATGAGACCGTGTGGGGGGGGGGGGGGGGGTGGATCTTGAAAAAAATCTAGATATTGTGGGATGGTTTGGAAATCTCTCTGTCTCAAATTCTGGCCCTAAGCTGATAGGGCGTAAATTGAACCTGTCTAAAGCTTAACTAAAAGAAAAAATAGACATTGCTGATGGGAAGAAAAGATATATTATGGGGGCACTTAGAGCAGTGAATGCCCAGGGTCAAGTTATCAAATGATTGTTTTATATTTCAACTGCAGGGGTTTAGCTAGTAAGACCAAAAAACTAGCTATCTAGGCTCTATTTTCGGGTTATGGGTCAGATATCATGCTCCTTCAGGAAACTTTGGGAGTAGGAGTAGAGGTGGTTGGGTTGCTTCATGGAATGTGCCCAGGGTGGGTTTTTATGGGGTTGGATGTGAGTAGAAGATCCGGGGGGTTGGCGGTGGGTTTCAAATCTAGTAAAATGAAACTTTTAAACTCCTGGGGCAGCGATCATGTTTTGGTTGTCGAATTTTATTCTTTAGAGTTGTGTTCCTCCTTTATGATTCTAAATATTTAACGCCCTTGTCTGGAGAGGGAAATATTCTAGAGCAACCTTATGATGGGGAACTTCATGAAGGATCCTAATCTCATTATAGGTGGAGACTTAAATTTTTCCTTGGGGCAAGCTGAATCTTGGGGGACGAATGCAAGGGATGATCCCCTGTCTCGACATCAACCTTGTAAAACTTTGGCCCACTTGGCAGAACAAGAGGATTGGAGAAGCCAGGGTGGTTAATCGTTTAGACAAATTCTTGCTAAAGGAAGATCCGGTGGAGAGGTTTCAAGCCTTTAGGCAGTGGGTAGGAGAAGGAGGGGAGTCTGATCATCTCCCTATCCTCCTTGAAATAAAAGGTAGGCTTGACAAACTAGGGGATCCTTTCAAATTTAACCCTTGATGGCTCAAAGAATACTCCTACAAGGATTTTTTTAAATACACTTGGAGGTCTTGGGGGGCATCTGAACCTCCGTTCAAAGCTGCCCATTTTTGGGAAAATCTCAAAAATATGAAGAAAACAACCATCATTTGGGCCAAGAAAAGAAGAGAAGCACAGGAGGAAAGGCTGAAGTGGCTAGGAGCAGAGGTGGATAGATTGGAAAGCCCTGAGTATGATAGCTATGAATTGGGTCAGAAGAGGGCTAGTATTCTTTCTCTGGAAAGGGAAAGAAGAAATATTCTTTTGGAAAAGGAGGAACAATGTAGATTAAAAAGTCGAGCCATTTGGTTGGATGTAGGGGATGAAAACTGTAATGTTCCTTTTTTGGAAAAATCACAAGTCTGTGCCAAAGATGGACTGCTAAGGCATTTACTGGTTATGTCTCCTTCCAAAGAAGGGAGAGAACCAGAGGCTACATGGCCTTTTGTAGTCTCTGTCTACAGATATGTAATTATTCCTATTCAGGAATTGTTGCAGCAAGCTCCTTAGGGACGCTGTATAAGGAATCAGATGTGAAAATAAGGCCAGCCACTGCTAGAATGCCTTAGAACATATATATTTCGACCTCCTTGTAGAATTTAAGCTCAAAGAAATAACCTTAAGCAGGTTATTCAGATCTCCCACAGTGAACTAGCTGAAAATTGCAGCAACATGTAAGCACAAAATAGCTGTCTCCAAAAAATAATGCTATACAAGTGAGAAATGGGACTTACAACCCTTGATAGACATTATATGCAGCTCACATGTAGAATTTAAGGTGAAACATGTTAGAAAATTAAATATTACAGAGCAATGCAACACATAAAATATGTGGAAAATACAAGCACACAAAACACATAAAACCAGAGAGACACAGATATACGTGGTTCACCCATTTTGGGCTACGTCCACCCTGAACAGCTAGTCATCCAGAAAAATGAAGAGACAAAACCTACAGTAGATCCGCTGTCTCATAGTCTCCCTATCTGTTTCTCGCTCAGAGAATACACATACCATATGCAGCCGCAATACAATACCGTCATAAAAATGAGGGGTTTCCTTCTAGGGCAAAAAATCTAAACTAAACATAACTTCTACCGTCAGATCATCCGCCTAATGAATGAACCATATTGACTAGAAATTACTATACTTTTACAAGGCAATTTTACATCTATTTTTGGCTTTGGGGGCGCTGCCCCCGAAACCCCCGCCGGGGGACCGCTAGCCCCCGGACCCCACGAGGGGGACAAGTCCCCCCCACACCCCACCGCATGCAAGGGTGTACAATTTTCCTTGGGTATAAATCTAGCTAAAACAAGGATCTCTGAATCAGGAAGAAAATCAGGCTCCACACCCAACAATCTCCCACTTGGAGATTGATTGTAGCAACTCCACCGCTACTTCATTTGCTGGACAATGACTCCTCTTTGGACCTGGCTGTTCCTCATCTTCATCATCATCCTTGAAGACCAATTGAAACTGAGAACATTTTCAGTTTCTCCCTGGTTACAACTTTTGTTAGCATATCTGTAGGATTCTGGCTAGTGTGTATCTTTTCCAGCTTCAACTCTCCATCTTCCAATACTGACCGTATGAAATGGTACTTAAGATGTATGTTTTTAGTCCTGGAATGAAATGTTGAGTTCTTTTCAAGATGAATGGCACTTTGGCTATCACTTTATAACATTCCCATATCATGCTTCTTACCCAATTCACCCATAATCCTTTGTAACCAAATCATTTCTTTACTAGCCTCTGTAGCAGCAACATACTCTGGTTCTGTTGTTGAAAGTGAAACAAAACTTTGAATTTTTGAAACCCAACTGACAGTTGTTCCACCTACAGTAAATACATATCCTGTAGTGCTCCTCCTATTATCTTTATCACCTGCCATATCTACACCAACATATCCCTGTAGAGCAATGTTTGAACCACCAAAGCATAATGCTTGATTTGTGGTACCTCTCAAATATCTGAGAATCCATTTTACTTCCATCCAATGTTCTTTTCCTGGATTATTCATGTACCTGCTTACAACTCCCACTGCATGTGAAATATCAAGCCTTGTGCAGACCATTGCATACATTAAGCTTCCAACTGCTAATGCATATGGAACTTTAGACATATAATCCATGTCTTCTTGGGTCTTTGGGCACATCTCCTTAATAAGTTTGAAATGGCTAGAAAAAGGTGTACTAACAGGTTTTGCATTGTGCATATTAGATCTTTTCAACACTTTTTCTATGTACTCATTCTGAGATAGTGTTAATTTGCAATTTTTCTTGTCTCTAGTTATCCTCATACCAAGGATTTGTTTTGCAGCTCCCAAATCCTTCATTGCAAATGAATTTTCCAATTTTCTTTTGAGAACATTTATTTCCTGCATGTTAGATCCTGCAACAAGCATGTCATCTACATACAATAACAATATAATATAGTTGCCATCATTTTTCCTTTTTAGATAAACACAATGATCATAGTGACATATAGTATAACCTTGTGAAGACATAAACTTGTCAAATTTAGATACCACTACCTTGGAGCCTGTTTTATGCCATACAAGCTCTTCTTTAACCTGCACACCAATTTTTCTTTCCCTTTGACCTCATATCCTTCTGGTTGCTACATGTATATCTCTTCTGTTGAACCTTTAGTTAAACTGTTCATTTCATATCCAACTTAATATGTGAGTAATCTTAGAATGTGAGCAGCAAGTATTAATATAATGTAACAACAGACTTAATATGAGAGCAAAAGGTATTAAGGAGATGATATAAATCAGATCAACACATAAACATCATGCACAGAGACACTAGATATAAGTGGAAACCCATAAAGGGAGAAAACCACATCTTATTATTGTTGTGATTCAAAGGCAAGCTCCAACTCCCTCTCACCACTGTTTTTCTGCAAGCACCAACCTACAAGAGGCTCCTACCTCAATTCTGCAAGCTACAACTTGAAAGGAAGCACCAAATCCCTTCAATTTTCTGCAAGCACCAACCTACAGGAGGCTCCAACCTCAGTCAACTACAACTGACAGCTATCAAGCTGCAACTTGATAGGGAAGCTCCAACTTCCTCAATTTATCAAACTAAGTGTTTGTTGATTTACCTCAGATATCAACTCTATTCTGTAGCTTCTCTTTCTGCTCTTCTTTTCTTAATCTTCTCTGCTTTACACTTCTATACTCTGCCTTCTCTCTATTTTCTCTCTCTGACCTATCTTTGTGCATATCAAATTGATATTATATATAGAGATTCTCACATGACTATTTTTATTTCACAAGAAATTTGGAGTGAACAGTCATGACTCTTTGGCTTCTGTCTTCTTATTCCTTTATCCAACTCAATTTTAAAATTATAACAATATGTACAAATTTCCATGCTACAGTGGGATTTTCTTTTCCTTAGGATACTTTCCTTTGCATCACAAACAATATAAACAACAAAAATATTTACATTTTCAGTTACACATTTCAATATCACTCAGCTCTTTTCCTAAACTTTGGCTTTACTAGATTTGTCTTTTCTGCTGCTGTTGAGTGATTGCTCTGTATATTTCTGTTCAGCATGCCTGCAAACATTCCCTGTGAATTTTTCAGTTATTACATTATTTTTTTACCTCTGTTAGTCCCACATTTTCATCCCTTCTCTTTGGCATATAAAGTGCATACACCAAATTTCTGTGCGTGATACAACTGTATTTAGATTTTCACTTCACAATTCTGGCAATCTCACACTTCTCTTATTCTACGCTGGCAAGTTCAACCAAATAAGTCTGGACTATTTAATATCTTAATTCAAAGAATTGAGATATTAATTCAACATTCCTCTATAGCTGTAGCCCGACTGTCTCTTCCGTATACATATGCGCCCCCATATATATATATATATATGTGCTCTATATCAATACATATATTTGGCGTTCTTTAATTACCAGAAACGTTATAACAAAGTCCAACAATACTCGACGTCCTTTTATTAACTCACAACCTTAATATATATCAATATATGGTCACACCTCCGTTCAACGTTAGAGCATCCCAATATGGTTAACACCACATATATTTCATATGGCGCTAACTTTACAAATGTATTTATCTTTGCCAATACAACGATTTTCACATACCTTATTAACTCGTAAACCTTAATATATATTTGATTTGGGCCCACACACACAACACATTGCCAACGTGGGGTCAACACAGCTGAATCATACCTTCGATAAATCCATGCGCCCATGTAATATAACTTTTAAATTCCGCGGGGGTTGATGACTAACCTTTGAACCAATATACGAGGCCTCTGGAATTATAGACTTCTGGAATGACATTCTCAACCTTAATTAAACTATTTTAATATTTTCCATCGGACCTTATGCTAAGGTTACAATACACCGACTGACATTAATAAACCAAATTCATTACATATATCTCCACCCCGGCCCCACAATACAATCACGGAATGCATACACCGTACCGTTTATTAAACTTCGTGCAAATCCTGCGAGCGATCATCGTTAGATATTGGGCCTCCAGATCAATGGTATGTATCAATATCGCATCGAGTCTTTGGTCGATAGTTAATCCATGATGGCGCGCAGTGGATGGTGGTTTTGCAATTTCAGTCGGGGACACGCATCGAGCTTTCTATGGAATCGCTCACAACTCTTCAAATACTGCTTGCCGACGATAGGTGGTGCGATGAAACCCATCGTTCAGCTCTAAACCACTGTTACTGTTCCTTCGGTCACGATTCCCTACTCCAGGTTCCTTCCTCGCCTTGTTCCGCACTTTTGTGTGTTCCACTCCTTTATAAGTGGCCCTTGTTCCCTAAAATTTCAACACGATCCTACCATATGTATAACGCACAGCTCCATTACTATGTGCTTCCAAGGTTTTGTTCATCAACGCCTTATTCCGTTGCGCTTAGGTTCCTCCACCTTTCACTTGTGGTTCCGATTATTCTCCACCAGGATGCATGCACATATTCACACAAACTTATTCAAGTAGAGCAGATATAAATTTGCACATAAATTAAATCCATATATCTTCCATACACAATGTATGCAAATCAACGTCTCTGCCTCTGCTTCTGATAACGGCTCTGCCTCTACTGTGATAATGGTTCTGCCTCTGTATGCGCTGCTCGACCTCTGCCTCTGCCTTCACTGTACATATTACCTGTTCTTTGCATGTCTCTATATCTGCTACCTTCTTTATCTGTCTCTATCTTTGCTACCTCCATTGCCATCAATGACAATATTTCCAATAGTCTCCCCCTTTGGCATTGATGGAAATACACTTTCTCTTTTTGCCTGATAGGATCCTTTCTCCTGTTGCTTGCTTTTCTTACTGTTGTTTGCTCTTCCTCCCCCTTTGACATCAATGGCAAGGGGTTCGAATTTTTTGGTGAAGCTTCTATTCTCTTATGCTGTTTTTTTATCCTTTTTCAACATTTCATGCATTTCCAGGTTAAATTTCCTGACTTCGTACACTGCTGCTCCAAACTTTGGATTTGATACACGTTGGGTTCATTATTCTTCCGTGTTTAGTTCATGTCGGTTTCACCATTCTTCTTGTGCATCACTAACCCTTTTGCCTTTTTATTGATTCTTTTATGCTGACTGTATTATTGCCATAATCCAATTTGATCCTGAGCACCTGTTTTCATGCTTCCCTTGCTGGTTGATCTTTCCCTGAGAATGATATTTTCGTTTTTGTTCTCCCCCTGAAACTGTGCTTTCTCTTCATATTAGAGTAGCATCTACAGATACTACCCCTAGTCTGTCTCTCAAATATTCAAATGGCTCTCTAGCAAGTGGTTTGGTAAATATATCTGTTGTCTGTTCTTTTGTTGGTACATACTCCAGTTTTACTATCTTCTGAGCCACTTGTTCTTGGAGGAAATGATACTTGATTGGGATATGTTTAGTTTTTGAATGAAGCACAGGATTTTTAGATATACTTATAGCACTTGTATTATCACATTTAATATAGATAGGTTCATTAATGCTTACCTTCATGTCTTGAAGAGTCTGCTTCATCCACGTGACTTGTGTACAACATGTTGTTGTTGCTATATATTCTGCTTCTGCTGTAGACAGAGAGATAGATGTTTGTTTTTTTCTTAACCATGCCACCAGAATTTCTCCTAGATAGAAAGCACCTCCACTTGTGCTTTTCCTGTCATCCACACAGCTGGCCCAATCTGCATCTGTGTATGCTGTCAAGGTGAAGCTTTTGCCTTTAGGATACCAAATTCCATACTGTGTTGTTCCTTGTAGATATCTGAATATTCTTTTTACTGCCAGAAGATGGTTTTGTTTAGGAGCTGCTTGATATATAGCCACTAGTCCTACTGCTAGCATGATGTCTGGTCTTGATGTAGTCAGATACAACAGACTTCCTATCATGGATCTGTAGAGTTTTTTATCTATATCAACAGACCCATCATCATTGCACAGCTTGCATCATGTGATCATGGGAGTTGACACAAGTTTGCAGTCCTCCATTTTGAATTTTTTCAGCATTTATTTTAAGTATTTTTCCTGAGAGATGAATGTGCCTGTGCTCTTTTGCTGAATTTGAAGTCCTAAGTAGAAATTGAGTTCTCCAATCATGGACATCTCAAACTCTGATTTCATCTCCTCAGCAAATCCTTTTTCTAGTTCTTCTCTGTTTCTTCCAAACATAATGTCATCAACATATATTACAACAATTAGGAGTTCATTTTCATGGGATTTTATGTATAGATTGTTGTCTACTCCCCCTCTCTTAAAGCCTTGTTTTTGCAAATACTTATCCAGTCTTGAGTACCAAGCACAAGGAACCTGTTTCAGTCCATATAGGGCCTTCTTTAGTCTACACACATAATATTCTTTGTCTGTCAATGAGAAGCCTTTTGGTTGTTCCATGTAGACTTCTTCTTCTAAGTCTCCATTTAGAAATGCAGATTTTACATCCATTTGATATACCTTGAAATTCTGGTAGCATGCAAATGCCAGGAACAATCTGATAGCTTCCATTCTAGCTATAGGGGAAAATGTTTCATCGTAATCAAGTCCTTCGATTTTTGAATATCCTTTGCAGACAAGTCTAGCTTTGTTTCTGATTACCTGTCCTTCTTCATTCACTTTATTTTTGAATACCCATTTTGACCCTATGACATTTTTCTCAGTGGGTCTAGGAACTAGTTCCCAGTTATTGTTTTTCTCAATTTGGTCCAATTCTTCATTCATTGCATTCACCCAAGACTTGTCCTTGTTGGCTTCTTCAAATTTCTTTGGCTCTATTTGTGACCACATGGCTATGTATACCTCTTTAGTTTGTTCTGTTAGCTGCCTTCTTGTTTGGACCCCTACTCTCTTGTCTCCAATGATCTGATCTTCAGGGTGGTTCTTTTGAGTATATCTTGATGGAGCTTTGGAACTTAGCTCTGTATCTTCTGTTGTCTTGCTTGTTTCCTCATCATCTTGGTTTTCTTCTTCATGGTTGTTTAATGAGCTGCAGAAGTCTGTATCTCTTTTATTGTTTGGAAGTTCTTCGTCAAATATCACATCAATGCTTTCTACTATTTTTCGAAGAGTCTTGTTGTAGCACCTATACCCTTTACTTTTGGAAGCATATCCTAGAAAGATCCCTTCATCTGCTCTTGCATAAAATTTTCCAATATTTTCATCATTATTATTTATGTAACACTTGCTTCCAAAGATTCTGAAATGTTTGATTGAAACTGGCTTTCCATGCCACAATTCATAGGGATTCTTGTCACTGCTTGGCCTTAAGTGAGCTTTATTAAGAATATGTACTATTGTGTGCACTGCTTCTGCCCAAAAGGTTTGAGCAATATTATTCTCTTGCATCATGGCTCTGGAAATTTTTTGAACAGACCTGTTTTGTCTCTCTGCTACTCCATTTTGCTAAGGTGTTATGTTGGGAAAAATACTGAGAGGGGGGGTGAATCAGTATTTTAAAGCTGAACAATTTTTCTTTCTTACTGCATCCAATCATGTACGTTCAGCTATCTTATTATATTTTTTACTTAGAGCATTGCATCAGATAAGCATTAAGCATGAATAGTAATAACAGAACAAAGCATCAAACATGAACTACACATATGGACACCAGGATTTATGGTGGAAACCCAATTTGGGAGAAAACCACCGCTGCTGCAATATCAGTCTTCAATATTTTATTATAGAGAAAACTTCTTACAATATATGCTAGTGCAGACTCATACCAGCACGCAGGCACCCACCTGCAGAAGGCTACAACCTTCTCTCGTTTACCAGCTTCTTCTGGAAGGGAGCTACAACCCCTTGATTGAAAGCTTCGACCTTCAGCACCATTGTGGACCTCGTTTCATCAATTTTCAGACTGGATCACACAGCCGCAACCCCATATTTCAGAAAATGTATGCATTTGACATCCCGTTTGGCTTTCTGGATAAAAAATCTTCATCAGACATGCGTTAGCTCTTCATTGATTCTTCTATTGAATGAATCCCAGATTCATTCTTTCGATGGGTGAAACATGGACTCAGAATTATCAGTTAAGCACGTCGTCTGTCCATACAGATATTCCTTAGAGGAATTCGCTCTTCTTCCGCGCTTGACTCTCGCACATCTGTCATTTTCGAATAATGATCTTTGCCCTTTATATAGTTCTCTCCTTTCTCAATACCATGAGTCTAAAACCACTCAACTTCTAATGGTATTCCTTTGTCAATATTCCCTTTAGTTTGTCCCCGGGGCTTTTCAATTTCCCTTTTTTTTTTTTTTAATTTATTTCATTCAAACGAGGAAATTCAAATTATCTATGTGCGCCAAGCCTTTAACCCAAAGTTTAACCCTTCGGATTTTATAAACAATATTCAATGCTTTTCCATATGCAAGTGTCTTGTTGATGTGGTGAGTTTCGCAAGCGGAACAGCCATACATCTCAATCGTTTTGTATTAATAATTGAGCCAATCCAATTTGAAACCCCAATCTTTGTCTCCGCCATATAATATTATAAAAATTAACGTGCCACTGACTCATCAGTAATATATAAATCCATATAACCTTTCGGGTTCTTCAAATAATATTCAATCTTCGACTCTGGGCCCACATTGCAGTTGGTGGATCGGTAGTGTCAAAAAAAACTTGCGATTGCGATTGATCAACTGGACACGATGACCAAATAAAACATGGCTCATAGCGCAATTGGGTCCTTTGAACAAATGCAATCGGGGCACACCATGGAAAAGTTCCAATTGCGATCAGGACATGGATGCGATTGGCACATATTAACTCCAGCATATAACCGGATCGGTTCCGCCACTTCAATCGCAGCATATTACAAAAGGTATTCGATCAATCGGAAAGTTCCGATTGCGATTAAGATCCCAGACGCGATTGAATATATTAATTCCATTGTATAACACCATCGGGTCCACCAATTTCAATATGCAATCGGACCCAACACTTAAGCGCTTCCGATTGCAATTGGGAACTCGGATGCGATTTGCAATAAACTGAGGCATATAACTCGATCGGGTCCAGCCTTTGATCGGAGCACATAACAAAACTCCGCCGATTGAACCTTGCGATTCAAGACGTGCGATTCCATTAAAACATCGCCACGTGGTCAAGTGGACCCACGGGCCTCGAATGTTGGTGGGGGCGATTTATAATGTAACATTTGGTTGTATTGTGTACAACCGTTCCACTATGGAACACTGCCACATCCACAAGACATTTTTATGTATCATTTACAATGCGATTTGCGATTGCGATTGGATCACATCGCATCGCAGGACTCCATATCAACAAGACACTACTTCACCAAAATAACTTGCGATTTCGATTTAGAGCTTAAGTGGTGGGGACCACTTGTCCCGCAAAATCAGAAATAAAGGACTTCCGCCTGTTTAATTCAATTTTATGACTGTCTTGAATGACTCTGCTCCTCCGTAAATTAAATCTACGGGAATATCTTCGTTCCATTGTCAAAACAGCTCTGCCCATCACCTGTTAATTCTCTTCTGTCATTTGTGACCACGGCCCATCAAGATTTAATTCTCCTTCAAAGCACTGCTTATCTCTGTAAATGTATTCTTCCTCTGAGCTTTGCTGCTGATCATTGATCTCTGCAATTCTACTGTTCTTCTATTTCCCATGCCTTTGCCACATCCTTTTCCATCAATGACAATATTCCAACAATCTCCCCCTTTGGCATTGATGGAAATACTCTTCCTCTGATGACCTTAGACTCCCTTTGTTGCTTTTCCTCCCCCTTTGACATCAATGGCAAAGAGTTTGATCAAGAAGCCAAGCTCCCCCTGAGATCATGTTGCATCTTCATAATATGACCAATGATTCATCCTTTACATATGACCAATGCTCCCCCTGAGCCTGTGCAGTCAGAGATGTCTGACGGCACCTCACAACCAATTTAAGCTTCTGTAATTAAGTAGACCTGAACCTCTGCATGGCAGAGACTACTCCCAGTTTCAGTCTGAGATATTTGAACACTTCCCTGGGTAGAGGTTTGGTAAATATATCTGCAACTTGTTCTTTGGAGGAAACATATTCTAATTTCACCTTTTGCTCAAGCACTTGTTCTCGTAAGAAGTGATATTTGATGGGAATGTGCTTGGTTTTGGAATGCATAACATGATTCTTTGAGATACTGATGGCACTTGTATTATCACACATAATGGAGATAGGGGGTGAACATTTGATTTGAAAATCTTGTAGGGTTTGCATCATCCAAAGAAGTTGAGTGCAACATGATGCTGCAGCCACATATTCAGCTTCTGTTGTAGATAATGCAATGGAGCTTTGCTTCTTGCTGAACCAAGATACTAACCGGGGCCCCATAAAGAATGCACCACCACTAGTGCTTTTTTGATCATCAATACTTCCAGCCCAATCTGCATCAGTGTATGCATGAAGAGTAAGTTCAGCATTCTTTGGGTACCATAGTCCAAAATCTTGAGTTCCTTGTAGATATTTGAATACTCTTTTCACAACCTGAAGATGAGACTCTTTTGGATTAGCTTGGAATCGTCCAACAATCCCGACTGCATGCATGATGTCTGGTCTTGTCCCAGTGAGATAAAGTAGACTTCCTATCATAGATCTGTATTCTGGTTGATTTATGGTGGGGGAATCATCATTAGAACTGAGATTACATCCGGTTATCATTGGTGTACTTACAGGTTTGCAATTTTCCATGCCATACTTCTTCAGGATTTTCTTGAGGTACTTTTCTTGTGATAAGAATATACCATCTGTTCCTTGTTGCACTTGCAGGCCGAGAAAAAATGTTAGTTCCCCAAGTAAAGACATTTCAAATTCTTGCTGCATATCAGAAGAAAATTTCTGACTCATAGACTCTTTATTACTTCCAAAAATGATATCATCGACATATACAACCACAATCAATAATTTGTCATATTTAGTTTTTGTGTATAAGTTGCTGTCAGCAGACCCCTTTGAAAATCCTTGTTGATGAAGATATTTGTCAAGACGATAGTACCATGCCCTTAGAGCTTGTTTGAGACCATATAGAGCCTTTTTAAGTCTACAAACAAGTTTTTCATCATTTCCCAAAATGAATCCCTCTGGTTGTTCTATATAGACTTCTTCTTCTAGATCGCCATTGAGAAAAGTAGATTTAACATCCATTTGATAAACTCTGATTTGTTGGAAGCTTGAATAAGCAAGAAACATTCTTATGGCTTCAAGTCTGGCTACAGGAGCAAAGGTTTCTTCAAAGTCTATACCTTCTTGTTGAGCATACCCCTTGCAAACAAGTCTAGCTTTATTTCTTATAACATCCCAATTCTCATTTAACTTGTTTTTGAATATCCATTTAGTTCCAATGACATTTTTGTCATGGGGTCTTGGTACTAATTCCCAAGTGTGATTCTTTTCAATTTGATCGAGCTCTTCATTCATGGCTTGAATCCAACAGTCATCTTTGCTTGCTTGACTAACATTGTGAGGTTCAATAGTGGACAGAAATGCCAGATTGCTAGAAGCTCCCATAAGAGTTCTTCTTGTTTGTACACCTAATCCCTTTTCTCCCAAAATTTGAGATTCTGGATGATTCTTTTGAACATATCTGGAGGGAGCCTTTTCAGAAAAACCATCTTCGGGTTCTTCACTGGGTTCACTATTTGTATCATTACTATTTGATGTAGAAGGATATGTGTCATCATCATCTTCATCTGTAGTTTTCTTTTCTTCTTTTGGAGCTGCAGAAGACTCATCAATAACAACATCAATACATTCAACAATCTTCCGAAGTCTTTTATTGTAACATTTATAGGCCCTACCCCTAGAGGAGTATCCAAGGAATATCCCTTCATTTGCTCTAGGTTCAAACTTGCCAAGTTTTTCATCATTATTCTTGATGAAGCATTTGCTTCCAAAAATTCTAAAATGCTTTATAGTGGGAGGATTACCATACCAAAGTTCATATGGAGTTTTATCACTATTTACACGAACATGTGCCTTGTTGAGAATGTTTACTACTGTATGTGCTGCTTCTCCCCAAAATATGTCAGGTGTTCTAGAATCATCCAGCATAGCTCTAGCCATTTTTTGAACTGTTCTATTCATTCTTTCTGCAACACCATTTTGCTGTGGAGTGCCAGCTACAGAAAACTGTCTTTTTATGCCATGTTGTTCACAAAATTCAAGAAATTCATCTGATGTATATTCTCCTCCTCGATCAGATCTGAGACACTTGATTTTTAGATCTAATTCATTCTCAACTAGTGCTTTGAAGATCTGAAATTTCTCAAATGATTCATCTTTGTGTTTGAGCAGCCCAATCCAACACATTCTAGAAAAGTCATCAATGAATAAGATATAGTGTTCTTCACCACGCGGTGACTTTTTTCTCATAGGTCCACATATGTCAGTATGGATAAGTTCAAGAGGCTTACTTGATGATCCTTCCTTGGCATTAAATTGTACTCTGGTTTGCTTACCGAATTGGCAGGATTTACATATGATATTTTCAGGTAGAGAAATATTGGGAAGATCACGAACAACCTTGATTCTGCTTGATTTGTTGAGTTGAGAGAAGCTCAGATGCCCCAATCTTCTATGCCATAGCCAATTTTCTGAAGATTTACTCAAATAGCATTGTTCTTTGCAGTTCTTCAATATATATAGGTTGTTTGGAGTTCTTTTCCCTTTTATAATTGCTTTACCTGTATCAAGATCACGTACCACACATTCTTTTGAACTAAAGACAACTTCAGTTCCTTGATCACATATTTGAATTACACTTAACAGGTTATGCCTTAATCCATCCACATACATGACTTCATTAGCTTTCACATTTTCTTTTAGAAAAACAGACCCTTTTCCTTTAATGACCGCAGGAGTATCATTTCCAAAAGTAACCTTCTTTTCTTTTTCTAGAGCATTATATGCAAGAAGTTTGTCTTTATCACCTGTCATGTGTCTTGAGCATCCACTATCAATGTACCATTGGTTTTCTTCATCTTCTGCAAATAACGCTAGGCCACAATTTTCAACCAGTAATTCCTTCTTTTTCCACACTTTCGAGCTTGAACATGTTCTTTTAGCTGAACTTTGCTCCTGCATTCGGATTCTTCATGGCCAAAGTTATTGCAGTAAGCATATTCAACTTCATTTTGTAGAGGAGAGAAGTTTTTATAAGTGTTCTTCTTTGATTCAATGTCCATTCTCTTCTTTCTTGCTTCTCTTATCATGATAGTTTTATATGCAACACATTGAATAGCTTTATGACCAAAATTGTGACATGAGAAACATTATCCATTGAAGTAGAAATTTCTTTGATCATGAAATCTTCTATTTGAATTTACCTGCTGGTTGGTGTTCCTTTGAAGAGTATTCGAGTTGAAGTTCCTTGACTTGAGCTGATCATGCTTTACCTGTGAGGAATCTTTATCCCTTTGCTGAGTTGCAGAATGTTGCAAACCAGTTGTAGCAGCTTTTAGATATTTTGGTGCAGAAGCCTGAGAAGTTTCTCTGGTATATCCAAGACCTGTCTTTATAAAAGGAGAACGTTGTACCTTGATAATTTCATCCAAGGTTTTAGATCCTTTAGCAAATCTAAGATTCAGAGTCTTTACTTTCTCAAGTTCTTTTCTTAGACTTACCACTTCACATTCTAATTTTTCATTATGCTTCATCTCTTCTTCAATCTGATTTTTCAGAGTCTCTATGATTATTTTACTTTCTTCTAAGCATATTTTGAGTTGATTGTTTTCATTAAGAAAATCATTGTCTTCTAGAGCATCCATAAAGGTATCCTTTTCTTCTTTAGAATCATTTTCGAAATCCATAAGAAGTCTAAGATCTTGTTCACCTTCTTCCTCACAATCAGATAACCCATCATTGTCTTCATGAGTATAGTAACTTTTTCTAGAGCTAGACCGATTCTTATTTCTTCTTGCTGCTTCGTTTCCTTTAGCATGTGTTTCTTTGTAAGGACACTTAGCAGCATAATGACCAACTCTTCCACAACTAAAGCATTTGAAGGGAAGCTTACCTCTAAACCGTCCTGTGCCAAGTTGAAGTTTCTTTACGAAGTTTATCTCATCTTCTTCTGAGACATATCCTGATCCTTCTGTTATTTGTACTTCCTTCCCTTTTGTAGAAGTTCTAAAGACTACTTCTTTGACTTTAGATGGTCCTCCTCTTCTCATTTCATATGCAGTTAGTATGCCATGAAGTTGTACCATAGTAAGATTTTGAAGATCCTACTTTTCTTCAAGAGCTGAAACTTTTGACTCAAATTTTGCTGTTAGAGATCTTAAAATTTTCTCAACCAATGTAGATTTAGTTATTGTTTCTCCCAGATTCCTCATGCGATTTACAATATCATCAAGACGTAGAAAGAAATTTGCAATGCTTTCTTCATTAAGCATTTTTAGATTCTCATATTGAATTCCGAGAGTTTGAAGTTTAGCACTTTTTACCTTTGCATCACCTTCATAGCTTAGAATGATTTTGTCCCATATTGCCTTTGCAGTATTCAGCTGCATGACTTTGACAAATTCTGATTCAGTGAGACTTCCCAATAGAGCATTGACCGCCTTTGCATTAGTTTCATAGTTCTTTCTTTCAGTTGGATCCGTTGGCACTGTAGCTGGATATTGATATCCTTGTTCAACAATTTCCCATACATCTGCTCCCAGAGACTGAAGATAGGACCTCATCCTTGTTTTCCAAAAGATTAAGTTGTTTCCGTTGAAGAGAGGAGGCCTGATAGATGCTGTTCCATCTTGATTGCTCATTTTGATTGATCTTCCTTCTAGCGACTAAGCTTTTTCAGAAGGACCCCCTCTGATACCAATTGTTGGAAAAATACTGAGAGGGGGGGGTGAATTAGTATTTTAAAGATGAACAATTTTTCTTTCTTACTGCATCCAATCATGTACGTTCAACTATCTTATTATATTTTTTACTTAGAGCATTGCATCAGATAAGCATTAAGCATGAACAGTAGAACAAAGCATCAAACATGAACTACACATATGGACACCAGGATTTAAGGTGGAAACCCAATTTGGGAGAAAACCACCGCTGCTGCAATATCAGTCTTCAATATTATATTATAGAGAAAACTTCTTACAATATATGCTGGTGCAGACTCATACCAGCACGCAGGCACCCACCTGCAGAAGGCTACAACCTTCTCTCGTTTACCAGCTTCTTCTGGAAGGGAGCTACAACCCCCTGACTGAAAGCTTCGACCTTCAGCACCACTGTGGACCTCGTTTCATCAATTTTTAAACTGGATCACACAGCCGCAACCCCATATTTCAGAAAATTTATGCATTCGACATCCCGTTTGGCTTTCTGGATAAAAAATCTTCATCAGACATGCGTTAGCTCTTCATTGATTCTTCTATTGAATGAATCCCAGATTCATTCTTTCAATGGGTGCAACATGGACTCAGAATTGTCAGTTAAGCACGTCGTATGTCCATACAGATATTCCTTAGAGAAATTCGCTCTTCTTCCGTGCTTGACTCTCGCACATCTGTCATTTTCGAATAATGATATTTGCCCTTTATATAGTTCTCGCCTTTCTCAATACCATGAGTCTAAAACCACTCAACTGCTAATGGTATTCCTTTTTCAATATTCCCTTTAGTTTGTCCCTGGGGCTTTTCAATTTCCCTTTTTTTTTTTTAATTTATTTCATTCAAACGAGGAAATTCAAATTATCTATGTGCGCCAAGCCTTTAACCCAAAGTTTAACCCTTCGGATTTTATAAACAATATTCAATTCTTTTCCATATGCAAGTGTCTTGTTGATGTGGTGAGTTCCGCAAGAGGAATAGCCATACATCTCAATCGTTTTGTATTAATAATTGAGACAATCCAATTTGAAACCCCAATCTTTGTCTCCGCCATATAATATTATAAACATTAACGTGCCACTGACTCATCGGTAATATATAAATCCATATAACCTTTCGGGTTCTTCAAATAATATTCAATCTTCGACTCTGGGCCCACATCGCAGTTGGTGGATCGGCGATGTCAAATAAACTTGCGATTGCGATTGATCAACCGGACGCGATGACCAAATAAAACATGGCTCATAGCGCAATCGGGTCCTTTGAAAAAATGCAATTGGGGCACACGATGGAAAAGTTCCGATTGCGATCAGGACATGGATGCGATTGGCACATATTAACTCCAGCATATAACCGGATCGGGTCCGCCACTTCAATCGCAGCATATTACAAAAGGTATGCGATCAATCGGAAAGTTCCGATTGTGATTAAGATCCCGGACGCGATTGAATCTATTAATTCCATCGTATAACACCATCAGGTCCACCAATTTCAATATGCAATCGGACCCAACACTTAAGCGCTTATGATTGCGATTGGGAACTCGGATGCGATTTGCAATAAACTGAGGCATATAACTCGATCGGGTCCGGACTTTGATCGGAGCACATAAAAAAACTCCGCCGATTGAACCTTGCGATTCAAGACGTGCGATTCCATTAAAACATCGCCACGTGGTCAAGTGGACCCACGGGCCTCAGCTGTTGGTGGGGGCGATTTATAATGGAACATTTGGTTGCATTGTGTACAACCGTTCCACTATGGAACACTGCCACATCCACAAGACATTTTTATGTATCATTTACAATGCGATTTGCGATTGCGATTGGATCGCATCGCATCACAGGACTCCATATCAACAAGACACTACTTCACCAAAATAACTTGCGATTCCGATTTAGAGCTTAAGTGGTGGGGACCACTTGTCCCGCCAAATCAGAAATAAAGGACTTCCGCCTGTTTAATTCAATTTTATGACTGTCTTGAATGAATCTGCTCCTCCGTAAATTAAATCTATGAGAATATCTTCATTCCACTGTCAAAATGGCTCTGCCCATCACCTGTTATTTCTCTTCTGTCATTTGTGACTGCGGCCCATCAAGATTTAATTCTCCTTCAAAGCACTGCTTATCTCTGTAAATGTATTCTTCCTCTGAGCTTTGCTGCTGATCATTGATCTCTGCAATTCTGATGTTCTTCTATTTCCCATGCCTTTGCCACATCCTTTGCCATCAATGACAATATTCCAACATGTTCCTGCAATAGTAAATTGTTGCTTTATCCCATGTTCATTTCATAGGTCAGCAAAGTCATAATCTGTAAATTCACCTCCTCTGTCTGATCTGATACATTTTAGCTTGCATCCAGTTTGATTTTCTTCTAATGCTTTGAATATTTTAAATTTTTCCAGTTTTTCTGATTTGTTCTTGAGAAAAGCAACCCATGTCATTCTGGAGAAATCATCTATTATCAGCGTGAAGTAGGATTCTCCACTTGGTGTCTTAGTTCTAGCAGGTCCACACAGGTCCATGTGCACAAGCTGGAGTGGTCTTCTTGTTGATAACTCATCTTTAGATTTAAAGGATGTTTGGGTCTATTTGCACAATTGACACAATTTGCATATGGTATTTGGAGGCCTTTTTATTTCTGGCATATCTCTGACAGCTTTCTTCTTTCTCAGTTTGATGATATGATCGAAGCTGAGATGTCCCAATATTTTATGCCATAACCATGAATCCTCAAGTTTTCTAAGATGACATGCTTCATCTTCCTCTTTCACAATGTAAACATTGCTCTCTGTTCGAACACCTTTGAGCAGAGTCTTACCTATGGTGCTTGATCTGACTTCACAGTCGTATGCTCTAAATAGAACTTTGCAACCTTTGTCACACATCTGAATGACACTCAGTAAATTTTCTTTCAGCCCATCTACAAATAGTACATCTTGGGCCTTTCCTCTGCCATTGTCTATGCTGACTGAGCCTTTTCCCTTGATCTTACCTGATTTGTCATTGCAGAAAGTGACATTGCGATTTCTTTTCATCGAGAGTTATAAACTTGCTTTCGTCTCCAGTCATGTGTTTTGAGCGACCACTATCCAAATACCACTGGATTTTCAGGTCTTGAGCAGTTAGAGCCAAGTCACATTTATTCACCTTCTTTATCCACTGGAGGCACCCTTTTGTTTGGTATATTTTGTGAGGTGATGAACTACATCTTCTTAGAGGACATTTGGAAGGTATATGTCCAACTTGTTTGCATACACAACATTTGATCATAATTTTTGTAGAATTATGAGTATGAACAGAATTTATTTGATTCATAAACCTACTTGAGGTGTTAAACATCAATATTTGTCCATAATTCCTACACTCAATGATTTTATGACCAAATTCCTTACAATAAAAGCAGTAACCATACAAGCTATTTGCATACCTGATGTAAGGTTGTCTCTTCCATTTGTTTTCTTGAGGTAGTCTCTTCAATGTTTGCATCTTTTGCTGGTTTGAATTAATCCCCCTTGCATGACAATATGCAGCAATATGTCCCAGCTTGTGGCAAGCATAACAAGTGGCATTCTTCATAGGAGGGGAGAATCTCCTTTGATGGTTTCCAAATTTTACATACTCAGGGGTCTTAGTATTTATTACATTCTTAGCTACTAGTGGTTTCTTCTGATCTCTGTCTTCCTTATTGCAGATTTCTTCTTTTGTAGGAATTGTTTGAGCTGCTTCATCATTATTCTTTGCTTTTACAAAAATAATCTCTCTGTCAACCTTTTCTTTTCCTTTACTTGATTCTCCTTCATAACCTATTCCAGTCTTTATCATAGGGGATCTTTGAGCAACCAGAATTTCATTCAACTTACTAGAGCTTGTTGTTTGAGAAGAGTTTATAACCACTTTCCTTTGAGCATTTTCTAATTTCTTCCTAAGACATACTACTTCTTCTTCCAATTTTTCTTGTTCTTGAGTTTTTTCTTTGATTTTCTTAAGTAACATGTCCTCTATCTTATTGGCTTCTTCAAGCTCTATCTTTAGTTGCTTAAGGACTTCTGAATTATGTTCTTCTCGTACATACTTGAGGAGAATGTCCTTTTGTTTTCTACATTTCAGTTTGAGTCTATCAATCTCTTCTAGAGCACTTCTTAGCTCCCCCTCAAGGTCGAATTCACCTTCTTCTTCTTCATCTTCTAGCAGGAGACCTTCAAGTTCTTCTATGGCCATCAATAAGAATTCAGAGGTTCCTTCTTCACTTGAGGATTCATCTGAATCTTCAGATGTACTGCTGTCTTGTTGAGCATAGAAGGATTTTCTGCTGAACTTCTTTCCTTTCTACCAGTTCTTTGATTTATTTTTCTCTGACTCTTGAGCCTGATTCCTTACTTTCTTGTGAGGACACTTAGCAGCATAGTGTCCCACTCTTCCACAATTAAAGCATTTGAAGGGGAGTTTACCTTTGTATTTACCTGAGCCTCTATCCAATTTCTTGACAAACTTTGCCTCTTCTTCATCCGAGCAAGAGCATATGTCTCCCTCTTCTTCTTTCTTCTTTTCTGTTTTAAAGGCTGCTTCCCTCGTACTTGGCTTCTTCTGTGGGAGCCTTATTTCATATGCTGTTAGATTTCCAAGTAGCTGGTTCATGGTCAAGGTCTCCCAATCAGTTGTTTCTTCTATTGCAGACACCTTGGGATTAAACCTGGGTAGAAGAGATCTTAGAATCTTTTGTACAATTACAACTTCTTTTATGTTTTCACCTAGAGCCTTCATGTTATTTACTATTTCTGCAACCCTTAGAAAGAAGCTAGCTATGTCTTCATCAACATTAATTTTTAAATTCTCAAACTGGGCTCTATAGACTTGAAGTTTGGCAGTCTTAACTTTCTTGTCCCCTTCATGGATGTTCTCCAGAGTATCCCAAATTTCTTTGGCAGTGTCTTTGTGCATTACTTTAATAAACTTTGCTTCACACAATCCATTCAAGATGGCATTCATGGCTTTTGCATTAGCTACAAAGTCTTGTTTTGTTTATTTCTCTGTTTCAGTTACTTTTGGAGCATATCCTAATTCCACAGCAGCCCAGACTTCTATTCCTAGAGACATTATGTATGTCCTCATTGTGATTTTCCAGAAGGCATAATTTTCACCAGATAAAAAAGGGGCTTTATTGGTTGAGCATCCTTCTTTACTAGCCATCTTGGGAACCTAGGATCTCCTTTCAGTTGTTAGACTGGTACAAAGGAACTTGGCTCTGATACCAATTGTTGAACCCTTAATTAAACTAAGAGGGGGGAGTGAATCAGTTTAACACATTCATGATCTTTTAAACTTTATATTAAACCTTATTTACACCTTCATTTCATATCCAACTTAATATGTGAGTAATCTTAGAATGTGAGCAGCAAATATTAATATAATATAACAACAAACTTAATATGAGAGCATTAGGTATTAAGCAGATGATATAAATCAGATCAACACATAAACATCATGCACAGAGACACCAGATATAAGTGGAAACCCATAAAGGGAGAAAAACACATCTTATTATTGTTGTGATGCAAAGGCAAGCTCCAACTCCCTCTCACCACTATTTTTCTGTAGACACCAACCTACAGGAGGCTCCTACCTCAATTCTGCAAGCTACAACTTGAAAGGAAGCACCAACTCCCTTCAATTTTATGCAGGCACCAACCTACAGGAGACTCCAACCTCAGTCAGCTACAATTGACATCTATCAAGTTGCAACTTGATAAGGAAGTTCCAACTTCCTCAATTTATCAAACTGAGTGTTTGCTGATTTACCTCAGATATCAGCTCTGTTCTGTAGCTTCTCTTTCTGCTCTTCTTTTCTTAATCTTCTCTGCTTTACACTTATATACTCTGCCTTCTCTATATTTTCTCTCTCTAAACTATCTTTGTGCATATCAAATTGATATTATATATAGAGATTCTCACATGACTGTTTGTATTTCACAAGAAATTTGGAGTGAACAGTCATGACTCTTTGGCTTCTGTCTTCTTATTCCTTTATCCAACTCAATTTTAAAATTATAACAATATGTAAAAATTTCCATGCTACAGTGGGATTTTCTTTTCCTTAGGATACTTGCCTTTGCATCACAAACAATATAAACAACAAAAATATTTACATTTTCAGTTACACATTTCAATATCACTCAGCTCTTTTCCTAAACTTTGGCTTTACTGGATTTGTCTTTTCTACTGTTGTTGAGTGACTGCTCTGTATATTTCTGTTCATCATGCCTGCAAACATTCCCTATGACTTTATCAGTTCTTACATTCTTTGTTTACCTCTATTAGTCCCACATTTTCATCCCTTCTCTTTGGCATATAAAGTTCATACACCGAATTTATGTGCGTGATACAACTGTATTTAGATTTTCACTTCACAATTATGGCAATCTCACACTTCTCTTATTCTATGCTGGCAAGTTCAACCAAATAAGTCTGGACTATTTAATATCTTAATTCAAAGAATTGAGATATTAATTCAACATTCCTCTATAGCTATAGCCCGACTGTCTCTTCCGTATACATATGCGCCCCCATATATATATATATATATATATGCTCTATATCAATACATATATTCGGTGTCCTTTTATTAACTCGCAACCTTAATATATATCAATATATGGTCACACCTCCGTTCAACATTAGAGCATCCTGATATGGTTAACACCACATATATTTCATATGGTGCTAACTTTACAACTGTATTTATCTTTGCCAATACAACGATTTGCACATACCTTATTAACTCGTAAACCTTAATATATATTTGATTTGGGCCCACACACACAACACATTGCCAACATTGGGTCAACACAGCCAAATCATACCTTCGATAAATCCACGCGCCCATGTAATATAACTTTTAAATTCCACGGGGATTGATGACTAACCTTTGAACCAATATATGAGGCCTCTGGAATTACAGACTTCTGGAATGACATTCCTAACCTTAATTAAACTCTTTTAATATTTTCTATCGGACCTTATGCTAAGGTTACAATACGTCAACTAACATTAATAAACCAAATTCATTACATATATCTCCGCCCTGGCCCCACAATACAATCGCGGAATTCATACACCGTACCGTTTATTAAACTTCGTGAAAATCCTGCGAGCGATCATCGTTAGATATTGGGCCTCCAGATCAACGATATGTATCAATATCGCACTGAGTCTTTGGTTGATAGTTAACGCATGATGGTGCGTAGTGGATGGTGGGTTTACAATGTCTGTCTGGGACACACGTCGAGATTTCTATGGAATCGCTCGCAACTCTTCAAATACAGCTTGCCGATGATAGGTGGTGCGATGAAACCCACCGTTCAGCTCTAAACCGTCGTTACTGTTCCTTCGGTCACGGTTCCCTACTCCAGGTTCCGTCCTCGCCTTGTTCCACGCTTTTGTGTGTTCCGCTCCTTTATAAGTGGCCCTTGTTCCCTGACATTTCAACATGGTCCTACCATATGTATAACACACAGCTCCATTACTCTGTGCTTCCAAGGTTCTGTTCATCAATGCCCTATTCCATTGTGCTCAGGTTCCTCCGCCTTTCACTCGTGGTTCCGATTATTCTCCACCAGGACGCATGCACATATTCACACAAAATAATTCAAGTAGAGAAGATATACATTCGCACATAAATTAAATCCATATATCTGCCATACACAATGTATGCAAATCAACGACTCTGCCTCTGCTTGTGATAACAGTTCTGCCTCTGCTGTGATAACGGTTCTACCTCTATATTCGCTGCTCGACCTCTGCCTCTGCCTTTACTGTACATATTACGTGTTCTTTGCATGTCTCTGTATCTGCTGCCTTCTTTGTCTGTCTCTATCTTTGCTGCCTCCATTGCCATCAATGACAATATTTCCAACATCTTCCTCCAAATCTCCGTGGAGAAATGATGTCTTTACATCCAACTGTTCAAGATGTAAATCTTCCGCTGCTACAAGAGTTAAGATAGTTCTGATTGAAGTCATCTTAACAACAGGAGAAAATATTTCATCAAAATCAATACCTTTCTTCTGTGCAAACCCCTTCACCACAAGTCTAGCTTTGTACCTCTGTTTTCCTCCATCTTCTTCCTTCAGCCTGTAAACCCATTTATTCTGTAATGTAGTTTTACCTGCAGGCAACCTGACTAAGTCCCAAGTCTGGTTATGCATTAAGAAGTCCATCTCTTCTTCCATGGCTAGCTCCCACTTCTTCCTGCTTTCAACCTGCATTGCTTCTTCATAACATTCAGGTTCACCAGAATCAGTCAACAATAAATAATATAATGAAGGAGAGTATCGTTCAGGGGGTATACTTATCCTGGTAGATCTTCTAACACCACTTTCAGGTGTTTGAGGTGCCTGTTGCTGTTGTGGTGGTTGCTGCTGCCGTGGTTGTTGATTATTATTATTTTCAGGCACCTTTACTTTTTCAGTTATCTCATCAAGAACTGTGTATTCCTTGCTTTCTTTTTCCTGTTTCTTTTCCTGCAATTGATTCTTATACAAGACCTTTTCATTGAATATTACATCTCTACTCCTAATGATTTTGTGATTTTCATAATCATATAAGCGATAACCAAAATCATTAGCACCATATCCAATAAAGGTACATTTCTTTGATTTTTCCTCAAGATTTGTTCTATTTTATTTATTAATATGGACAAAGGCCTCACAACCAAATGGCTTTAAAAAAGAGTAGTTTACCTTTTTACCTATCCATGCTTCCTCTGGAATACCACCATCCAAGGAACTTGAAGGCCCTCTGTTTATTAGATAAACAGCAATATCTACAGCATCTGCCCAAAATTGTAAAGGCAATCCCGCATGCAATCTCATGCACCTTGCACGCTCCATGATTGTTCTGTTCATCCTTTCTGACACACCATTTTCTTGTGGTGTTCTTGGAACTTTCTTCTCTCTACAAATTCCATGCTCTGAACAGTACCTATCAAACTCTTTGCTGCAATATTCACCTCCATTGTCTGATCTGAGACACTTTAACGTCTTTCTTGTCTCAATCTCAACCAAAGCTTTCCATTTCTTGAAAGTATCAAATACATCAGATTTATTTTGAATACAATAAATCCAAGTTTTTCTAGTTGCATCATCAATAAACATAACATAATAGCGAGAGCCACCGAGAGATGATACCTGAGCAGGTCCCCATACATCTGTATGCACAAGCTCCAATTTTTCACTCTTATTTTCTTTCCCAACTCTGAGAAATCTGACTCTCTTCTGTTTTCCATAAATGCAATTCTCACAGAAATCCAAATCAACATTCTTCAAACCTGGCAACAAATTTCTTGAGTGAAGAATCTTCATCCCCTTCTCACTCATGTGTCCGAGCCTATGATGCCATAATGCTGCATCTGCTCCTTTGGAAGTTAAAGCATTAATAGAGTTAGAAATACCATTGCATAAATACAATGTACCAACCTTTTCACCTTTTGCTATTACCAACGCTCCTTTGGTGACCTTCCAAGTTTTATCTGTGAAAGTTGTCACACAACCTTCACTGCCTAATTGCCCCATTGAAATCAGGTTTTTCTTCAGATCTGGAACATGCCTTACCTCCTTTAGTAGCCATTGGTTTCCATTTTGTTGTTTTACAAGAACTTTACCCATTCCAACAATTTTACAGGGTTTATCATCACCCAAACGAACTTGTCCAAAATCTCCTTGAACATAGTCATGAAAATATTTCTTATCAGGTGTGGCATGGAATGAAGCCCCTGAATTTACAACCCAAGAATCAGTAACATTTTTGAAAGAAAGAATCAAAGAATCTTGTAACACATCACCTGTCACATTTGCTTCATGATTATTTTCTTGTTGTGCATCTCCTTCTTTTCCCTTCTGAGATCTACAGTCTTTCTTTAGGTGTCCTTTCTTTCCGCATTTCCAGCACACTATCCCCGATCTATACTTGGATCTGCCTTTCCTTGATTTACTGTGATATCCCGAGCTCTTTCCTCTTTCCATTATTCTTCCCCTAGACTCTGCACTCAAAGCATTACCCGATGTCTCATTGGAGCTTTTTCGTCGCATTTCCTTGCTAAGGATAGCACCGACAACATCATCAAACTTTAAAGTGCTAGATCTAGAGACAGAGTTACTAATGGCCATAACTAAACCATTCCAACTTTCTGGAAATGAGCACAGAAATAACAGAGCTCTAACTTCATCATCAAATTTTACCCCTACAGAACTTAACTGACTGGTAACTGTATTAAAATCATTTAAATGGTCTGCAAAAGATCCACCTTTCGACATTTTCATATTAAATAGTCATTTCATAAGAAATACCTTGTTTGAGGCCGAGGGTTTTTCATATAGTTTCGCCAACGTCTGCATAAAAACCTCTGTTGTTGTTTCCTTTGAAATATTGAAGGCGACTGACGCCGCAAGGCACAACCGTACTCTTCCGAGTACCTTTCTATCGAGAATGTTCCATTCCACGCCTGTCATGGCCATCAACTTCTTTGCTTTTCCGCTCAATGGTAGGTATAGATATTTTTGATACAGATAATCTTCCATCTGCATCTTCCACAGCGGGAATTTTTGGCTGTTAAATTTCTCGACCCTAAACTTAGCGTCTTCTGCCATTTCTCCCACTCGAACCAGGAACCCTTCTTTCCTGCGAGTTTATCAATCAAATATACCTTTGGCTCTGATACTAGTTGTTAGAAAATTAAATATTACAGAGCAATGCAACACATGAAATATGCGGAAAATACAAGCACACAAAACACATAAAACCAGAGAGACACAGATATACGTGGTTCACCCAGTTTGGGCTACGTCCACCTCGAACAACCAGTCCTTCCTTTCTATTATCCAACAAAATGAAGAGACAAAACCTACAGCAAATCCGCTGTAATATCCTATGTTCTCTCTCATAGTCTCCCTATCTTTTTCCCGCTCAGAGAATACACATACCATATGCAGCCGCAATACAATACCCTCATAAAAATTAGGGGTTGCCTTCTAGGGAAAAAAACCCTAAAATAAACATAACTTATACCATCAGATCATCCACCTAATGAACAGCCCAGATTAACTAGAAATTACTATACTTTTACAAGGAAAATTTACATCTATTTTTGGCTTCGAGGGCGTTGCCCCCGAAACCCCCATCGGGGGACCGCTGGCCCCCGGACCCCGCGGGGTGGACAAGTCCCCCCCGCGTGCAAGGGTGTAAAATTTTCCTGGGGTATACATCCAGCTAAAACAAGGATCTCTAAATCAGGAAGAAAATCAGGCTCCACACCCAAAAAAACAAACGACTCTAGCTCATATAAACAGATCTCCCTATTTCTATATGCCTCAAATGAGCTTAAACCCCATAACTTAGAACATGCAGAAAATACTGAATCAAGAGCTGCGTTATTTTCATTAGGGTTTATATAGAGAATAATATGAAATATCAGATCTGAAATGAAAAAACATCCAATGGCTAAGAAAATGTGATTCCTTTCCTCTTTATACACAATAAAGATCACCCACAAGGGGTTTCATGAAAATACAAGTGTACAAGTGCAGATCTGCAAATATGTGTAGCTAGAAAACACAATCACTGCAACACTAAATAGAAATATGACTGAGAACATGAAAATACAGAAGAGGAATGGAATATAGAGCTTTCCAGGAGAAGGGTTGGCCCTTCCTCCAAAGAATCATCTCTCAAGCAAGGGATCAAACCCCACAGCCACTGCTCTCACAAAAATAACGCAGTTTACCCAGTGAACTGCGCTGTAATGGGTGGAACATGAGTTGGCCACATGCCAAGATCTGAAATGAGCTCTAAAATCTCCTATGCAGCTCCCGCAATGGAAGGGAAACTCCCTCCACTGAATGGAAATGCACAAGAGAAGATGAAACAATCCTCCCACTGCATTGCCCAGCAACACAGCATCCTCTGCTACAGAAATAACGTTGTAATTGTGAGAAATGCTTGGCCTACAATCCATATGTGGGATAAATGAAGCACAACCCCTCCAATAGATCACTCAATGAAGGATAAGGAATTCCTAAATAGGAATTCCTCCAAACTCTGCTGAGGAGCAGGAGTTTGCAGAAAATGTCTAAGTAGACATGAAATCGAAATACACAAGATAGCCCCACAATGCTGCCCTTCTCCTCCTTATGAAGTTGTGAGCTCCTTCACCTTGGGTCCCACCTCTTAGGGTTTCCATCTTCATTTGAATCCATTCCCTCCAAAACTGCGTTGTCTTCTTAAGCAAGCTACTCCTCCTTAGGCTGCGCTGGTTGACTTGGTTAACTTGACCTTGTCCTCATGCAATTAACCCTTTTCACACTAGGAGATGCAAATAAGCTGCTCAAAGGTCCCCTTTTAACCTTAGGAAGGGTTTTATTCATGTTAAAAAGGTCTCCTCTTCATTTTTATTCACCTACTACACAATATGAGCAAAAATTAATCTTCCAATTTATTCATGAAAATTTTGGAACATTACAGTCCTCCCCTCCCAAATGTTGCTTGTCCTCAAGCAACTACAAGGATAGAACTGAGTGAATCTCCTAACCTCCTCCGGTAGCATCAGCATATGATGGGATCCTCCAAAGAATATGATGCCATCTCATCCATGAAACTCCATAGTGCCTCTCCCAAGCATATAGACTAGCATTTGGTGAAGCACCCCAAATGACTAAGATCATGAGAAGGAAAGTGCTCAAAGAGGCAACCATGTGTGGTCTAGAGGTCTTCTCAAGGCATGGAGTGCAAGATGCATGGGAAGTCTTCTGCCCCAATGTGAAACCTCCACCACAAGCTATCATCCATATGGAATGAGCCACCCTCCTGCATGGTAACTCATGGAAATTTTCCTCCACCTTTGGCTCCAGAAGTGTAGGTGGGCTGAATAACTGAACATGATAGGCAAGAAGGCCTATCCCATGTTGTCCTCCTCCCCACTTATGAATAGTGTAGATTATGTGCTATTCATGGGCTGCAAATGTGATCCAGGTGGATATTGGTGCCCACCCTCCTATTCCACTTGGGGCCCCACCATTGCCTCTTTCAATTTTTCAGTTTCGGCACAACTTACTATTTTTAGCAGTTTTTCGGGTCCTGAACTTTTGGAGCCGTTTTGAGGCCCTAAACGACGTTTTTTGGGCATCATGCCTGCAGCAAATATCATTCCATTTTGGAATGGATATTCGTGGCGAAAGTTGTATTACTCAGATAGATCTTTCTAATGATGTACCATGTGCGTCAAATGGAGATATTATGCCAAAGTTATGTCCCTGGGAAGTTGAAACACCAATTTACCCAAACGGGGCCCATAGTTTTGGCGCTTCATCTCCTAGGGTTAGGTTTTTGGATGTTTAGAGTTCTCCATTGTTTCTCAATAATAAATAGGCCCTCGAGCCTCATTGTAACTCAGTTCAGAGGCCTGTAGCTGCCACATCTCTTCTCAGAGATAGCTACCAGTGCCCTAGCTAGTTTTATTTCCATTTTGTCTATAAGCAAATTTCATTTCTTTGATATTAATGAAATGAAGTGTTGTTTCCGCCGCATCTCTATATTTATGGTTATATTTTTATTCTATTGTGTTCCTGCATAAATATAGATCAGTGGTATCAGAGCGGTCTGCTTTTTCTCGATCCTTCTTTGCATGTCCCCAACGAGGTCGGGGTATAAGGAGCTAGGGCTTGATCTGGTGGAACCTTTGCAAGATTAGTCTCGCAAACCTCGACGGACGCCCATGGGGGACGAAAAGAAAGATGGGGGAGTAGGAGATACTATCAAAATATTGCTCGAGGAGGCCCTCGAAAAACAAAGGAACGGGATGATGGATAACTTTGCTCAGATCCTTCAATGGCTGCCCACCGGCGGCGCATCTGCATCCAGCAGCCACTCTGGAGGTGCAACTCCTTTTAAGGTACAAGTAAATTTTGAAATTCCCATATTTGAGGGTCAAATAGATGCAGATGCCATAGATAGATGGTTGAATCTATTAGAAGGATATTTCTCTGTTCATGACTTTTCAGATCGGGAGAAGATTATTTTTGTACTCCTCAAAGCTACCCCCCATGTTAAGGACTGGTGGGAAACCTACTGTGAGAACAAGGACCAGACAAAACCCTCTCTATTCTCAGACGTACCAACTTGGAATTATTTCCGAGACACCGTCAAGGAACAGTACTATCCCGTGGGGAGCTATGAGGACAAGTACATACAATGGACCACGTTGGGACAACAAAGGGATCAGGATGTGCATGAGATGACGAATCTGTTCCATACCTTGCGCACAAAGTTGGGTATCAAAGATTCAGAGAAACATCTAGTGCTAAAGTATCGTAGATGTCTACACAGATACATTCAGGAGGAAATGGAGTTCCTTGACATCTCCTTGCTTGGTACGGCATACCGGTATGCTGCCAAGATTGAGCAGAAATTCAAAAAGAAGAAGCGAGACTTTGGATCTGCGAATCAAAAGCAAGGGAAAGGTGTTTCCAAACTGCAGAACAAAGGACAGAGCCAAGGCATGGTGGCTAAAGACAACCCGTCGAAGACACAAGAAAAGAAAAACACCGCAAAGCCAAAGAAGGACACGGGAAAGTGGTGTGAGTTTCATAAGAGCTCCACTCACAACACAAGTGAGTGTTGGGCCAAGTAGTCGCTAGTGGCCGAGATGAGGGCTTCTGAGTCAGATGCATGCTCCAACTCCGAATCATAACCTGAATAGGGGAATGAAAAATGGAAACAAATTATTGATGTGGAGCCCAACGCCACTATTGCCACTACAAAGATCCAGAAGGAGGAACCGGAAGATCCAGAGGGGGAGGAACGTCTTTTCCACTCCCAGATGTGGGTAAAGGGCTACCCTATATAGTTCATTGTCGACAATGGGAGCCAAAAGAACCTCATTTCAGGAGACGTCGTGAAGCGGTTGGGCTTGACGACCATAGCTCACCCACATCCATACACCATCAAGTGGCTTCACCAAGGACGAGATCTCCGCGTCAGCCAGCAGTGCCACCTTCCCTATAGCATCAAGCCCTTCACAGATGAGGTATTATGTGACATTGCTCCTATTGATGTTTCTGATGTATTATTAGGACAACCATACTTGTGGAAGTGTCATGCTGTGTATGAGTCTCGACCTCATGTTGTTATTGTTACTTTGGGAAATAAGTTGTACAGGATACCAGAGGTACCACCTCCTACCGCTATCTCTTTGGTTACTGCAAAAAAATGCAGTAAGCTCATTTCCCAAACCAGGAAATTCGTTTTCCTGATGATCCACCCCTAGGGCAAGAAGAAGACTGGGGCCACGACCTCTAGACAGGGCTCCTCTACACGACAACAACAAATGGTAAGGTTGTGGAGGAGTATGGGGACATCTTCACCTCACCCACAGGGGTTCCTCTGCACTGTCAGGTCAAGCACCCGATTTATCTGACCCCAGATGCACTGCTACCCAATGGACCGATCTATCGACGCTCTGTTCTGGAGAATGATGAAATCAAGAGGCAGATTTAGGAGCTGTTGCAGAAAGGTCACATCAGACCAAGTTCATCGCCCTGTGGGAGCCCGATCATGTTGGTACAGAAGAAGGATGGGATGTGGAGACTCTGTATTGACTATCGGGCGTTGAACAAGATCACTGTCCAGAATAGGTACCCAATCCCATGGATTGATGACCTTCTGGACCAACTCAAAGGTGAAAAATATTTCAGCAAGATCGACCTGAAGTCTGGGTATCACCAGGTACCAATTGAACCCTCTAATGTGTGGAAGATTTCCTTCAAAGCCAAGGAAGGCCTTTTCGAATGGTTGGTCATGCCTTTCGGGTTGACGAATGCTCCCGCAACCTTCATGAGGATGATGGACGACATCTTGCGGCCATTCACCAACTAATTTGTAGTGGTGTACTTGGATGACATTCTGATCTTCAGCCAGACTTGGGAAGAGCACCTTCACCACATCCGACAAGTCCTCCAAACACTGTGGCAACACAAGTTGTGTGCCAATTTCGAGAAGTGCACGTTTGGCATGACCCAGGTTCAATATCTGGGATACATTATTGATGAAAGGGGGGTGCATGTGGATCTAGCCAAGATCCAAGTCATCTGGGATTGGCCAGCCCCAACCACTATAATAGAGCTTCGTAGCTTTCTGGGTCTTGCTAATTTCTACCGTAGATTCTTGTTGGGATTCTCTCATATCACTTGGCCCTTGAGTCAAGTCACCAAGGGAGGAGCGAGAGAAAAATTATTTTGGTCGGAACCTCAACATAAGGCGTTCACAGAACTGAAAAATCACCTTTGTTATGCCCTAGTGCTCACATTACCAGACTTGCAACAGCCATTTGAGATCGAGACAGATGCTCTGACTATGCTATTGGGGCAGTTCTTACTCAACAGGGACATCCAGTGGCATATCACAGTGATACATTGTCTGACACAGTTTGCAAGTATCCCACTTATGACAAAGAAATGTATTCCATTGTGCAAGCTTTTCGACAATGGAAGCATTACATTTTGGGGAAGGAAACAATCATCCACACAGACCACCGGCCCCTGCAGTTCATATAGACACAAGGGAAGTTTCAGAATGATCACCATCAGAAGTGGTCCACATATCTACAACAGTTTCATTTGAATATCAAGTACAAGAAGGGTAGCACCAATAATGTTGCAGACTGCCTCAGCCGACCACCGATCGTGGCGCTCACCACCGTGCTCAACTCTTGTGGGCATGAGACTTCTGATTGGTCGCTTCTATATGAGATTGACCTAGAATTCGACCACACTTACAAGTCACTCTTGGGGGGTACGCAAGTTCCAAATTTTCATCTCCAAGATGCACTTTTATGTCACCTGGGACACCTTTGTGTTCCTTCAAGCGAGCGTGCCAAGATGATATGGGAAGCACACTACAGTCGATTAGTTGGGCATTTCGGGGTCGAGAAAATATTAGCAATCCTACAGAAGTATTTCTATTGGCCAAACGTTCGAAAGGATGTCGAGAAGCACATCAAATCCTGCACTGCTTGTGCCATTGCCAAACCGACCATCAAGAAGCAAGGCCTATATAATCCGCTACCTACCCCTAGTGGCCTTGGGAATCCATCTCCATGGATTACATGTCGGCCCTGAATTCTACTAAGCAGGGAAATGACTGTGTTTTCGTGGTCATCAACAGATTCTCGAAGATGGCCATCATGGTGGCCTGCAAGAAGAATATCACAGCAGAAGCCACTGCTAAACTCTTCTTTGAACGAGTGTGGGTGCACTTTGGGATCCCACAGTCTATCATATCAGATTGGGATAGCAGGTTCCTCAGCACATTTTGGTCCAGCCTTTGGTCAATGTTGGATACCAAGCTCTCCAAGTCCACAGCTTTCCATCCCCAAACAGATGGCTAGACAGAGTTTGTCAATAGAATGCTTGTACACATTATGCGCATGTACAATTCAAAGCATCCATGCACATGGGACAAGAGCCTCCCATATGTACAACATAGTTATAATCGGGCTCTCCACAGTTTAATCGGCCATAGCCCCTTTCAGGTGGGCTTGGGATTCTAGTCACTATGTCCTATTGACGTAGCCATACCATTTGCAGCTGCTCAGGTCGATTCAACTCATGTCCAGTCTGAAGTTGACAAAGAAAGTAGCTTCATCGAGTGCATTCAACACATCCACCAATAGGTTCATGATATATTGGATAGAGCCAATGCAAAGTACAAGCAATGCCATGATCAACACTGGGTTCCACACAACTTCCAGGTGGGTGACAAAGTATGGCTACATTTGCAGAATGAGTGCTTCACTGGACCCCACCGCAAGCTTCGCCCGATCCGATACGGGTCGTACACCATCACCAAGGCTATAGGGAACAATGCCTTTGATCTCAGTATTCCACCATTCCTTGGTCCGCACCCAGTCTTCAATGTGGATCGCCTTCGTCCTTACTTCCCACCTCTACTGGACACCTCAGACATTGCAGAAAAACTCACACCAACAGAGTTAAACCCAGACTACATGGAACATGCCACCATATATTGTATCAGGGACATGAAAATAAAGAGCACTCGCCAACAGAACATCCAACTGTATCAGATTGTCAAAGCTGGCCAACTCCTGCACCAAGGCAAGTGGTTCCCCAAGGACCAAGTTCAGAAGAAGTTTCCTCATCTCATGGAAGAACTCAACGCAATGGGGACCATTTCTTCTTAAGGGGGGAGGAATGATCCAGGTGGATATTGGTGGCCACCTGCCTATTCCACTTGGGGCCCCACCATTGCCTCTTTTAGTTTTTTCAGTTTCGGCACAACTTACTATTTTTAGTAGTTTTTCGAGTCCTGAACTTCCAGAGTCGTTTTGAGGCCCTAAACGACGTTTTTTTGGCATCGCGCCTGCAGCGAATATCATTCCTTCTATTTTGAAATGGATATTCATGGTGAAAGTTGTAGTCCTCGGATATATGTACCATGTGCATCAAACGGAGATAGTATGCCAAAGTTACATCCCTGGGAAGTTGAAACACCAATTTACCCAAACGGGGCCCATAGTTTTGGCGCTTCATCTCCTAGGGTTAGGTTTTTGGATGTTTAGAGTTCTCCATTTTTTCTAAATAATAAATAGGCCCTCAAGCCTCCTTTTAACTAAGTTCAGAGGCCTGTAGCCACCATATCTCTTCTCAGAGATAGCTACCAGTGCCCTAGCTAGTTTTATTTCCATTCTGTCTGTAAGCAAATTTCAGTTCTTTGATATTAATGAAATGAAGTGTTGTTTCCACTGCATATCTATATTTATGGTTATATTTTTATTCTTTTGTGTTCCTGCATAAATCCGGATCAATTTTTTTTTCCCTCAAGTGGAAAAATGTAGAGCAATCCATCAGAGATTTCTCCTTCAACATTGAATAACAAGCTGCCCCAAAACATTTCTTCCATGAAGAGGACATGATCATCATAGAATATCCAAATGAGATGTTTGTTGTAGGCTTTAAATGCTATTTTATGATACAAACAAGTTCTAAAAAGGACACAGCATAATATCATCCATTTCCTCCTCATAAAATGGCATGGCAAGTAGTATGTTGCTGAATGACTAGTGGTGAGAATTCTCACATTCACTAGTAGAAATTAAATGGTTGAATGGATCATATGAACATACAAGTCATATTTGGTAACTTGCACATGATACAATGAATGATCATCATACTTATGGCCCACCTCAAAAGGAAACAAATACTTAGCTGTAGTGGCCATAGTCTTTCTCATGTTACCCTTAGAACATGCAATGCAAAAAATGTGGGAATCCTTCCCCTTTAAGGACACTCCCCACTCATGTGTCATCCTTCCAATCATGCACCCAATTTAAATCAGATCCACATCAGCAAGCGAATTCATGATCAGCAACAAAATGAGGAAAATGCCGAAGGTTTCATGTGATGCAAGGAAGTACCAACAGTTTCCCCAATAGTGGCAACACAGTTTTCAAAGTTGCTACTTCAGAAATTTACATGGAAAAATGATTTGTGTCTCACGGCTGATAATGTAAATTAGTTGAACATGTATGCAATGGAAAAACATCTACCATAGTCCATGTGAAATATGGCTGCCTCCATCATATATTTTGGCCCAACTTCGCCCGTGGAGCAATCTAGTAAGCTTGCCCTCTTGTAGAGCCATGTACTGCAAGATAATGGTAATAGTATACAAATCAGCTAATGTAAAAAATACTTCTTACCATATGCTAGGAGTAAAATGATGTAGGGATCCATGAATGAACCCTCCATAGTTTTCTGGTATGCCCCCGTGAAGAGGAATGAATTAGGTGCTGCAAGAGGATCCTTCTTCTCATGCTTGGGAATCCAAGTCAAGAAGAATGTAGCATAGTAATAGATGACCCCATCTACTACCTCATCCATCTCACCTCCTCGCTCCTCATAAAGTGCAAGAAAGATGAAATGATCCTGGGACCTGTGGGTTATGGAACCACCACACTTCCACTAGGTACACTTCATCCATCGGTTACTGCTCCCAAGAGATAACGCTGCTGGCCTATACACATAGGCTCTTATCCATATCAAGCTCCATTCTTTGACATGTAGCTTGTCAAAGATATTATCCATAATGTTGCCATATATTAGGGTTCTCCTCCATGATAAAAACTCCTCTTCACCATGATAGTGCCATAATTCACCCTTGCAACATTATGCCAAGTGGGAGAGCAATTTTTCCCTTGCTATTCCCCAATTCTCTGAAGCAAAAAATATCCTTGCTACCTGTCCATACCTCCATCACTCATCATATGTGGTGGAAAAAAAATGACCCTACCACCATAATGCATCCACATTCCTTGCTAACCCATGATGAAAGCATCCTGCAAAGCTCCTTCCATCCACATACACTTGAGAAAAGGACATGTCTCATGATGGCGAAACTCTCTCCTTAGTAGCCAGCGCAACTTTGCCTCTTGCTGCCGTGTATCATAGATATGAAAGTGGATCATCAGCCTCTTGCTCTCCATCCAATCTCCTCTATCAAGATGTGGTTGTCCCCAATCCTTCTCTCCTTTGGCATCTTCCCAATGAAGACTGCCATCATCCCAAAGCAAGTATTCCCCCTTACACCTCATGGGATGTTGAGAGGTAACCCCTTGAAGAGTTTCCAGGAAAGGCCTCTCACCAATCAAACCCTTGAATCCACAAGAATCCAAGAGTGCTAAGGACAAGACATCCTTAGGAGATGGCACCTTATGCATGATGCTCCCCAAGTCCTTGCACCATAACTCCTCATGTTGCATGCAACTTAATAAGGGTGCTAAGGAATGAGTGTTGATCCCTTCTTGGATAAAGCCCCTTTTTTACAATGTTGTATAAGCTTGCTTCTCTTTATCAGCATGAAGTTTCGATCCTAGGCCATGTGAATGCAAATTTCCCAAACGTCCTATGAAATTTTCTGAATTGTTACTGCATGGAAATTTTTGCATACCTTTGTGGGTCTTTGAGACATCTTGTATGGCTGCAAGAGTCCCTCTCTCTGATTTTTTGGCTGATCCAACTGCTGATATGGTGGGCTGCTCCTTTATGAACTGGACAGTGCTTGTAGAAGCCTCCTCAAGTGGAGAAGAATTATCCTTTTGTTCTGGCCATCTATCCACTTCCTCTTGTGGCCCTCCATATTCTTCACTTCCTTCATGAGCATAGGAAGTGGTTTCATCTTCTCCTGCCTCTTGAAACCCTCTAGAATTTTCACTGCAACTTTTCTCATCTTGAAACCCTCTTGGAGTTTCACTGCACCTTTCTTTCCCATTGGTTGAACCCCTCTGGAGAGGCTCCTTTCTGATCTGAAAAATGGATGAGAGTAACCTCATCCTCTCCATATTTGTTCTCCTCTTCTTGGTATTCTCTGGGTGGATCTGAAATCCACTAGCTGAGCCAAGATGGCTACTCCTTGCTCTTCTCTCTATTTTTCTGAAATCTTGATCTCACAGGCTGGGCCAGAGATCATGCTCTGATACCACTGTAATGTTCCTTTTTTGGAAAAATCACAAGTCTGTGCTAGATATGGACCGCTGAGGAATTTACTGGTTATGTCTCCTTCCAAATAATGGAGAGAACCAGAGGCTACCTAGCCTTTTGCAGTCTCTGTCTACAGATATGTAATTATTCCTATTCAAGAATTGCTGCAGCAAGCTCCTTAGGGACGTTGTATAAGGAATCAGATGTGAAAATAAGGCCACCCACTACTAGAATGCCTTAGAAAATATATATTTCGACCTCCTTGAAGAATGTAAGATTAAAGAAATAACCTTAAGCAGGCTATTCAGATCTCCCACAGTGAACTAGCTGAAAATGGCAGCAACATGTAAGCACAAAAAAACTATCTCCAGAAAATAACGCTATACAAGTGAGAAATGGGACTTCTGAACCTTGATAGACATGATATGCAGCTCACATGAAGAATTTGAGGTGAAACAAATGAATCTATCTCATATAAACAGATCTCCCTATTTCTATATGCCTCAAATGAGCTTAAACCCCATAAATTAGAACATGCAAAAAATACTTAATCAAGATCTGCGTTATTTTCATTAGGGTTTATACAGAGAATAATATGAAATATCAGATCTGAAATGAAAAAATATCCAATGGCTATGAAAATGTGATTCATTTTCTCTTTATAAACAATAAAGATCACCCATAAGGGGTTTCATGAAAATACAAGTGTACAAGTGCAGATCTGCAGATATGTATAGCTGGAAAATGCAGTCACTGCAACAATGAATAGAAATATGACTAATAACATTAAAATACATAAGAGGAATTGAATATAGAGCTTTCTGGGAGAAGGTTTGGCCCTTCCTCCAAAGAATCAGTTCTCAAGAAAGGGATCAAACCCCGCAGCTGCTGCTCTCACAAAAATAGCACAGTTTACCCAGTGAATTGCACTGTAATGGATGGAACATGAGTTGGCCACATTCCAAGATCTGAAATGAGCTCTAAAATCTCCTATAAAGCTCCCACAATGCAAGGGAAACTCCCTCCACTGAATGGAAATGCACAAGAGAAGACAAAACAATCCTCCCACTGCACTGCCCAGCAACACAACGTCCTCTGCTATAGAAATAACGTTGTAACTGTGAGAAATGCTTGGCCTACATCTAGATGTGGGAGAAATGAAGCACAACCCCTCCAAGAGATCACTCAATGAAGGAGAAGGAATTCCTAAACAGGAATTCCTCCAAACTCTGCTAAGCAGCAAGAGTTTGCAGAAAATTCCTAAGTAGACATGAAATCGAAATACAAAAGTTAGCCCCACAATGTTTCCCTTCTCCTCCTTATGAAGTTGTGAGCTCCTTCACCTTGGGTCCCACCTATTAGGGTTTCCATCTTCATTTGAATCCATTCCCTCCAAAACTGCGTTGTCTTCTTAGGCAAGCTACTCCTCCTTAGGCTACGCTGGTTGACTTGGTCAACTTGACCTTGTCCTCATGCAATTAACCCTTTTCACACTAGGAGGTGCAAATAAGTTGCTCAAAGGTCCCCTTTTTACCTTAGGAAGGGTTTTATTCATGTTAAAAAGGTCTCCTCTTCCTTTTTATTCACCTACTACACAATATGAGAAAAAATTAATGTTCCAATTTATTCATGAAAATTTTGGAACATTATAAAAACACTAAATTTTTTCACAATTTTATGAAAGGAAGAAGGAATGTTAACACTATATGGGGGATGAGGAAGGAGGATGAAGGGGTGGAAAAATAATTTATGGAACTGGCTAGTATGGGCAAGGAGAATTTCCATAGCAGAGGTGGTAAGCGTGGCCCAACTCTTTCCGGGCTATGTGGATGCAGAGGACAATCAGTGTTTGACCAGGCAGGTGACGAGGGAGGAAGAAGAAGGGGTCCTTAAGACTATGTAGAAGGAGAAAATCCTAGGCCCAGATAGGCGTATTATTAAGTTCTTCCAATACTTCTTTGAAGAACTGGAAGAAGAATTCACGGTAGTGGTGCAGGAATCTAGAAGGAAAGGAATTATATTCGAACCCATGAATTGTACATTCATTACTCTTATTCTGAAGCGATATGAGCCAGATTCCTTTGATGATTTCAGGTCAATCTCCCTCTACAATAGTGTTTATAATATTATTTTGAAAGTAATTTTTGTCACACTAAAGCCGATTCTCTCTAAGAATGTCTCAAAGGAGAAATTTGGCTTCCTAGAAGGCAGACAGATCCATGAAGCTATCGGGGCCCAGGAGACTCTCCATAGCATCAAAAGAGACAGAAGGAAAGGGTTGATAATAGAGATAGACCTGTCCAAAGCCTACGATAAGATCAGATGGATGTATCTTAGACTACTCTTAACCCATCTTGGCTTCGACATTTGTTTCATTAATTGGGTGATGAGTTGTATTGCCTATATCAGTTTTTCAGTCCTCATTAATGGGGTCGCCTCTCCTTTATTCAAGAGTAAGAGGGGACTAAGACAAGGATGTCCCTTGTCACCTTTTCTCTTTCTCTTAGCAATTGAAGTTTTTAGTTAGTTGATTGTTGATGTAAAAAGGAGGGGTGACTTCAAAGGAATAGAGGCTGCCATCCATCTTCAGATCACAAATCTCCTCTTTGTTGATGACATTCTTCTTTTCAGCAGTGCTAGTAGAAGTGAGACTAGGACCCTCAAATATATTATAGATCTTTTTCTAAAGGCAACTGGGATGAGTATCAACTTTGGAAAATCTGTCATTGTTGCAGAAGGGCACTCAGGAGAATATATCATAAGAATAGTAGAGGAGCTCCCTTTTCAGGTGAAAGGCCTAGATGATAGTCTGAAATATCTAGGATTTATTCTTAAGCCTAATTCCTATAGAAAATTGGACTGGCTTTGGTTAGTAGCTAAAATAGAAAAGCGCATCTCACATTGGAGGTTCTGTTGGCTATGAAGAGTTGGAAGACTGGTACTGATCAAATCGGTTATTTTGGCTATCCCAGTTTATTTGTCTCTGCTGGCTTGGGTCCCAAGAAATATTCTCTCAAAGGTGAAAAAGCTTTGTAGCAAATTTTTGTGGGCATGATCAAAGGAGGAGATGGTCATGCCCTGGGTGGCATGGGATAGGATAACAATGCCAAAATAATGGGGAGGGTGGGGAATCAAATACCTTCCATCCCTTGTGTCCTCCCTGGCGGCCAAAATGGGATGAAGGATACTATAAAGATTCCTTATGGTCTCAAGTTATGAAGAAAAAGTATACTGATCCTTTGGAGATTTCTGATTGGATTCAAGATTCCTATAAAAAACCATTTAAGTCTTTTGTGGTTTGGAAGGTGATCCTTGGTTCTATTAATATAATAGAAGAGGGACTTGTCTGACAGGTGGGGAATGGGGAGAAGGTAAGGGTTGGGATTGATCCTTGGGTAGGGTGTAAGGAGATTTTTTCACTGCTAGTGGAATTGAGGAATATTCTTAAGGAAAAATGGATCCAATTTCTAAATCATATTGCTAATGAGGAGGACTTATCGCATTGGGCCCAGGGCTGGAAAAATGGGGAAGAGCTGCAACTGGACCAACATGGCATGAAGTATGGCATAATTATATTGGTGAGATGGAACAAACCCATGTTCGGATTAGGGACAGGGAGGATGATTTAAGATGGGATCCCAACCCATCAAGTAAATATACTCCCAAATTTGGCTATGCTTTCCCGATGGCCAAAAAGGGATGGGAAGCTCCTGCTTGGTGGGCTAAAAGGCTTTGGGAACTGAAATATCTAGCAAAAATTCGGATGTTTTCCTAGTGTATGCTCAACAATAATGTTCCTACTTGGGATAATATGCTAAAACAGAAGAATTTTGGGCCAGGTTGATGCCCTCTCTGCAAACAAGATTCATAAACAGTCTATCACCTCTTCATCGGCTGTCAATTTTGCAAAGCTGTCTAGGGAGAAGCTATGTCCATTTCCGGAAAACTTCGAAGTTGGGAAGGAAGATCGGTGGTGGATGCGTGGGAGTTGTGGTGGTAGGAGAGCTTAGGGGAAAATTGGAAGGCTTTGCCTTTGATTATCTCTTGAGGGATTTGGCTGGCGAGGAATCGAGCTATTTTTAAAGATCAAGAATCCTAGATATAGACCATTGTGGCGGAAAGTATGGCCATACTTGCCCAAATTCTTGAACCAAAACCATATCCTCTTGGGAGGGTGGTTGTCTAGGAAGTAATTAGAGGAGATATGCCTTGGGCATGTGTCTAGTAATTAGGACAATTGCGAGGTAGGTTTAGTGATCCATCTCAGCTCAGACAAGCGAAAAGAAGCTTCGGTGGGCTTAGGGGTTGGGAAAATTAATTTTGCTGAAATAAAAGCCCTGGATCTACTTCTGTGTTGGCGAATTCAGTTGGGAATTCGATCTATCCATATTTTTGGGGATTCACTAAACACTATCAAATGGTTCAATAATATTTCATATGCCAAAGTTATCTATTAATTCCTATCCTAGAAGAAATTTGGTTATTAAAACATTCTTTTACTTACATATATGTATGTAACATTAACAAGGAGAGGAACATTGAAGCAGACCTCCTTTCTAAAGAGGGCCTATAGCAAGTTCTGGGCATTTGGAAAATAAGAGAAACAAATGTTGAGGGTCTAGTTGAGACGAACCGAGCCCCTTTTCTTTGATTATGTTTTTAATTTCTGAAGAGACCGTAACATTTAACTATTTTCATTGTATCTATTATCACACTATCGTTTTATTTTATTTTATTTCCCAAACATATCTATATGAAAGACTTATTATATGTTTTTTTTCTTGCCATGAGATCTATTTGAGCTTGTTTCCTCATTAGAGGGAGCTCAGGTTCCGCTGACTGGCATTTTTTATGATGTGGTTCTTCATCACAGGGTGTTTTCCTCTTTGGAGGAGCCTTGGATTATAGGTGGGACTAAGCATAGATTGATTGCTCCCTGTGAGCAAGATTTCGGTAGAGATATGTTTTTCTGCATATTTTTTGAGATTTTGGCTATGTGAGGAACAAATGTATGGATCTGTTTTTAGTGCTTTTGCGTAAGGCACAAACAAATAGAATGCATTTGCATGTACTATGTAAAAATTTTATGCCTAATAAAAAGTTTCGATTTTTTCCTTGGAAAAAAAAACAAATTATTAAACAAATTTTAAAACATATTAAATCATATCTAGCCTAAAATATGGTACTGAGCTGAAATTTGAATATTTAAAAAGTGACATAGAAAGAGCCCTCTCTGGTTAGGTAGGGCTAGCTACCTAGCTAAAATTTGGTTTGTGGTTACCTTTCTTCACTCATATTTTTAGCCTAGGAAGTTGGGGAGATTGATAAGAGTCTTAGTATATGTTTACCCCTTTTTAGACCTAAGATTAACTATTTACGAAAAATGAATACCTTGATTGAACATGGTCGTGAAGTTCTCTCAGATATTGTTTTCTACCCTTTCAGATTCAAGGGACGACTTATGAAAAGGGAGCTGGTGGAGTTTTATTTTTCGTTTCTTTTTCAAACTCCCTAAACATGAAGGAGATATCGATTTATTATTCTATCAAACTCGTAAAATATTAAATGGTGAAAGGCTTGTCATCATGACAAGACCAAGTTCCTCATTCCTAGGGCTTGTTAAAAATACTAGGATGGATTCATTCGAAGAATGAAATTATACACTCAGCATATGGTATCCTCTTCATGTTGGCTATAAAAAATAAAGAGGTAATCGTTAGAAATAATGGGGGGAAATTGAAAGTGGAACATCCTATGTATTAGGCAACATGTCACTCTTGAACATGACACTCATCTTCATTCCATGTCGGGTTGATAATATCCTTCATTCGTCACTTGACTTCTTGGGTTTGGGAAATCTATTTGCCTCTTATTCTATCACCATTTTTGTCATCATGGCCTTTGATCCCATTTTGAGTCAAATGCTACCCCACTCCGGAGTCATGTCGCCGATATCTTCAAGAGAAGTCCTTTTTGTCAAAGTCAAACATCCTCTGCTTATTTTACCCTCTTTGCAATAGTCCTGAGACACTCTTATTATCTTGAGAAATACTTTGTTTTGTGTTGATGATGTGGGAATAATCAAGGACCTCCTTTGATGAATCACTTCCTGTCGACTTTAGCTCATTATCCATGAATATGATTTAGAAATTCCTTTTCAGTACCTTGGAGCTTGTATGCCTTAATGGAAAGTTCTTCGTGTTCGATGACAAGTTCACCTCATTGGATTTTGATCACATGATTTTGTAATTGTTCGACTTCAACACATTTATTCACACTTGTAGATTGTGTTGTTGTACCTTGAGGGCCATCAACATTATTGGTGGTATCTCTCATACCTTTTAATGATTCTCATCATTGACTGATAATCAGGTGGTTTCTACCATGTTCGACATCATCACATCTATTCACATGGTTAGATTCTTACATGTGGTCGATCGAGATTGTGACGAAGAACTTGGATCACATCTATTATTATCGAGGTTGCATGGAGTTATTGAGTATTCATGATTGTACACATGATCCTTTCTATACAGATGGTTGCGACCATACTAAGGATCCGTTTCCATGATCTATTCCATAATGATGGTTACGACCATGATTTCATGTGTTATTTGATGCCTATTAAGAGATATGTTATTATGCATATTCATATCAGAGATGTCATATATTGTATTGTGTTTGATTTGGAAAGTTTCTCGGTTGTTCTCAGAGTATTTTCCTTGGTTAATAAAGCATTTCACCCATCACTCCCTATTGTTCCTTCATGCTTTATGGGGCATCTGTTACACAGTAATTTTTCACCCTGTTCACTTCCCGTACCTGATCCTGAAGTGCCCTATGATGAATCTTGTGTAGTATATCCACCTGGGAAAAATAAATCAAGACATCCTTTGAAGACTAAAATAAAGTTGTATTTTCTTCTGTGAGAGCCTTTGTAAATATATCACCAACTTGATCATTGGTTGAGAAATAGTGCACTTCAAGAACACGACCATGAATGATCTTTCTAATGAAGTGCTTGTGTAGCTCAATGTGTTTTCTACACTGATGTTGAACTGGATTTTTGCATAGTTGAATGACACTCTGATTATCACACCAAAGTGTAGTCGTATATTGTTGATGAAGACCAAATTTGGACAGGATCTGACGAAGCCACAGGGCTTCCTTTCTAGCTTCAACAACACCATGATACTCTGCTTCTACCGAAGAACGAGAGAAGGAACTGTGTTTCTGATAAGACGATGTAATAGTTTCTAAAAAAATATTGAATACATAACCTGTAGTAGAATTTCTATCACCAGGGTCACCAGCCCAATCAGAATCAATGAAACCAACCAACAATGGAGATTCTCTTTCACTATAATGAATCCTGAACTGTACTGTACCTCAAACATATTGAAGTATTATTTTAGTTTCTTTCCAATGAATTTCATGAGGTTTGTGCATAAATCAAGAAAAAATACCAACGACAATGAAAAGGTCAGGGTGGGTATGGGTTAGATACAAAATTTTACCAAAAAGTTGACGGTATAAGGTAGTATCAACCTCAGGGGAAGTAAAAGTGACTGAAACTTTAACTCCAGGCTGAAAGGGAGAAGAGGTTGGCTTACATTCTTCCATGTGAAAGTGGTGTAGAAGATCACAGGCATACTTGGACTGAGAAAGGGTAATACCTTCTTTGGATTGCAAGACTTGAAGACCAAGGAAATATTACAAGTGTCCTAAGCTTGTCATTTCAAACTTCTTTTTGAGGCTAGAATTCACATGTTTTATATGTTTGGGATCACTACCAGTAAGGATAATATCATGAACATAAAGAACAAGGATGATTAAGGACTTACCCACTTTCTTGGTGTAGACAGTGTTGTCGAAATGCCATCTAAAAAAAACATAATATAAGAGAAAGATATCCATTTTGGCATACCAATCTTGAGGGGCTTGTTTGAGACCATAGAGAGACTTCTTAAGGTGAAGAAAAAGGCTAGATTATTTTTGGATAAATCTAGGGGGTTGTTCCATGTATATTTCTTCATGCAATTCCCCATGTCAAAAGGCAGATTTAACATCAATCTGATGGACTTCCCATTTAAAGGAGGAAGCAAAGGAAAGAACAAGGTGGATAGAATTCATTTCGGAAATAGGGAAGAAGGTTTTAGGATAGTAAATGCCTTCAATTTGTGAAAATCCTTTAACAAAAAGATGAGCCTTATGTTTATCCACTTTTCCATTTGGTCCAAACATTGTTTTGTAAACCCATTTTCATCTGACAAGTTTTCTTCCCTTTGGAATAAGAACAAGATCCTAAGTATCATTTGCCAATAAGGAATGATATTGTTCATTCATAGTTGCATCCTAATACAGATGACCGGAATATTCTTCAAAGGTATCTGGATCATAATTTTCTAGAACTTGAGCCAATAAATAAGGGGCTTTGTCAAACTAAGAACATGTACGACGTTGATCTACAGGGTCACTCGCAAGAGAACCTATTGCATCCTGAGTAGAGTGGGCCCATTTTAGAAGTTGTGGAGCTGAAGGAATATTCTGAGGAGGTGGAGGAGAATTTTCATCCTCGTTTTCATCATATGAAGTATAAGGAATGATGTCAGAAGTAGAAGAGATAGAGAGAGGTGGCACATATGTCGAATCAAGCTCGCAGGCCAGGGTGGCACACCCGCCGAACTAGGCTTTCAGGCTGATATATTTTCATAAAATTTTATATCTCTTCTAATGATTAAATTTTTGGATTTAGATTGAAGAAGTCTATATCCTTTGACATCCTCAGAATATCCAACAAAAATACATTTTTCACTCTTAGGTTCTAAGGCTTTATGTTTCTAATCTGGAATATGGGCCCAAGCTTCACTTCCAAAAACACAAAAGTGACTTACATCTGGTTTGATTGAGCTCTAGGCTTCTTCTAGAGTGATATTCATTAAAACCTTAGTAGGAGTATGATTTAATATGTAATTTACACAGTTAATTTCTTATGCCCAAAAATTAAGATTAATTCCTTTAGATTGAAGCATACAATTAGCCATTTCTTTTATAGTGTTATTCTTCCTTTCAGCTACACCATTTTGTTGTGGAGTATATGGAATAGTATGTTGCAATTGAATGCTATGCTCAATGAAAAAATTGATAAATTTTTTGTTAACATATTATCCTCCGTTGTCATATCTCAACTTAATAAGTTGATGTCTAGATTGTTTCTCAACAAAGGCCTTAAATGCCAAGAACATGTTAAGAACTTCACTCTTGAGTTTTAAAAGGTATACCCAAGTACATCTAGAAAAATTATTAATTAAAGTTAAGAAGTACATGTATCTAGAGAAAGAAACAACTGGTATTGGACCACATGAATCACTGTGCACAAGCTGCAAAGGGGTTGAATCATGCCAAGAGGCATGTTTGTCAAAAATATCCCGGTGATGTTTTCTGAGTACACAATTGAAACAAATACCATCTCAGCAAGATACCATCAGAAGACTTCTCACCATATTTTCTTTACATATAATTTGAAGAGAGCAATAGCTTAAGTGACCAAATCCCTCATGCCAAAGTTTGCTCACTTCATCATTATGAGCAACAAAAACGGAGGGAAGACATGATGACCCAAAGTTGTCAAAATTATACAACCTTGTGGAATAATCAGTAATGCCAGTAGCTAAAATATGTCTAGGATCTCTTAGGTCCTTAATTACAACATCATGAGGTGATAATTCTAGGGTTTTCCCTTCACCTGAATGAGTTATATGATAAACAGATAGAAGGTTGCATGACAAGGTAGGAACACATAAAACATCATTAAACTGACCATTACCTAGATGAATGGTTCTAGACCCTAAAACTCTAAGAGATCTATCATCACCAACATAAATATTTTTTGTGTTAAAATCATTTAAAGAAGAAAAAATGGCTATATTTTTAGCCATGTGGTAAGAGGCTCCATAATCAATGAGCCACTCATGAGAATGAGAAGAATAAGATACATTCAATGCATAACCAGATCTTTATGCTTGGAAATCACATGCAGAAAGTTCCATTCCCGAAGATGAATTTGAAGAGTTCTCTAAATGGTTGTTGTGATTCTTCATTGCTGCTTCCAAGGCTTCCATATTATTAAAACATTTTGACTCTATGTGGCCATCACGATTAGAAAAGTTGCAATGTTTATCTATCTTATTCCTTTTGTTTTTATTTTCCTTATCAGTTTTTTGAGTTTATTTTTCAGTTTGAGGCTAAGGTTTCTTAGGACCCTTGTTTGGTTTAGGACCATTTTTTTTAGGATGCTTCTTCTTTGGATTCTTTGTATTTGGTTGTTGCTAGGCTTCTAAGGCTTTCTCAGAAGAGTTTCTAGTATTAATAAGACCAAGGTGTAAGATATTTTCTTGTTCTCTTATCAAATAATCGTAAAAGGCATCAAAAGAGGGGGACTTGTAGGGTGTTCCTTGGGAAATGAGGGTGTCTTTAATGGAATGGAAGGTGGAAAAAAATACAGATTATGTAGGACCTAAATTATTAAGAATGGAATAGATAATACTACCATCTTACTTTTTGACCTTATAACCTTCTAGGATAATTCTAAGGGTATTTAATTTGGACAAAAAATATTCAATAAAGGAGAAATTATTGGGGTAAAAATTAAGTAACTCATTTTCAAGTTGGTGGGCTCTGATTTCATTTTGAATGCCAAATTTTTTTTTAGCTTTTTCATAGCTTCATCACGGGAGTCAATTTCTTGGATATGAAATATAAGATCTTGAGAAATGGAAATTTCTATCGACTCTTGTGCTTGATCTTGTTTATTTTCTCATTTAGTCTTTTTATCTTCATCGGTAGGTTTATATTCTAGTCCCGAGGCTATTATATAAATCCCTTTACTTCTAAGTAAGTCTACCATGTAGGATAGCCATTGGAAATAATTGGTGTTGTTAAGAATAATCGGGCATGCACTTTCCATTTTGAAAAATTGAAGTTGTAAAGGTTGAAACTAACTTCTCCAATGGAAATATCTCGAAAAATTTGTCCGGTTCAAAAAAAACTTCTTTGAAAACAACTTCCAGATGAAGAATTTATGCCTTTTTGAAGAAATGTTGAAGCAAATGTTAATTAGTCACGTGATAGGTTGAAATTTGATGATGAAGTTGTACTTTTTTTAATAAAAAATTCTCCCCCTTTCAAAACTTAATATAATAATATCATTTAAAAAAAAAGTACTTTATGTGACCGACTTTTATAAATAAGTGAGAGTCGTTTTTACAATGTTACTTTATGAACTAATGACCAAATAGATTGTAACTTAAATAAAAGATAAAGTGACTTTAGATAATTTGACAAAAAACTTTTTAGAAAAAGTAACTCGACAAAAAGTTTTTTAGAAAAAGTAACTTGACAAAGAAACTTGAACCCAAGACCTCTATTCTCATAAAGTAACTTTAGACCAAGTGAGCTAGTTAAAATATTTAGTAATTGTTGGAAAGCAAGAAGGGTTTTTTTTTTTTTGCGTGCTATTTTTCCTGTAAAAAACAACTACACAAAATATATATAAGCCTTCCATTTTGATGTTAGATTTCTAGTTAGTCCAACCAGAAACTATATATTTTTCAATCTATTTCTGATTTCCCGAGATCACACAAAGTCCTAGGGAAAGAGAATACATAGGAGAAAATTCCCAAATTTTTGTTTATGGTTTTCCAGATCGCACAGAATGCAGAGAAAAGAGCATACACAGAGAAGACTGTGTAGATCCGATAATAAAAGAATTACTATAAACTAAAATAAATAGGGGGGGAATAAATATATCTACAAAAAAAATACTTTATACCTCCATATATAAAATGAAATAGTTAGGGAAACCAAAAACCTTTTCATATGAAATGGAAGGGGTTCCTCACTGGAACAGAGGGTCTGAACACAACAGAATAGTTCTCCCGGACCAAAAGTGGTTAGAACAATAGATATGGCAAAAGGGAGGTAGCATGTAGTAAAAAATGGCTTCGGATTTGGATCAACAATGGATGCGGCCCTCAAAAAACTTTGATACCATGTAGGAATTTACAGGGTAAGTTCTTTAGATCAAGCACCAAAGGTCACCACTCACAAACAAATCATAGATCAGTACACCAATATTTTACATGGTTAGTAACCCTCGAAGAGGGAAACATTCCACACCATGATCCAACATGACCACTTCAGACAATTTATGAATATAAAGAAAGAAAATTTACATAAGCTTCTCTAATAAATGTTCACTGGACAAATGACCCTCCATTCTCTTTAAATAGAGATCATGGACCAATCAAGTCTTAGGCCATATATCAAGTGTCGGTAATACCAAGGAGAGAATGAACCATCAAATCACTACATATCATGAACGTCAGATTATAAGTTATGTTGATGAAAGATCCATTGTTTTTGTGGCTGCTAATATGTTTTCAGAGCAAAAGAAGACGATTCAAGCAAAGAAAGACAACCCAATGGATGAGGCACTTGTTGGGCAGTGAAAAAGGTATGAAATTTCTATGTATCTTCTCATTATTTTACTACAGACATACTCCTTTTTACCTTGGGAAGGTAATTTATTACAAGAATTATGATAGAATTGGAAAGGTTTATGTTTATTGTAAAAATATGACTTAAGGTTGCTTTTTGTTGATAAAACAGGAATTAGACGAAGTGAACAGTTGTACCAAAGGCGAGGCTGAGATCAATGTAACTGCTGCTCCATCAGCGTTGAACCACATCTAGCAAAAGACAAGGATATTTGAACGAATTGCTAAAAAGAGGTAGGGGACAGCTTGGCCTCGGTCAAAGTAAACAAGATGATAACTAAACGAAGGGGAGCGAATCCCTCAGGATCCTTCGATCCTGAGGGATCGCTATTCAAACTCATCTTATTCCTTGTCTTGTCCATCAAGGTCTAATATATAAACCAATGTGCTTTAGTGATGAGGGGGTCGGAAAAAGTTCTTATATTTAGACATTTCCTCTGTAATATCATGTTCATTAACTCTCGGATTTGAGAGAACAACCTTTGTAATACTTTATGTTCGATTAATATGAAACTCGTGTTTCATTTTATCTCTTAAGTTTTGAATTAGCCCAGCAGTATTTCACTGGCCCTAAGGGCCCGACTCTGGTGGAATTACCTTGTTGTTTGTATTTTTACTCTTTTCTTAATATTGTGTGAAGTTGTGTTTAATGTTTATTTCGATTACAAAGTTGATTGACCACTGTTAGATTGAATACAGACTCATTAACGAATTACATTGCTATTTTATCCTTTGCAAGAAATACATTCGTTGTTCATTTATCTTGCTATCGTTATAAAAGTTTTGTTGTTCTATATTCGATTCTAGTTTCCGTTCTATTGGTTCATGATTTGTTATAATTGATTGTTGTTGGCTGCTGACAGGATTGGAGTATAGAGATTAGTCGCTTAGAATTATAATTTCTGTTCAATTCATGTTGCCGTTTCATTTCTGTTTATTGTTTATTTCTGATTTATAGTTTCAAATTAGCAGATAGATTGGTTATAGTTGTTGTGAATGCATAGGAATTACAAGTTGTTGTTCCTTTCTAGCCTTTGCATCTTTATCAGCAAGTAGTTCGAGCTTGATTTCATTTCTATTTCTTTAAGAACAAGATAACCAACTGTAGAGAACATTGGTTATTGCTTCCAAGTTCCCAGATTGGTTATCTTGCCTCAGTGTGATTTCAGTTGCATCGATTTCTAAGGGAATGAGTTATTGCTATTGTATCCCTGATCGATGGTTCGTAGATTGATGTAGTTCAGATTTCAGAGCATTTCCATTTATGTTACTGTAATTATATTTCTTTACAAGCATCTGTTTACTTTTATATTTAACATTCTGTACTACATCTTCATAGCATTGCTCTTAGTTAATTGCAATCTCAGACAGAGTACACTCTTGAAATAAAAAGTCGCTCCCGGATTGATAATTAATGTAGCCTAATTAGGTGTTCAAAAGATACCCTTTTATGAATCAAAATTTTGGCACCGTTACCGGGGAGAGTGTATGCCATTCCAAAGGAGTAATGCACAGTTGATTTTCTTCTGCTTGCGAAGAATTGGGTATTAAAGATGGAAGTTAAGAACCTTCGCACTGGGAAAGAAACACACTTGCTCGTAGCTCGCTTCACAGCAAAAGTAGGTAAGCTTATTTCTTTAGGTAGGAATGAAGGTTTGTCTTCTTGAATGAATATACCAACTAAGAAAAACAAAATTCCTCCTAAAATTGAAAAACATAAGGGACCGGTGACCCTTGGGCGGACAAATTTTATTGATGAAATCCTTAAAAGAACTGAATCTCAGCCATCAGTAGGATTTAGAAAAGCTATCTCTAGATAGCCTACTAGTTCCCTTCAGGCTACAGAGTCACCATCTGAAGTCTTTGCTGAGATACATAGTCGAACAGGGGTAATTGAGCAAGATTCCCAAGAAATTGAGAATCCCTGCATAATTTCCCCTCAAGAAGGGAACTCTAGTAATCTTCGGGAAGGAGAAGGGGAAACAGGAGAAACATGAGACCCAACATATCCTATTGAAATAGCCCAAACAATAAGAAATCCAGATAAGGGAAGTGTTGTTAAACTTATTCAAAACCAAGGTCCTGAATCACCTCAATTAGTAGGTCAACAAGGAATACTCATTATTCCAGATAAGGGGAGTGTTGTTAAAGCCATTCCTATCCCTGCTAGTCAGCCTAGAAATTCCTTAGAGATCCCAGAAGGATATTGGCACATTTTTTACCAAATGGCCCAGAACCAAAATCAGAACTAGCAGACACCCCAGCAAACCTCTACGCTGTAATATCCTATAGTACATACTGCAATCAGTGCACCTATGAAGGCCATTCCCCTTCAAAATATTCCCACATTTCATGGATTAACATCAGAAGATCCAAATGCATTTTTTTTTTTTAATTTGATGTGTTATGCAGGGGATATGATTATACCACCGATCCCTAAAAACTAAAACTATTCCCCTCAACATTAAAAGGGGCAGCCTTACGATGGTTTATGGGATTAGGTGGGGGTGTCATAACTGATTGGGATTAGATGAAAGCTGCATTTTTAAAGAAGTGTCAAGATTATTGCAGGTCTCGGGAACTAAAAGATGAAATATTCCAAATGACAGCAAAACCAAATGAAACCTTGGAAGAATATGTGGAATGGTTTCAATACAATATTCAGAGATCTCCTTATGCATCCTTACCTTTACCTGATAATGTTTTGAAAACTACATTAATTAGGGGAATGAAGGATCAATGGGTCGAAACATTGAATATTATGGGAAAAGGTGATATATATCAAGAAATTTATGCTAACATCATTGATTTGTGTATCAGGAGTTCGAGGGGCAATACAAGGCTAAAATCAGTAGACCGTGATATGATTACAAGAGAAAATAAGACCTCTAATGAAGGAGTGACTCGTGCAGAGATTGGAAATTCGCTAGAATATTTTAAGACAGACATACTTGGGACTCTAACAATGCAGTTCAACATTATGCAAGCCAAAAAAAAGCAAGCAGAAGCAGAGCAAAATTTGGCAATATTTTGTTCCAGATGCAGGAAGAAACACGGCCACAAGGAGTGCCCGTTGGATGTGATCAAAGTATGTTCCATTTACATGAAATATCACCCTACAGAAGAATGTCCTTCGCTTCTTGGCCTAAAAGTAGTTTTTAAGGAGGCAGAAGAAGAATTAGAAGTGGTATGTCTTCTTAATTAGTGCCATCAATGGCAGCCACGACAGTCAGGTATGCCAACTGATCCATTTTCTTCTTTTCAGCCTCCTCAATATAATGCTCAGCAATATAGTGGAATGTGGAAAAATCAACCACCTTTCCCCAATTGTTCACAACAACCATTCCCTACAACATCTTGGCCAAATAAAAAAAACCAAAATAATTGGCCTAACTTTCCTTTCTACCCACCATTTTGGCAAAATAATCCTACACAATGGTCCCCCTCTACTTCCCAGAGTTAGGCCTCGCAGTCAAATTTGCAAAGACTTACAAATCAACCAGCTGGAACAATCCCTCTCTCTCAACCTACACTACCAGCTCCCTATAAAAACCCCCAGACTAACTTGAGACCACAACTCCCAGCCCAGCCCAACCCAAACCCAAACAATAGGCCAGTTCAGTCTGTCCAAATAATGGAAACCCCATAATTAGAAACTGAACTGAGGGAGTGCAATGACCTTCAATTAAGATTTGGGTGCATAGTAGATACAGATAGAAACAATAATGTTCATATTGAAGATCCGTTACTTGTAGAACAAACATTACAGAAAGCGAAAGAGGTTCAACAACAAGAAACAACCTTCTCTCCACCATTCCCAAAACAATTAATCATACCGCGTCCATTAGAACATCCTAATTTTGATCTTCTGGGAGAATTAAAAAATTTGTGTATAAAAATCCCTCTCCTCCAAGCCATCCAAGACATTCCTATATATGCAAAAACCATTAAGGAATTATGCATAAAAAATCCAAAGAGGAGACCAACCACCAATCCAACTATCCAAATAGTCGGTACTTTATCTGACTTATTATCAGGAATGGAAACACCTATAAAATATGAAGACCCAGGAAATCCTATAGTGACAGTGCAAATCCATGGGAAATTGTTTCCAAATTCCTTAGTTGATTTGGGAGCAGCAATAAATATCCTAACAACCACCACCTGTCAAAAACTTGGAATTACATCGCTAGAACCAACAACAACCTTATTGGAATTGGCTGACCGATCGGTAGTCAAACTAGAAGGTACACTACAAGATGTAATGGTATCTGTAGATTCCTGGGAATATCCTGCTGACTTCCTGGTCATCAATCCAAAAAACCGGCTAGAAGGACATCCGTTGATCTTAGGTAGACCTTGGTTGGAAACTGTCGATGCTTATATTGGATGCCGACAAGGAAACATGAAAATAACAATGGGAAACTATGTCAAAAATTTAGCTTTATATCCCCCAGCCCAGCCAAGTCTATCAATAATCAAAACAAAAAAACAACCTGTATCATATCTGACGGAAAATATGAGATCACCTCTAACTATAGAAAATGCTCTTGATTTTAAAGATCAAACAGAGGATGATATCATTAATAGTTTCATTAATAAACCACAAATCAAATCCCATCTACAATGTCACATGATCAAGGAAGCATTTGATAATAAAGAAGAAGAAGATCCTTTGAAATACATTCCTGATCAAGTAATAACTACTAATTCTATGTACAATAGCAAGATTGTAGAAAATGAGCCGAGAAAAACTCTAAACATTAACAAAAATCTGACTGCTAAACAAGAAGAGAAATTGGTCCAATTATTACGGAAATACAAAGCAGCCTTTGCATGGGATTACCCCGATATGAAAGGAATTTACCCTAAATTGTGCACACACCACATCTATATTGAAAAAGATGCAAGACCCATTCGCCAACCCCAAAGAAGACTAAACCCTCACCTAAAAGATATTGTGAAAGTTGAATTACAAAAACTATTGGATGTTAATTTCATCTACCCATTATCTGATAGCAAGTGGGTCTCTCCATTAGTAGTGGTACCAAAAAAGAACGGAAAATGGAGAATATGTGTAGATTATTGTGAACTTAACAAGGAAACACAGAAAAACCACTTTCCCCTTCCTTTCATTGAATAGGTATTAGACACATTGGCCGGAAAGAAATTCTTTTCTTTCCTCGATGGCTTTAGTGGGTACAATCAAATCTAGATTGCCCCTGAAGACCAAGACAAAACCACTTTTACCTGTCCATGGGGGACATTTGCCTACCGAGTCTTACCTTTTTTCCTATGCAATTCCCCTGCTACATTCCAAAGGGCCATTCTCATCATCTTTGCAGACTTAATAAATGAAGGCCTCAAAGTATATATGGATGATTTCACACCTTATGGAGATGATTTTGAGCCTGCATTGGAAAATCTAGAAAAGGTATTGCAAATATGTATTGACACTAGGCTTTGTTTAAGCAATGAAAAGTGTCATATGATGATGACCGAAGGAGTTATCTTAGGGCATTACATATCAACAGCTGGAATTCAAGTGGACCCAACTAAAATTCAAATAATCTTGTTAATACCCACACCCACCACACAAACAGAGGTACGTAGCTTTCTTGGATTTTCTGGTTACTATAGAAGATTTATAGAACATTATTCTTGAATAGCTGCACCATTATATGCACTAACTGGAAATGTTGATTTCATTTGGACAGATAAATGTGACAATGCCTTTAATGATCTGAAGAAGCTTGTTTCAACAACTCCAGTGCTGAGGGGCCCAAATTGGAATTTTCCATTCCAAATTTCATCTGATGCCTCAGACACAACAATTGGAGCAGTACTTGGGCAGGAGGAAGACAAGAAGCCATATGCAATCTATTACATTAGCAAAAATCTATCTCCTGCTAAATTAAATTATACTGTGACGAAGAAATAATTTTTAGTTGTAGTACATGCTATAAATAAGTTTAGACATTATATAATTGGGTATCCTGTAGTACTATATACTGATCACTCTGCCATTAAATTTTTAGCAAATAAACCTATTAAAAATGGAAGAGTGACAATATGGTTGATTTTATTGTAGGAATTCGACATTACAATCAAAGATCGACCTGTGAAAGAGAACCTTGTAGCTGACTTTATGTCAAGAATGCCAAAGCCAACAGATACAGAAGCAGTTGAAGACCACTTCCCAGATGAACATCTGTTCGTTGTTACTGTCAGAACCCCATGGTATGCTGATATAGAAAATTATTTGGCAATAGGTAAATTACCTAAACATCTATCCCTTAATGAATGAAAACAGATAATACAAAGTAGTACTCGATTCTCTTGGATTGGGGGCTACCTATTTCACACAGGGGGAGATATGCAAATAAGAAGATGTGTCTGAGAGGACGAGGTCTTTGATATTTTGAAAGCATGCCATGATGGGAAATGTGGCGGGCATTTTGCAGATCATAGAACTGCCCATAAGGTTTTACGAACAGGCTATTATTGGCCTTCCATATTTAAAGATGCTAAAAAATTTGTGCAGGCCTGTGATAGCTGCCAAAGGGTAGGTCGCCCTGGGCAGTCTGATGAAATGCCTTTGAACCCTCAACTAGTGATTGAACCATTTGAACACTGGGTGCTTGATTTTTTTGGCCCTATTAGCCCTCCCTAAAACCAAAAAACATACATCCTAGTTGCAACTGAATATGTCACTAAGCGGGTCGAAGCAGAGGCACTTTCAAAAGCTACATAGGACTCTGTAATACAATTTCTTTTCCAAATCTTTGTGCGATATGGCCTCCCAAGGGACATAATCACAGATGGAGGACCACAGTTTGTAGGTAATAAATTAGCCGAAACACTACAAAACTACCACATTCAGCACAATATTACAACGCCATACCACCCACAGGCCAATGGCCAAGTAGAAAGCATGAACAAAGTGATTGAATCTATATTGACAAAAACCGTTGCCTCACACAGACGAGACTGGGCCTATAGATTGCTAGAAGCATTGTGGGCATATTGAACAATGTGGAGACCCACTACGGGATATTCACCATATCAATTGGTATTTGGAAAAGAACCCATATTTCCAATAGAATTTGAAATTCAGACATTGAGAAAAACTCAAAAGGTGGGTCTAGATCTAAATGAAGCCCAGGCCAAAATATTGTAGCAAATTAATGAATTAGATGAAATTAGGCTCTCTGCTCTTCAGCACACAGTATTAATCCAACAATAGAGAGAAAAATGGCATGATTCCCTTATCAAAGAAAAGATCTTCCACGAAGGAGACTGGGCACTCCTATATGATTCTAGGTTTCAGGATTTTCCAGGGAAACTCTAGACACGATGGCTCGGACCCTATGAAATACAAAAAGTGCATGATAATGGCACTATTACATTAGCTACCATTGATGGATCTGGGCATTCCTTTAAGGTAAACGATCATCGAGTACGATTGTATCATAAACTGCTTACTCGGGAATCCTTTTACCGACATTTACGGGAAGATTCTACCATGGAAATTCTCACTGAAGGGGATAACATCTCCTCGGCACCAGTTTATTAAATATTTTTTTTTTAATTTTGTATATAAATATTGTTCATTTATTTGGATTATTTGTTTTAGGGAATTATTTTTTTGTCAAATCTCTGTTTATTTCAGTTTTCAATGTTTGTTTCATGAAATTCTGTTTTTTCCAAAATTCTATTTATTTCGCTTGTTTTGAGTTTTACTGTTCCTTTCTAAAGGAACAACACTTTTGCTATTCCTTTCGAAAGGAATAGCAGTTCAGCAGAGTTTTTTTGCTGTTCCTTTCGAAAGGAACAATAGTTCTGCAGATTGTTTCTGTTGTTTGTTTTAAAAGGGACAACACCTTTTGAGTGGATTGTTTTTTGTTTTAGATTAGCATTTTAAGAATTTCTGATGACTCTTCTAAAGGCAAACATATTTACATACAATCATACAAATTAAAGCTTACTGTAATCAGCAAATGAAAATAAATTGTCATTTTTTAGAAAATTTTTTAGTAATGATAAGAAAACAAGAAAAAGGGACATAATCAATAACATAATTTTGCTACCATTGAATTAATCTGATCAATTATTCTTAACATGATTGGTTCTTTCCCATATGTTATAACTTTCTTTGATTTTTATTTATGGAGTAGGAATGAGGGCATATTCTTTTCTATTGAGATGTTTAGACTTCTTCCACTATCCCTACTCTTAAGGAGTGCGCAGCCATCCTTTATGAATAATTAGGAAAGTGCTATATGAAAAAAGAAAAATATTTACATGTTCCACTAATAATTGTATGATTTGGCAAATGGAGGATAGGGGGTCTCATAAAGAGCTAGCCTACCATGATCATAAGGAAGTCAGTGAAGTGGCATTCTCATCATGGCCACCAAACCAAGGATATGGTCCAATGGACAATTGAAAAAAAATAAGAAGTCCTTGGTGTTGATCAGCGATTGTCATTGATGTCAACCCAAGCAGCACCAAGGGATAACCTAAAATTGAATGGGAAGTTTGACCTACCAAATTAATATATTCTGGGTCAATAATGATTTTTATGGTTTCTACTTGTCGAGATGTTTTTGTTGATATATGGCACGCCATGTAATTCTTCACGGTTTGAGAGATATTCATGTTTGAAGTTTGTACCCCAGTTAGTGGGCTAAAACGCTATGGGGTTGGGGCATGGGTCATTGAAAAGTCATAATTAATATTTTTTTATGCTCCTAAAATCCCTCCCACGTTCACTTGTTGAAACCCCTCTCAACTTAAGCATTCATATATATTGTGATCTTCATTTCCTCCTTAGGTAAGGTATTCGGCCATCTGAAAGAGGTCATCGTGGAATTTTCGCTCTAACATTTTTTATACGAAGGCTCAGAAGCTGAAATTTTTATGAGGCAAAGCCGAAATCCTGAGGAAGCTACAGTACAAATTTCAGATCAATTTTCGCAATATTTGTGGAGATATGATATGTGGAAGTAAGGGTTTTTGCAGGCTCCTGATATTCATCTCAAAGAAGTGACCTTGGTAAATTCGTCATAACTCCCTCTCTGAGTATCGGATTGGAATTCTGTAAAAATTGATGGATAGTGCACAATCTTTATTTTGTTCTCTATCAATTTCAAAGACAAATGAAGAAACAGTGACACGTGGCACGTCGTACAAGTGCACTCTACTGAAACAGTCCATAATTAGGGCAGTGTGAGAAATTGGGTATAACTCTCTCTTGGAGAATCCAAACTGGGTCAGACTTGTGGCATTGGAAAGAAGACTCAAAGGACTACTGTAGGACCAAAAATAAGATATTGAGAATCTGAAATAACAGAGATACACCGTATTCAATATCAAGCTCCTAGAAGGCAAGAAAAATCTAGATCATGTGTTGTCAAGGGTTGCAAAGGACCAGAATTTCTACGGCAGCAAAGCAAAGAAAGGTGCAGAAGAGAGTAGCATGACAAGAGCAACAACCAAGGTGCATAACAGCAACAAGAAGTTCATCATATGAAGTCTTCAAGTGGGCAACACTGCATACAAACATTGTAAAGGTATCATTGTGCTTAGTCATTGTAAATACATTATTGTACAAATTGTACTAGTGTCTATCTGCCAAGAGTTGAAGAGGCAGTGGTTGTGTCAAAGTTGGGGTTATGGTCTAGTATATATTCTTCTTCTACATCATTCTATATCATTGTAAAGTGGACCATTTTATCTGGTATGAGAGTCCATTCTTCTTTTATTCTTCTATAGGGTGGTAGGGTGGTGCTAGGGTGAGTTGTAGCTCATTAGGTGTTGGTGCATCCGTTCAGTGACTACTGAAGAATCTCGGGCATTGGAGCATCCATCAAGTGGGATCTGGAGAAGAATGCTTTTCTATATTCTAGGAAGTTGGAGCTTTATTTTCAATTGGAGTTGAAAAGAATTATTAGAAAAGCATTAGGTGGCTTTTGTCCCAGAGTGGGTTTCCACCTTAAAAATTGTGTGCATTTTTGTTCCTCTTGTTTGCTGCTATCGTTGTACAAACACTAATAATAATTGAAGATTAACTAATGCTCTAATTGAAAGAAATACTGATTCACCCCCTCTCTCAGTATTTCCAACAATTGGTTTCAGAGCTTGGTTCCTTCAATAACAGTTTAACAACTAGAAGGAGGTTATGGAGCATACCAAGAATGGTGTACCTCTATTCAGTGAAAATAATTATGCACTTTGGAAAGGAAGAATGGAGGTCTATCTCTTGGCACAAGGTTACGAAGTATGGGACACTGTTCAAAATGGATTTACATCAACCACGGATGAACAAGGTAAGAAGAATTTGGTAAATGATGCAAAAGCAAAGAATATTATTATCAGTGGACTTATTGAATCTGCTTATCATAAGGTGTTGGGCTGTAAAACCACCAAAAATGTATGGGACAAGCTTGAGAATATATATGCAGGTGACTCAAATGTCAAAGAAGCAAAGCTTCAAATCTATAGAGCAAAATTTGAGCAACTCAGAATGAAAGAAGATTGCAACATTGTTGCATACTTTCAATATGTTGATGAAATAACCAATACTCTGGAAGGATTGGGAGAGCCAGTTGATGAGAAGACTATTATATGGAATATTCTTAGAACGTTACCAGGGAGATTCAACCCAAAGGTATCGGTATTAGAATATAGTGCAAATCTGGACAAACTCAGCAAAGAGGAATTACATGGAGTTCTCATAGCATATGAAATGAGACTTGATGAAGAAGAGGGTACTTCGCATCTAGAAACTGCGTTCGTTGCATCTAAGAAAACAAATAAGGATAAACAACCTTCAATTGAAAAGACATGCACCTGCAAGTGTGAATAAAAGGGAGATGATGAAGAAGGTCTTCCAGATGAAGAATCTTCTTACTTCACGAGAAAACTACAAATTGGTAAGGGAAAATTCAAAGGTAAACTTCCATTGATATGTTTCAGCTGTAATGAGGTTTGGCATTTTTCAGCAAAATTTCCAAACAAAAGTAATGGCAACTCAAAGAGAAAGAAAGGCTTTAAGAAATTCAACAAGCAAGGATACAAAAGGAACTTTCTCTCTAAAAAAGATAGCTCATCATCCGATGAAGAAAATGATAGTGAAGAAGAAGCCAATGAGAGAGTATTGTTTATGGCCAAGCACAACAAACCAAAGCACAATAATCAAGAGGTATCAAACAACGAAGAAGAAGGATGGACCATAGACGAATTTTATGAGGAAGCAATCAAGCTTATAAAAGATGTCAAGGCAGAGAAGATCCATTCCAAAACTCTTGAAGAACAAGTTCAAGGTCTCAAAATTGAAGTTGAAGAACACAAATGCATTGAAGAGTCACTTCAAAAGAAGTTGGAAGAAAGTAACCAAGAAAGGGAAGAATTAGAAGCCCAAGTAGTCTCACTGCGTGAGGAAGTGAAGAAAGGAAAAACTATCCAAAACTATGCCAATAGCTCAAGGGCATTGGAAGAACTCATCAACAATCAACGATCTTACAATGACAAAACTGGCATCGGTTACAAAGAAGAAGAAGCAGGATCTTCTAACACAAAATACAATGAACCTATGAGATCTGACATGCATGAAGACTTCATTGGACAAGATTCGCAAGAACAACCTTGGAAGACAATTCCTCGATGAAAATTTCCATCCAAGTACAAACATATTTTTTACGGCTACTGTTATTCATGTGGAAAATTTGGTCATAAATCTGTATAATGTCGCATGTACCCTAGGAACAAATATAATTCCAGGAGATCTGTCAAATATGAACCTCCCAGGGCTCAGCGAAATATCAATAGATTTGAACATTTAAGAAATAATATTGAATGTTACAGATGTCAAAACTTTGGACACATAGCCAAAGACTGCAGACTTGAAAATCCTCCAGAAGAATCTTCGAAGCCACAGAATGAATGAACATGGAAGAAGAATAAGAATGATAATTGTGCTCTCGCTCTCAAGGCTCAAAAGAACAAAGATGTGTGGTATGTTGATAGTGGTTGCTCAATGCATATGACTGGAGATAGAAATAAATTTGTATTTTTGAAAGAGAAGAAGGATGGAACCGTGTCCTTTGGAAATGATGGATCTTCAAATGTTATAGGATCATGTACTGTCACTCTCGGAAGCAAAGATGTTCTAGACAAGAATGTTCTATTGGTTGAAAACATGAATCAGAATCTGCTCAGTGTTGGACAAATGTGTGATCAAGGACACACAATACTATTCAACTCCACGAAATGTGAAATTAGGAGAGGTGTGTATGGTGAAATTGTGGCTACAACAAGTCAAGCTCCAAACGACATATATGTTCTGGATGAAGCAACTAAAGCATGTCTAATAGCTAAAGAGGATGATACAATAATTGGTAGCAATGATGATCGTCTAAGTAAGAATTTTGCTACAAAGGTTCAAAGTGATTTCGAGATGTCTTTACTTGGTTGAAAATTGAGCATAGACAACTCATCTAAGGATGTGGATCAAAGGTTTTATAGATATATGATTAGTAGTCTTCTATATGTAATAGCCTCCCGACCAGATGTTATGAAAGCAGTTGGACAAGTAGCAAGATTCCAAGTAGCACCAAAAGAATCACATATCAAATATTCACCAGCATTGGAATATCTTTTCCAGAAGCTTGGGATTCTCCCAAGTTTTCATTAGATTTTCCCTTTTCAGAATATAAAGGGGGAGTGGAAGTGTGTACAGTTCTGCAGGACGATTGTGTGTCAGCGTGAGTGGAAGTGTGTACAGGTCCACAAGATGGTTGTGTTTCAGGGGGAGTTACCCTTTGCCATTGATGTCAAAGGGGGAGAGAATGTTGTAGGAAGAGGTGTCATGATCGCAGGGGGAGTACTTGTGTTTCCATCAATGCCAAAGGGGGAGATTTGTTGATCAACGGTTGTCATTGATGTCAACCCAAGCAGCACCAGGGGCTAACCCAAAATTGAATGGGAAGTTTGACCTACCAAATTAATATATTATGGGTCAATAATGATTTTTATGGTTTCTACTTGTCAAGATGTTTCCGTTGATATATGGCATGCCATGTAATTCTTCACGGTTTGAATATAAGTTTGTACCCCAGTTAGTGGGCTAAAACCCCATGGGGTTGGGGCATGGTTCATTGAAAATTCATAATTAATATTTTTTTATGCTCCTAAAATCCCTCCCACATTTACTTGTTGAAGTCCCTCTCAACTTAAGCATTCATATATATTGTGATCTTCATTTCCTCCTTAGGTAAGGGATTCGGCCATCTGAAACAGGTCATCGTGGAATTTTCGCTCTAACTTTTTTTCTACGAAGGCTCAGAAGCTAAAATTTGTAGGAGGCGAAGCCAAAATCCTGAGGAAGCTGCAGTAAAATTTTCAGATCAATTTGCACAATATTTGTGGAGATATGATCTGTGGAAGTAAGGGTTTTTGCAGGCTCCTGAAATTCATCTCAAAGAAGTGACCTTGGTAAATTCGTCATAACTCCCTCTCTGAGTATTGGATTGGAATTCCGTAAAAAGTGATGGATAGTGCACAGTCTTTAATTTGCGCTCTATCAATTTTAGAGACAAATGAAGAAATGGTGAAACTTTTAACACCATACAAGTGTGCTCTACTGAAAAAGTCCATAATTAGGGCAGTGTGAGAAATTGGGTCAGACTTGTGGCATTGGAAAGAAGACTCAGAGGACTACTATAGGGCCGAAAATCAGATATTGAGAATCTGAAATAACAGAGATACACCATATTCAATATCGAGCTCCTAGAAGGCAAGAAAAAGCTAGATCATGTGTTGTCAAGGGTTGCAAAGGACCAGACTTTCTACGGCAGCAAAGCAAAGAAAGGTGCAGCAGAGAGTAGCATGACAAGAGTAGCAGCCAAGGTGCATAACAACAGCAAGAAGTTCATCATATGAAGTCTTCAAGTGGGCAGCACTGCATACAATCATTGTAAAGGTATCATTGTGCTTAGTCATTGTAAATACATTATTGTACAAATTGTACTAGTGTCTATCTGCCAAGGGTTGAAGAGGTAGTGGTTGTGTCAAAGTTGGGGTTATGGTCTAGTATATATTCTTCTTCTACATCATTCTATATCATTGCAAAGTGGACCATTTTCTCTGGTACGAGAGTCCATTCTTATTTTATTCTTCTATAGGGTGATAGGGTGGTGCTAGGGTGAGTTGTAGCTCATTGGGTGTTGGTGCATCCGTTCAGTGACTATTGAAGAATCTCGGGCATTGGAGCGTCCATCCAGTGGGAGTTGGAGAAGAATGCTTTTCTATATTCTAGGAATTTGGAGCTTTATTTTCAATTGGAGTTGAAAAGAATTATTAGAAAAGCATTAGGTGGTTTTTGTCCCGGAGGGGGTTTCCACCTTAAAAATGTTGTGCATTTTTGTTCCTCTTGTTTGATGTTATCATTGTACAAACACTAATAATAATTGAAGATTAACTAATTCTCTAATTGAAAGAAATACTGATTCACCCCCCTTCTCAGTATTTCCAACACTTGGAACAAGAGGTCTCATCACGAGCCGACCTGTCCACTTTTCACTTCTTCCTGGTGAATGGCATTGTGATTTATCTGGTCACCAAGCCAGCACAATGGCCTCCATTATGACATTTAACAAGCACTTCCTCAGCATAAATGAATGACAATGGTTCCAAGGGTGAGAAAGAAACTCTGTTAAGGTTATGGACACTTGTGGGCAACAGAGCTCTGCTGATGGTATTGGAGTCACATTTATACACATCAATAGTCATATTTAACCCTTTTTCCTATATCTCTATTTAAATATCAAATGAAAGTGTGAATCCTTAACCTTAGATTTCGAACCTATTATGCATGAAAAACATTACAAATCGATCATATTAGTTTGAAGTGGTAAATAACGCATTTATGATTATGTTTATCTTAAGCTGTCCCTTCTCCTCATATTTGAATAATTACAAAACGATTTTATATCTATTACCGATTTATCACATGCATTTATTTCAGTAATTGTTATAATTTGATTGAATGTATAATAATCATGCCTAATTTTTCGTGTTGTACTACTATTGTGCCACGCTTGCCTCCCTCAATTGACGGTCGAGGGCGACCTATTATCCATCAGGGGGGTGCGGATGTCTGCATGCAAGCTAGTAGTCAGCATACTTTTAGTGATCCGACACTAGCCAGACTCCAAGAGGAGTTGGCACGGGCCCAAATAGAAAGGCAAAGGTTGGAAGAAGACATTGTCCCAAGGAAGAGATATCAGGAGCTGCAGCAAGAGATGAAGATTATTCATGAAGCAGAAGCTGAAGCTCACGAAAGTGTCGAAGAGCAGAAGAAAAGGCTAACAAGATAATGAAACAATTAAAACTAGCCTACAATCGAATGGACACTCTCTGCTCATTGTACACTGATGTCTTAGCCTGTAGATGCCCCGCCAAAAAATATGCTTTATTTTTACTAGAAAGATATTTACAACTAAATATTAAGTCAGTTAGGGCAGGGAAATCCATAGAGCTAAAAAGCATAGATGACTTTGTATCATGCTGCAAACTTTATGGTATCAAATTACAACGCCTTTTGTGTGAATTTTATTTACATAATCTAATACTTTAAAACGATTATGAATCCAATACTTGAATTTATTTCATTTGCTGTAAATAAATTAAAATGGCTTAAAGCTTATAATGCTTTCCAAAGGCAGGAAAATGAATTAGATTTGTGGGTTAGGAGTGAACCTCAGAACCCATCCCAATTTTGGGCTAGACAAAAAAGTTTGATGACAAGGGAAGGCAATATCCAAGCATTGGGGCCTATCCACAAATCGATTATATTGAATGGAACAGATTGTTTCTTATCCATTAGAAACCAAGATTATATAGCAGCTAAGGACCGGTGGAGAATTTCCAATCAGAATGTGCAAAACAGAGAACCATTTAATTATAAAAACTTTGGGCTAGCTGCAGATCGCTTGGTTTCCTATAGTCATCTCATTTTAAAAGAAGGACCATTCTGGCTAGGGTGTAGGTTTCGAAGACCCATTGCATGGTATCCTGCTTCAGACTACAAAGCCATTTACGAACTCCTCGAAGGACAGACAGAGCATTTTTTTGAGGAATTAGTTGCACTACATGGTTTTAGGCTTTTTGATGACAAACCTTATCCGGCTTATTCTTTGACTGCTCTCCATGTGAACTATAGTTTTCATGAGGACATGAAAAAGATTAAGTAGGGGGGTATGTTGGGCAGTGAAAAAGGTATGAAATTACTATGTATCTTCTCATTCTTTTAGTATAGACATACTCCTTTTTACCTTGGGAAGGTAATTTATTACAAGAATTATGATAGAATTGGAAAGGTTTATGTTTATTGTAAAAAGATGACTTAAGGTTTCTTTTTGTTGATAAAACAGGAATTAGATGAAGTGAACAACTGTACCAAAGGCGAGGCTGAGATCAATGTAACTGCTGCTCCATCAGCATTGAACCACATCCATCCAAAGACAAGGAGATCTGAACGAATTGCTAAAAAGAGGCAGGGGATAGCTTGGCCTCGGTCAAAGTAAACAAGATGATAACTAAACAAAGGGGAGAGAATCCCTCAAGATCCTTCGATCCTGAGGGATCGTTGTTCAAACTCATCTTATTCCTTGTCTTGTCCATCAGGGTCTAATATATAAAGCAATGTCCTTTAGTGATGACGGGGTCAGAAAAAGTTCTTATATTCAGACATTTCCTCTGTAATATCATGTTCATTAACTCTCGGCTTTGAGAGAACAACCTTTGTAATAATTTATATTCGATTAATATCAAACTCACATTTCGTTTTATCTCTTAAGTTCTAAAGTAGCCCAGCAGTATTTCACTGGCGCTAAAGGCATGGCTCTGGTGGAATTACCTTTCTATTTGTATTTTTACTCTTTGCTTACTGTTGTGTGAAGTTGTGCTTAATGTTTATTTCGATTACAGAATTGATTGACTGTTTTTATATTGAATATAGACTCATTAACGAATTGCATTGCTATTTTATCCTTTGCAAGAAATACATTCGTTGTTCATTTATCTTGCTATCGTTATAAAAGCTTTGTTGTTCTATTTTCGATTCTAGTTGCCATTCTATTGGTTCATGATTTGTTATAATTGATTATTGTTGGCTGTTGATAGGATTGGAGTATAGAGATTAGTCGCTTAGAATTATAATTTCTGTTCAATTCATGTCGTTGTTCCATTTCTATTTATTGTTTATTTCTGATTTATAGTTTCAGATTAGCAGATAGATTGGTTATAGTTGCTGTGAATGCATAGGAATTACAAGTTGCTATTCCTTTCTATCCTTTGCAGTTCCTTTCAGTTATCTTTATCAGCAAGTATTTCGAGCTTGATTTCATTTCTATTTCTTTAAGAACAAGATCACCAACTGTAGAGAACACTAGTTACTGCTTCCAAGTTCCCAGATTGGTTATCTTGCCTCAGTGTGATTTCAATTGCATTGATTTCTAAGGGAAGGAGTTATTGCTACTGTATCCCTGATCGATGGTTTGCAGATCAATGTAGTTAAGATTTCAGAGCATTTCCATTTATGTTACTATAATTACATTTCTTTACAAGCATCTGTTTACTTTTGGATTTAACATTATGTACTACATCTTCATAACATTACTCTTAGTTAATTGCAGCCACAGATAGAGTACACTCTTGAAATAAAAAGTCGCTCCCAGATTGATAATTAATGTAGCCTAATTAGGTGTTCAAAAGATACCTTTTTATTACTCAATAGCACTGATCAGCCTCCCAGAGAATTCAGGTCTGAAGTTCTTGATGCCTTTAGGAAGACACCATCCCCAAGTGGAGCCACTGTTAGCCACCAATAAAATTTGTCATATCAAACGGTGGCTAAAACATTTTTGGAGTCTTCAAGAAACAAGTTTTATTGCTAAAAAGTGTTATCTCTTGAAGACTCATGAAGACATCATGCCCTCTGTTCAAAACCTCAATGTTGTTTCCATTTCCAACTAAGAAATTTTGTTGTCTTCCATGAAGAAAGACTACTGCAAAATCCATTGTTCCCCTCCCTCCATTTCAAAAATAACCTCCATTTTTACCCCATTTCATTCCCATAAAATTCCTCTATTTTTCATTTTTCCCATTTCCCCTTCATGAAATCCCCTTTACAGAGTTTAAAACTCCTTTTTGAACTTCGTCGAAACCCCCAAATCCATTGAAAACTTGAAAACATTTCATTAAAAACACCTTTTTTGTATTAGAGACTTAAGCCCCCTTGGGCTAAGTCCTAACCACTTCCCCATTATATGCCCTGGTGCTAGAACTAGGCGTTAAGCCATTTAAGCGCTTAAACGCATTGCAAAAATCCAAGCGCGCAAGTCTTTGTGCCATGAAAAAATTTTCGATGCGATTAAGCCCTATGCTTATATCCCCCAATCATATTATCGCTCCGTATAACCTGAGTGCCTGCAGTCGAGCGCTTAAACCTTGGAATAAAACCCTTCCGATTAATATTTTCCTTTGTAAAGTCATAAACCCACTTTTTCCAAGGTTTTTTCTAAATGCGTTGGAGTTATGTTTTTTAATGAAAAATGGGTAGATTGAAAGACCCGCATCAAAAAATTTGATGCGATTGAGCCCCATTTATATAAAATCCGCCCCGCTTTACTTCATATAACTAGCGCCCGGGACCAAGACTTAAGGCTCCCAAAGCGCTAATCGCATCGCAAATTTCAAATGGGTAGATTGAAAGACCAAGTTCGAAGTTCCGATTGCGATTGGCCCTTTTCATTTATAAGCCACGTGCCTATTATCCTTCGTATAGACCAAATGCCCTGCAGTTGGGCGCCATGATTTTCATATATATATATATCCTGCCCTGATGCATAAAACCTTTGTTTTTCATTTTAATTTTGGGTTTTTATATGTTTTAAAGGGGTTTCTTTCGGCTCATTTCTCAAACAATATTTGTCGTTGATCTTAAAGCCAATCAACGATCCGCGCATCATCGCATCGGGAATATCCAAAAGCGCATTTCGCGTATTTTATTTCTCCTCCCCGATTGATCATTCCCCGATCAATCAAGAGCTGTTGATCTCCTTCCCGCCTTCCCAGATCTAACGGCCCATATTTCACTCCGATCACAAGTCTTTCCTCCGCCTTTCAAACCCCTCCGATTCATTTCCCACCATCGATCTGATCTATAGATCGACGGTCAACACTTAATCGCATCGGCACCTCTAGAGTTCTTCCCCCCGCTGATCGCCGAGCCTTGATTCCATCTGGGCGGTCCACGTGTCTAGATCGGATGGTCCAAATCGATCCTCTGACTTTGGTTATATTTTATACACCTTGCTCCTAATGTTTTTTTTGGAAAATCACAGCCGTTGATCTATGCAGATCAATGGCCCTTATTAACCCATCTTCCTCCATTGTATTATTCCGTTTACACCCCCAGATTTAATCTCCGCCGTTCAAATCTCAGATCTGACGGCCCAGATTGAAGCCACCCATCCTCGTACCACCTGCGCATCTTTCCAAATTCGCGTTCATTCTCCACCGTCAGATCTAAGGTTCCAGATCTGACAGCCCACATTCTATATCATGTGGTTTTCAGCACGATGGTTAATTTCCCAAAGGCCACATGAAATAGGCGGTTTTCTGATGCCACATGTCAGGCGCAGACGCATATCAGATTCCAAAGGGAAAAATTTCCTACCCGCCCTTTTGATGTGCGAAAATAGTGGTTTATCTCCCTGAAACCACTTTCCCTCTTTTCTGTTATGTGTTATCGCGCACGCCCTCCACCGTTGATCTCTGCAGATCAATAGTTCAGATTTAAACCTTCATTTACATATTGCCCTCCACCTATTCCAAAAGTGTTTAACATAAAATCTCTGCCATTGATTTTGTAGGCTGATCTCATCCGACGGCCCACGATCATCCCGAACCCCAAACTCCGTTTTCACCATATTTTCCTCCGAAACAAAGGTTTTTAACCCATTTCTTCACTTTTCTTCTATTTTCCATATAAAGTGACCCCTTCGCTTTATTTCCTTCTAGATCGCTCTCGACCGTCGATCTTTGCAGATCGACGGATCTGACTTATTTTCTCCCTCTGCTCTCCTTTGACCTCCTCTAAAAAATCTCCATCGTTGGATGCTGCCATCCAACGGCCACGCTCCTCCCCACAGCCTTCAAAGTAGTTAAACCCAATAACGCAAGATTTCTTAATATTTTGTGTATTTGGCAGGTTTCAAATGTTTTTCCTATAATAATAAAGGAAAAGAAAGCTGAGGGTGACGATCCTCTGAATTTCTGTTTATCAAAGGGAAATAAATATAAAGGGTCCGGAAACACGTTTCATCAATGCTTCATGGTCATTGATGCCATATAAGCCCTGTGCGGCCCTGCACATCAACAATACACACAGCAATGCATTAAATAATTAAAATAGTAGCAGTGTCGAAGACAAAACACAGCAGAATAGAGGATTGAAGATAGTTTTGGGGATTAAGACTAAGATTGATTATCAAAAGCCTAATCCTCCAAATTAAAACACAGTTAAAAGAAAATCATCAATGTTTATCAGACATAAAGGCCTCCACCACCACATCAGAGGCCAATTGATTCCTTTCAGCTACCTAATGCCACCTGTAGCCTCAATGCATTCAATAGAAGCCGAGTTATTATTAGAATATCAGATATTCACCTCAACATAACCGAATAGTTAATTCTTCCAAAGGAAATTAATGCAAAAAATATCAGTAGAGTTATTACAACATGAAACAGAGCCTTAAAAGTCAACAAAAGCTCCACCGAGCTTAAATCTTAAATGTAAATCAATTAATATAGATAAACATCTGTAAACTTCTCCATCAAGCCCCTCAAAGGCCGAGAAGTCATTAATCTGTATTAATTGACCTGGGAGATCTTTTTTCCTCTCCCACCTCCTCATTTCTTCTATAAATACTTCTGTAGAAGATGAGAAAATGTTGGTTGTAGAACTTTGAAATATACTTGTGCTCGAAACTTCTGATTTTAAATAGTGTTCAAAGGCTCTTGAAGCTCTGCTTGTGATAGAATAGTTAGGCTGAGTAGTGAAGATGATTGCTAACCTGAAGCACTGGACTTAAAGTTGTAACTGGTTTGAAGCATCAATACAAGCTGATTTATGAGATCCTGTTCTATGTCGACGGTGATGTTATTTCTTATTGTAAATTGTTATTTTGTTTTTGTTTCCACTTTGTTCATCTTCTCTGATAAATAACAACAAACATAGAGTTAGGATTTACGGTATATCAGTACCCTTCTTTGACTAATAAGATTTATCTGAATGTTTTCTTCCGAATTGTGTTATTTAGGAATGATTTAATTCAGTTTGAGCAGCTAGGAATGTTGGCGTTCCCTCGTCCTACTGTCTTAGCTAAATATTGTTTCTGAATGTTATTTTCAGTTTATGTTAAGTAGAGATGAACTAAGGAAGATATGGTGAGCCCTGGTCCTAGTTTTATCCCAAAAGACTATCTAAAATTTTCCCTAAGAGTTCGTCAAAAGCTGGCTAGTTTCGAAGTACTTACCAGATCTTAGACCATTATTTGTTATCATTTGTGTTTCCCTCGTGTTTAAATGTTTTTCTATTGAAAGTATATCAAAGGCTGGCTAGTTTCAAAGTACTTACCAGATCCTGGGCTGCTCTTTGTTCGTCATTTGTTTAATTCCCTTCCTTTTTTGTATCATTTCATTCCATAAATCAACTTTAAAGAGAACCTTAGACATAGATGACTTGCCCCATAGACCACTCTTTAACCTGGTTGTTTCAATTAAAACCCTATTATGACTCCATAGCCCAATGGACTAAAACTTGCAATTATCCATCTTTTTGGCCAGAGCTTGTTCTATTTTCTTGCAACTTCTGACCTTTGAAACTCTTTCTATTTAGAACTTTCCACTCAAATAATAATCATGCTAAACCATCCAAAACAAACAAAAACCCCTGGCCTTCATAACTAGCCTAACATCATTACCCAAAATTCAAAGAAAAATCCATCTTTGTACTTATTGGAGAGATCCCTCTCCATATTCAGGAGGGCTAGATCCTAGAATCCCAAAGTGGTTGAAACAGTGTTTCTCCCTGCTGTCAGAATTTTCCAATCTTGTTGATTACAGGGAGCTAACATTTCTGGTGACTCCGCTGGGGATTAAGTTATTTGCTTATTGAAAAATTTAAATATCTCAGAAACCCCTTTACTCACTAAACAATTGGTATATTAACCAGTTGAGCCACCAGCAACTAACATTTCTGGCGACTCCATTGGGGACTTGGGTCGAATTTTCATCTTAGGTTCCCTTAAAAACTTCATAAAACCTTGTGAGTAAAATAAGCCTTTTCAAGCACTACCAAGTAATGGTAATCATAATGAAGCTTGTTTGAATCAGTGAAAAACTAGGCAGACCCTAGGATTCTCTTAAGACTTTATCTAACCTTGAAAAATCAGCTAGCTTAGCCATAAGAGTAGACTGTTTTTGTCTCATAACCGTAGCTAAGTTGTGAATCATATTTAGGACACTCTTAGAAACCACACAACTGAAAAATAACTCATAAAACCAAAAAATATTTCAGATTGGAATTCAATAAACATGGTGGTAGACCATAAAACCTTTTACCTCCAAAAGAGCTAAAAACTCCCACTTGGTGACTCCACAATCCTCAACAGACCTTAAGACTCCACTGGGAAGAACCCTTATCTTTGTAATATCATTCAAACTCAGTTAGAGGACTGTAGGATTAAAATTTGTGTAAAACAGATTAGTTAACCTCTTAAAGACTGTCATATCTAGTTGAACTCTTCTTATTTTCTAGGGTCTAAAAAACACAGCATAGTGGCTCCTAGAAAGATTCATACTAGAGCCTATCCTGACCCTCACCCACCTGAGATAGTTGATAACCCATAAATTATCCTTAGGAAGTCTCCTAAGATAAATTTTTCAATTGTTTTTAGATCACCCTTGAGAGCTAATTCAGTTCTTGAAAACCTTGCAGCTCTACAAGAAAAACATGGTGGTAGAACCATAAAACATTTTACCTCCTTACGAGCTAAAATTTTTCCACCTAGCGACTCCACACTCTGAAACTCCCAAAAGACCAAATGAATCCACTGGTAGAAGACCTTGAACTGATTGAACAGACACAGTGACCTATTTTTCTGATTTACAAACATGGATCTAGATATAGACCTAGATGACAAACACATGATCATGATGGAAAAGTTGATGTACATGCTTGGAAGAAGGGTGGATAGGTTTATGGCTAATTTAAACATTGGTGATCTAGAAAATTATATGCCTTTCCCTGAGCAAATGCAAACTCTACCACTACAAGACATGTATGATGAACATGATTACAGAGAAAATAATCAAGGAAAATTTATAATCACGATGGAAAATATGATGCATATGCTTGGGAAAAGAATGGATAGGTTGATGGCTAATATGAAAATGGATGATCTAGAGCGAGCTATGTTTTCCCTTGATCAAACACAAGCCCAATCACCTCAAGATCAAGAGAGTGACCAAGCTATGAATTATGATCAACACTTTATAGAAAATGATGAGCAAACTTATACAGAAAGAAATAAAGAAGGCTGTCATGAAATTTTGGATTGCCTTCCTATATCTTGTACTATGCCGATAGGAGATCTTCACAATCAAATTTTGATTACCAATAGTGAGCAGTGCTTTGAGGAAACGACAGAAAATCCTCAAATTTTTCCTGCAAGTGCAAGTCAAGATCCCCTAGAAGAGGCTCAAGAGAACATCCAGCCTCAAAATCAACCTTTACAAGAGACAGAGAACTGATGTACTTCTGTTCAAAGGGACATAGAAATATTCTCCTCGTTGATAGAAGAAGAGATAGATCAGACCATTAATAAACAGTCATTCTTTGAAACTTATTGCAAAACAAATACTCTTGCTCATTCACGAAGAGAAATATGTTGTAAAGATGCAGAGAGTTCTTTTGTTGGTCATAAAATACAGGGCAGCTCTTCTTCCATTTATACTCAAAGAAAAATATCTCCTTTGACAAAAGAACGAATTGATCAAATACTAAGCAAACAGCTACCCTCCAAACCATCATCTAAACCAGAAATTCATAAACATGGTGCCTATTCCACAGAACAATCCAATGGCACTCGAGACATAGAGGATAGGAAATAAATCAATGATAATAATGAAACTAGTCCTCTTTGGAATATGAATTTTGATGGGTTATGTACTAAAACTAATGCAGATGCAGGAATATGGCCTTACAATACATGAAACAATTATTCTGGAGCCTATTCATACAAACTGAATTTTCAATGCACAACTGACATGGTAGAGTATGAGGCACTTCTCTTAGGGCTACACTTATTGAAAAAACTAGCAGCCCAGAAGATAACAGTTCACGGAAATGCAGAATTGGTAATTAGGCAAGTGAAAGAAGAATGCATGGTTGAACATCCCAGACTTAAAGCCTACAAGGATGATACCATATATTTATTAAAATATTTTAAATATTTCCAACTTATCCTTGTTCCTAAAGACCAAAACAGTTTTGCTAATGGATTAGCCTTTATGGCTTGTACATGTCTAAGAACTTGGGAGAGCAAACAATATACAATTCAAGAAAAAATTAGACCAGCTGTCCCAAACAATAAAATATACTGGCAAAAATTTGAAGGAGAAAAACAAATAGCAGACCATCCTACTGAGGATATGCTTTCTTTTCAAGGAGAGACTTCTCCATTCAATAATGTTAATTTGTCATTTGAGGAACCTGAGTTTACATCAGAAGTAAGCATAGATTTAAAGAAAGAAGATACTTCACTTTTTACTATTTTACAGGTTAAGGATGATGATACTCCCCAGCCACATACTGACAACGCAGTCCTCAAAGCTGAAGTCTTGGAAACACACAATCTACCAGACATGGAGAGCCGAAAAGAAGAGAACCTCCATATTTTCTTTGTTGATCCTTTGGAAAAGTGTGTGGAAGTCCCAACCGGCTCAAATTATGAAGCATGGATCCTTTGCAAGAGCTAGAGACATGAAAAGCTGTCACCTCCTGTGATAGTCTTAATTTTGAAGATTAATCTTCAAAATGTACTATGGATACCTCTAACAAGTAGCTAGAGTTTCTTCTTCTTTATGACATTACTCAACTGGCTACATTGGCACTTTTGTATCACATGAAGATGTAAATACTCCATGTTAGAATAGGTTAGATAGGAATGTCAATATAGCTCAGTTTTAAGCATTTATATAGTTGTTGATTTTTTGTCTCTGAAAAAAAATAAAAAATACAAAAATACAAGAACAACAAAAAGATAAAATAGGGCAGATTGCAAAAAAAATAAAGGTACAACCCCATACCAAGAAAAATAGAAACAAATCTGAAAGTGTGCAAGCTTAAATTCCACTCCTGAAGAACACGCTTCTAGTTAGTCAAACAACCTAATCTTGACTAATTAGTTTTAAATTTACTGCTGATAAGATAGTGAATTCGATTTGCCAAACTGTTTAATCTTGACTTATCAATAGGTAGATTAGGCTAGAAATTAAAGGTTCAAACATGTTCAAAATATGAACCCATGATTCCAAAACATAAATGACTCAAATCTATTTAAATTTCTGAGTCAAAAAAGAAGAATATCTCGTTCTAATCAGCTCAAAATCCGAACTAGTTGATAGAAGAAGAACAGCTCAAACAAGAGTCAAAACAGAGCTGTAAAAAAGATGAAGTGCTTGAACTTTCAAATCTTAAGCCTTCCATTTTGTTTTAATTTTCTGCAAAATAATATCTATGTGCAGCTTGTTTTTTATGCCATAGATCAGCATCAAGTTAGACTGTTCAATCCTGACTTGTATGCTTTTGAATTTCTGTTTTAGAAATTAGAGAATAAAAATATGTTAGACTGTTTCATCCTAACAGATTGGTAGAATAGGTAGAGAAGCATATGGACTCAATTGTTTAATCTGAGTTCCTGGAGAAATAAGGAGTAGAAATATATTAGATTTTTTGTTTTCAAAAGAATAAAATGTTGTGAAAAGAGTTTGCCAATCCAAGTGCACTCTAATGAAGAAAAAATGTTAGATCAGTAGGATTGGGTAGGTATAAATCTTGTTGATGAAAGATCCATTGTTTTTGTCGCTTCTAATATGTTTTCAGAGCAAAAGAAGATCATTCAAGAAAATAAAGGCAGTCCAATGGATGAGGCACTGATCAGCCTCCCAGAGAATGCAGGTCTCAAGTTCTTGATGCCTTCAAGAAGGCACCATCCCCAAGTGGAGCCACTGTTAGCCACCAATAAAATTTGTCATATCAAATGGTGGCTAAATTTTTTTTGGAATCTTCAAGCAACAAGTTTTATTGCTAAAAAGTGTTATCTCTTGAAGACTCATGAAGACATCATGCCCTCTATTCAAAACCTCAATGTTTTTTCCATTTCCAACTCAGAAATTCTACTGTCTCCCATGAAGAAATACTGCTGCAAAATCCATTGTTCCCCTCCCTCCATTTCAAAACTAACCTCCATTTTTACCCCATAAAATTCCTCTATTTTTCATTTTTCCCATTTCCCCTTCATGAAATCCCCTTTACAGAGTTTAGAACTCCTTTTTGAACTCTGTCGAAACCCCCAAATCCATTGAAAACTTGAAAAAATTTCATTAAAAACACCTTTTTTGTATTACAGACTTAAGCCCCCTTGGGCTAAGTCCTAACCACTTCCCCATTATATGCCCTGGTGCTAGAACCAGGTGCTAAGCCATTTAAGCACTTAATCGCATCGCAAAAATCCAAGCGCGCAAGTCTTTGTGCCATGACAAAAGTTCCGATGTGATTAACCCATGTGCTTATATCCCTCGATCATATTATCGCTCCATATAACCTGAGTGCCCGCAGTCGGGCGCCTAAACCTTGGAATAAAACCCTTCTGATTAATATTTTCCTTTGTAAAGTCATAAACCCACTTTTTCCAAAGTTTGGTCTAAATGCGCCGGAGTTATAATTTTTAATGAAAAATGGGTAGATTGAAAGACTCGCATCAAAACTTCCCATGCAATTGAGCCCCATTTATATAAAATCCCCCCCCCCCCCACTTTACTTCATATAACTAGCACCCGGGACCAAGACTTAAGGCTCCCAAAGCGCTAATCGCATCGCAAATTTCAAATGGGTAGATTGAAAGACCAAGTCTGAAGTTCCAATTGCGATTGGCCCTTTTCATATATGAGCCCCAGTCCTATTATCCTTCACATAGACCAAAGGCCCCGCAGTCGGGTGCCATACTTCCTTTTCATATATATATATATATATATATATATATATATATATATATATATATATATATATATATATATATATATATATATATATATATATATATATATATATATATCCTCGCTCGATGCATAAAACCTTTGTTTTTCATTTTAATTTTGGGTTTTTCTATGTTTTAAAGTGGTTTCTACCAGCGCATGTCTCAAAAAATATCTGCCGTTGATCTTAAAGCCAATCAACGATCCCCGCATCATCGCATTGGCAATATCCAAAAGCACATTTCGTGTATTTTATTTCTCCTCCCCGATTGATCATTCCCCGATCAATCGAGAGTCGTTGATCTCCTTCCCAGCTTCCCAGATCTAACGGCCCATATTTCGCTTTGATCGCAAGTCTTTCCTCGCCTTTCGAACCCCTCCGATTCATTTCCCATCATCGATATGATATGTAGATCGACGGTCAGCGCTTAATCGCATCGACACCTCTAGAGTTCTTCCCCCTGCCGATCGCCAAGCCTCGATTGCATCTGGGCCATCCACGTGTCCAGATCTGACGGTCCAAATCGATCCTCCGACTTTGGTTATATTTTATACACCCTGCTCCTAATGTTTTTTTGGAAAATCATAGCCATTGATCTCTGTAGATCAACAACCGTTATTAACCCGTCTTCCGCCATTGTATTATTCCGTTTATCCCCCCAGATTTAATCTCCGCCGTTCAAATCTCAGATCTGACAACCCAGATTGAAGCCACCCATCCTCGTACCGCCCGCGCATCTTTCCAAATTCGCACTCGTTCTCCACCGTTAGATTTGAGGTTCCAGATCTGACGGCCCACATTCTATATAGCGTGGTTTTTAGCACGATGGTTAATTTCCCAAAGGCCATCCGAAATAGGTATTTTTTTGATGCCACGTGTCGGGCAGGGATGCATATCACATTCCAAAGGGCAAAAATTCCTACCCGCCCTTTTGCTACGCGAAAACAGTGGTTTATCTCCCTGAAACCACTTTCCCTCTTTTCCGTTATGTGTTATCGCGCACGCCTTCCACCGTTGATCTCTGCAGATCAACGGTTCGGATTTAAACCTTCATTTACATATCGTCCTCCTCCTATTCCGAAGGTGTTTAACATACAATCTCTGTCGTTGATTTCATAGGTCGATCTCATCCGACGGACCACGATCATCCTGAACCCCAAACTCCGTTTTCACCATATTTTCCTCCGAAACAAAGGTTTTTTACCCATTTCTTCGCTTTTCTTCTATTTTCCATAGAAAGTGACCCCTTCACTTTATTTCCTCCTAGATCACTCCCGACCGTTGATCTTTGCAGATTGACGGATCTGACTTATTTTCTCCCTCTACTCTCCTTTGACCTCCTATAATGAATCTCCACCGTTGGATGCTGCCATCCAACGGCCATGCTCCTCCCCACAGCCTTCAAAGAAGTTAAACCCAATAACGCAATATTTCTTAATATTTTGTGTATTTTGTAGGTTTCAAATGTTTTTCCCATAATAATAAAGGAAAAGAAAGTCGAGGGTGAAGATCCTCTGCATTTCTGTTTATCAAAGGGAAAGAACTATAAAGGGTCCAGAAACACATTTCATTAATGCTTCATGGGCATGTATGCCATATACGACCTGTGCAGCCCTCCACATCAACAAGACACACATAAATGCATTAAATAATTGAAAGAGTATTAGTGTCGAAGACAAAACACAACAGAATAGAGGATTGAAGACAGTTTGGGGGATTACAGCTAAGATTGATTATCAAAATCCTAATCCTCCAAATTAAAACATAGTTAAAAGAAAATCATGAGTGTTTGTCAGATAGAAAGGCCTCCACCACCATATCAGAGGCCAATTGATTCCTCTCAGCTACCTAATGCCACCTGTAGCCTCAATGCATTCAACAAAAGCCGAGTTATTATCAGAATATCAGATATTCACCTCAACACAACTGAATAGTTAATTATACCAAAGGAACTTAATGCAAAAAATATCAGCATAGTTATTACAACATGAAACAGAGCCTTAAAAGTCAACAAAAGCTCCACCGAGATTAAATCTTAAATGTAAATAAATTAATACAAATAAACATCTGTAAAATTCTCCATCGAGCCCCTCAAAGGCCGAGAAGTCATTAATCTGTATTAATTGACCTGGGAGAACTTTTATCCTCTCCCACCTCCTCATTTGTTCTATAAATACTTCTGTAGAAGATGGGAAAATGTTGGTTGTAGAACTTTGAAATATACTTGTGCTTGAAACTTCTGATTGTAAATAGTGTTCAAAGGCTCTTGAAGCTCTGCTTGTGATAGAATAGTGAGGCTAAGTAGTGAAGATGATTGCTAACTTGAAACACTAGAATTAAAGCTGTAACTGGTTTGAAGCATCAATACAAGCTGATTTATGGGATCCTAGTCTATGTCGACGATGATGTTATTTCTTATTGTAAATTGTTATTTAATTTTTGTTTCCACTTTGTTCATCTTCTCCGATAAAGAACAACAAACATAGAGTTAGGATTTACTGTATATCAATACCCTTCTCTGACTGATAAGATTTATTTGAATGTTTTCTTCCGAATTGTGTTATTTAGGAATGATTTAATTCAGTTTGAGCAGTTAGGAATGCTGACGTTCCCTTGTCTTACTGTCTTAGCTAAATATTGTTTTTGAATGTTGTTTTCAGTTCATGTTAAGTAGAGATGAACTAAGGAAGATATGGTGAGCCCTGGTCCTAGTTTTATCCCAAAAGACTATCTGAAATTTTCCCTAAGAGTTCGTCAAAAGCTGGCTAGTTTCGAAGTACTTACCAGATCTTAGACCATTCTTTGTGATCATTTGTGTTTCCCCTATGTTTAAATGTTTTTCTATTGAAAGTATATCAAAGGCTGGCTAGTTTCGAAGTACTTACCAGATCCTGGATTGCTTTTATGTTTTTCTTAAGTGTTCGTCAAAGGCTGGCTAGTTTCAAAGTACTTACCAAATCCTGGGCTGCTCTTTATTCTTCATTTGTTTAATTCCCTTCCTTTTTTTATCATTTCATTCCATAAATCAAATTTAAAGAGATCCTTAGACATAGATGACTTTCCCCATAGAACACTCTTGAACCTGGTTGTTTCAATTAAAACCCTCTTATGACTCCATAGCCCAATGGACTAAAACCTGCAATTATCCATGTTTTTGGCCAAAGCTTGTTCTATTTGCCTGCAACTTCTCACCTTTGAAACTCTTTCCATTTAGAACTTTCCACTCAAATTATAATCATGCTAAACCATCCAAAACAAACAAAAACCCTTGCCCTTCATAACTAGCCTAATATCATTACCCAAACTTCAAAGACAAATCCATCTTTGCACTTATTGGAGAGATCTCTCTCTGGATTCAGGAGGGCTAGATCATAGAATCCCAAAGTGGTTGAAACGGTGTTTCTCCCTGTTGTCGGATTTTTCCAATCTTGATGATTACAGGGAGCTAACATAAGTTATTCTAATGACTCAAAATTTTCCTCGATTCTCTAAATATGAGTGAAAATCAAAGCATGACATCCTTGGTATCATATGTTGAAGTATGTAGGGTTCTTCACAATTTTCAGAAGGATAAAATCCCATAGCCTAATGGTTGTTCTATGGAATTTTTTCTTTGGTTGGACAAAATATTGGGGGTTGATCTCTTAAGGGTGATTGAGGATTATTTACATATTGGGTGGATGATTAACTCAATTAACTCAACCATTATCGCCCTCATTCCCTAATCAAAGGAACATCTAACTTTTCATGACTTTCGACCTATTGCATATATAAATCTATTGCCAGGATCATTACTGCTAGGATTAAGTCAACTCTCTCCCAGTATATATCAAAAGCATAGTTCTCTTGTTTGGAGGGTAGGAATTTACATGACGCTATAGGAATTTCTCAAGTAGTACTCCACAACTTAAAATCATGGGAAATCAAAGGGTTGGTGATAAAAAATGAACTATCAAAAGCCTATGGTAGATTTATTTTGATTTATATTTGACTTCTCCTTATGTATATGGGTTTTGAAGTGCCCATTACAAGATAGGTTATGAGTTGTATTACCATGGTGCCATTTGTGGTCCTTAACAATGGTTTAGCCTCATATTTCTTTCATGCACAACATGGCCTTCGATGAGGCTTTCCCCTTTCTCCTCTTTTGTTTTTGTTGATTGTAGAGGGACTCAACAGGTTATTATCTAAAGTTAAAAGAAGGGGTGCTCTAAGAGGATATCTAATGGCTAATGAGTTGAAATTCACTCACCTTCTGATAATGGAAAACATATTTATTTTGTGTGATGGATTAATACATGACCCAAAAACCATCCAAGAGGCCCTTTATTTGTTTCAAAAGGCTATGAGAATGTAAATAAATGTTTTTAAGTCTACTCTCTTACCTCCTGGCCTATCCAGGGATGAATTTATGAATATTTAAAACATGTTTCCATATCAATCTAAATATTTTTATGATGGCCTAAAATACCTGGGCTTCCAATTAAAACCCAATGATTATAGAAATGTTGATTGGTCCTGGCTTATTACAAATATTGAAATGAGATTAAAGGTTTGTAGTTTGAGGTGGTTTTCCAAATCAAGCAAGTTGGTCCTTGTTAAATATATTTTATAAGCTATTCCAATATTTTAGATGTCTCTATCATCGATCCCTAAAGGTATTTTGAATATTGTATGCCAAGTTTTCTATATATTCTTATATCTTAGATCCAAATAAGGAAGAGTTTTCCCATGGGTAAGGTGGGATAAAATTACTTTTTGAAGATTTGGGGTAGATGGGGTTTAAAAAAACTCCCATCCTTTGGAAAGGCCATGGTTGCAAAAGTAGGATAGAGGTTGATTTCTACCCATATTTTGTGGGAAATTGTGGTTACAATAAATATATCCACCCATGCCCCCTCGATGAATGGGTATGTTTTCCCGACAAGAGGAGGTCAAAATATTGGTTATCTGGAAAGTTGTGTTGAGTCCTCCTTTTTAGTGATTAAAGAAAGTTTTGTGTGGAATGTTGGAAATGGGGTAAAGGTGAAGATTGGAATGGATCCCTGGGTGGTATGTGGGGAACTCTTTTAGTTTCCTCGTGAGATGGTAATATTATTAAATTATAATGGTATTATCATACTAAATCAGGTGGTTGATCCCACTCGTACATAATTATAGGCATAACAATGGATGAATTCCAATTAACTCAATATACAAGAAAAATTTGTAGAATTGTGGCATAATTATACCATCACTTTGAATAATTATCATGTTTTCCTCAGAGATAGGCGATATTTCTTATTCTGGGTTCACTCTCTATCTCAAGAATATATTCCTAAAATGGGCTATTTTTTATTATTATAGAAAACCAGAAACCTGAGGTGATGACCTGGTGGTGGAAAAAAGTATGGAAGCTATGTTGTCCTAGAAAATCCCACATTTTCCAATGTTGTATACTAGAAAATAAGGTACCTACTGAGGATAAATTTAAGAAAAAAGGAGTTTGGAAGGTCCCATTTGGTGCGTCCTATGTAAATATGGGGAGGAAATGGTCGATCGCTTATTAATTTATTTCCCTTTTCAATTGGACTATGGATCTTGATAAAAAGAAAATTGGGGTTTCTTGCAAGTTGGAAGGGGGAAAATTTAAATGATACCTGGATGTCATGGTGGGATCGGGCTTCCCCAAATTTTTTTAGAAGTATCCCCCCACCCCCCCCCCCCCCCCCCCCATAAATTGGGGAATGTGACTTGCTTGAAATAATGGTATTTTTTAGGACATATATTCCTCTCCTGATATTATGATGCCTCAGGATTTGGCTATTTATTATCTTCTTGTTGACTTGAAATTTGTGCATATTCCACATAATAAAATCGCATAACATATTGAACATTATTTCCTATGCACCTATTTTGGTGGGGCCTCTTTATTTGGAGGTGAATACAAAGGGGGGGAGCGGTTATCAATCTACAAGAAAATAATTCTTAAAAACTTTAGAGTGGATTTGGAAAATGATCCAACCATTTATGCAGAGATCTTTACTCTTAAGCCACTTCTCCTTTTTGTTATTAAGAAATAATGTCATCAAATTCGGGTTTTTGGAGATTCTATACTTGTCATAAATAGGTTCAATGATATTCAGAGATGTCGCGTGCACACATTGTCGCCTATTTTAGAAAAGGGATTTTAATCCAAAACAAGATTTTGATCATATATATTATCGTCACATATATAGGGAATGAAACATAAAATCAAACTCCTTATCTAAGGCTGATGCTTTACAGGATTTGGGCACTTGGAAGATAACTAAGAAGATAGGAGAATCAAAATCAAAATAATATCACATGCCCTTCATATAGGGCCTGTAACTGGAGCAACAAGAGGACTAATCTTTTTTTTACTACTATTTTTAATTATGTTATTTCCAAGTACAATGGATGGATATTGTATATATTTATGCTCTTTTTATTAGACGGGTCTTAGACGTGATTGGTCTTGTATATCAAGTATGTATTTTTTTATGTTTTTTCTTATGTTTTGAGACAAGTTATGGGCACGGTAGGGTCTATAAACTAGGCCTAAATTTTTTAGTCTCGGGTCGCTAACAACACACTTTTTGAATGCACATGGTGCATATACTAAATGTAATTTCCATTTTTGTTAATGAAATTACTATAGTTCCTTCGAAAAAAATGAATTTAGAATTAATATATAAATTAAGCATACATACATTTTAAAAAACATGTAATAACATTATTAACCATGTAGATTTACCTCATTTCCTTGGAAAATCTTAATATGTAATTAAACTTTGTTACAATACCATGGCTTATCAATACCAGATGCCCAAAAAACCAATAACTCATTTTATATGACATTTTTTCTAATTAATCAATTTAATTAAAAGGAAAAAATGGCATAACTACTTTGGAAATAAGTCTCAACATTTGATTTGTGAATACTAATAAGAATATTCTAGAATGTTCCATGAAGGTTAAATCTTTACCATCCACCTAATAATCATTGATAATCAAATTACAATTTTTGAAGCCCTATTCCAAAACATGGCTATTTGTATAACTAGTGTATCCATATAAATTAAATAGTTAGTAAACACATATAGACATCAAACCATAATAAACATCAAAACAATTACTTAATGATACATCTCAAGTTGCTAAAATTAAAGAAAAAAAAACTAAATTATAACTTTATTTTAAAATATTTTATTATTATTAATGATAAAAACAATTCATATATAATTTAAACATATATACATTTTTAAAAACATGTAATTAGCATAGCTACATAAATTAAATGGCTGGTAAACACTGATAATAAAAAAAATCCATGATAAGCATCATAACACTTACTTCATGATAGATTAAAGATTGCTATAATAATAAATTAAAAAATCATAAAAATAAACTATATTGTAACTTTAATTCAAATTATCATTATTATTATACAAGTTAAACATATACATTTAAAAAAACACATTGTCATAATATCATGGCTTATCAATACCACATACTCAAAAAACCATAATTGATTTCATATGACACTTGTTCATATGAAATTTTTTAATTAATCATATTAATTAAAAGGGAGAAAAGAGCATAACTACTTTGGAAATCAATATAAACCTTTGATTTGTGAATAATACTAAGAATATGCTAAAACTTTACATGAGATTTAAGTCCCTACAATCCATGTAATAATTATTGATAATTAAATTAAATTTTTGGAAACCCTATTAAAAAATAGACATGTAACAAGATTCTTAGTCATGGGCTAATGCTATGGCCTATCAATACCACATGCCTGAAAATCATAACTCATTTCATATGACACTTATTCATATAACTCATTTTGTTTGACACTTATTCATATGACATAATATTAAGTGGTGTCTATTTTGGAATATAGCTTGGAGAATTTTAATTTTATTATCAATAATTATCAGGTGGATGGTAGAGATTTAATCTCCATTAAATATTTTATAATATTCATAGTAATTTACACAAATTAACTGTTGATATTTGTCTTCAAACTGGTTATTAAATTATTTAATTATAGGTATAGATTCATGTTAACCATGGATCTACCAAGTGTAGAGACAGTTTAAATTATTTGATATGAAAATGACTCTTAAAGTGAAAAGATTGAAAAAGGTTTATGCATCTAGAGATTCAATCCCTCCTTGTCTTTGATAAATCCCTCCTTAAGGTATATATATATAATTTAAAGTCCATTTTTAAATGCCTAATTAGATACAATTCTTAAAAATTTCCTTGGGCATTTAGATTTTTTACATTACACTATTTAAATTTCAACAAATATTTATAGATTTCAAACAAATTTGATCAAAAAATATACCTGAAGAAAAGACCAAAATGTAAAATTATGAAACTGTTGGGTGTGGAGCCTGGTTATCTTCTTTATTTAGATGCATCGCCGCATTTGACCGTGTTCTTAACGGGGTGGCAACGCCGCCCCTCGTTTTATCATTGTTAGGGGGGTCTAGGGGGGTGGTGTCGAAATTTTGGATTCTAGCTAGTGTGTATCTTTTACAGCTTCAACTCTCCATCTTCCAACACTGACCGTATGAAATGGTACAGAGGCTAGTAAAGAAATAATTTGGTTACAAAGGTTTATGGATGAATTGGGTAAGAAGCAGGAGTTAGGAATGTTATACAATGATAGCTAGAGTGCGATTCATCTTGCAAAGAACTCAACATTTCATTCCATGACTAAACACATACATCTCAAGTACCATTTCATATGGTCAATGTTAAAAGATGGAGAGTTGAAGCTGGAAAATATACACACTAGCCATAATCATGTAGATATGATAACAAAAGTTGTAACCAGGGAGAAACTGATATTCTACTTAGTTTCAATTGGTATTCAAATATGATGATGAAGATGAGAGACAACCAGGTCCAAAGTGGAGTCATTATCCAACAAATGAAGTAGCAGTGGAGTTGCTACAATTAGTCTCCAAATGGGAGATTGTTGGGTGTGGAGCCTAATTATCTTCTTTATTTAGATGTATCGCCACATTGGACCCCTGTTCTTAACAGGGAGGCAACACTGCCCGTCATTTGATCATTGTTAGGGGGTCCACAGCAGGGCTGACGACGACCTTTTGGATCCCCCCTTGGCAGGGGGTTTCAGGGGCAGTGCCCCCAAAGCTAAAAAAAAAATGTAAAATTTAGTCAATCTAGGTCATTCATTAGGCAGATGATCTAACGGTAGAAGTTATGTTTAATTTAAGGTTTTTTTCCCTAGAAGGCAACCACTCTCTTGTATGAGGGAATTGTATTGCGTCTATGTATTGTGTGTGTATTCTTAACGATAAATATAAAGGGATATTGTGTGAGAGAGTAGATGATATTACAATGAATTTTTTGTGGGTTGTGTCTCTTAATTTTGCTAGATAATAAAAGGAAGGAATAGCTATTTCCGTGGATGTAGCCCAAGTTAGGTGAGCCACATATATATGTGTCTCTCTTATTTTATATGTTATTTATGTGTTTGTGTTTTCACATATTTTATGTGTTCCATTTCTTTATAATATATAATTTTCTAACAACTGGTATCAAAGTTGAAGGTTTATTTGGTTAATAAACTCGCGGGAAAGAAGGGTTCCTCATTTGAGTAGAAGCAATGGCAGAAAATGGTAGGTTTAGGGTCAAGATATTTAACAACCAAAAATACCCGTTGTGGAAGATGCAAATGGAAGATTATCTGTATCAGAAATATCTATACCTACCATTGAAAGGAAAAAAAAAATTTCTTTGAGTATGACAGACAAAGAATGCGAGTTTCTTGACAGAAAGGCACTTGGAAAAATATGGTTCTTCTTGGTGGCGTCGGTAGCCTTCAATATTTCGAAGTAAACAAAAACAGAGGATTTAATGATGGCATTGGCGAAACTTTATGAAAAACCCTTAGCCTCAAATAAGGTATCTCTTATTAAATGTTTATTTAATATGAAGATGTCAGAAGGTGGATTTGTTGCTGACCATTTAAATGAATTTAATACGGTTACCAGTCATATAAATTTTGTAGGGGTAAACTCTTATGATGAAGTTAGGGATCTTTTATTTCTATTCTCATTGCCAAAAATTTGGAATGGTTTAGTTATGACCATTAATAACTTTGTCTCTAGAACTAGTACTTAAAAGTTTGATTATGTTGTCGATGTTATCCTTAGCGAGGAAATGCGACGGAAAAAATCTGGTGAGACATAGGGTAATTCTTTGAGTGTAGAGACTAGAGGGAGAAAAATGGAAAGAGGAAAGAGCTTAGGATATCATAGTAAATCAAGGAAAGGAATATCTAAGTCTAGATCGGGGATAGTTTGCTAGCAATGCAAGAAGAAAGGACACCCAAAGAAATATTGTAAGTCTCGGAAGGGAAAATAAGGAGATGCACAACAAAGAAACATTCATGAAGCAAATGTGACAGGTGATGTGTTACAAGATTCTTTGATTCTTTCTTTAGAAAATGTTATTAATTCTCGGGTGGTAGATTTAGGGGCCTCATTCCATTCCACACCTGATAAGAAACATTTTCATGACTATGTTCATGGATATTTTGGACAGGTTCGTCTGGGTGATGATAAACCCTGTAAAATCATTGGAATGGGTAAAGTTATTGTAAAAAATAATAATGGAAACCTATGGTTATCAAAGGAGGTAATTCATGTTCCAGATATGAAGAAAAATAGGATTTCAATAGGGAAATTAGGCAGTGAAGGTTGTGTGACAAATTTTATAGATAAAACCTGGAAGGTCCCTAAAGGAGCCCTGGTAATAGAAAAAGGAGAAAATGTTGGTGCATTTTATTTTTGTAATGGTATTTCTAATTGTGTTAATGCTTTAACCTCCACAGCAGAAGATGAAGCAGTGAAGAATTATAGGTTTGGACACATGAGTGAGAAGGGGATGAAGATTCTTCACTCCAGAAATTTGTTGTCAGGTTTGAAGAATATTGATTTGGATTTATGTGAGAATTGTGTTTATGTAAAACATAAGAGAGTCATATTTCTTAGAGTTGGGAGAGAAAAGAAGAGAAAAGAATTAGAGCTTGTGCATACAAATGTATAGGGACCTGCTTAGGTATCATCTCTTGGTGGCTCTCATTATTATGTTACTTTTATTGATGATGCAACTAGAAAAACATGAATTTATTGTATTCAGAAAAAAAATCTGATGTATTTGACACTTTCAATAAATAGAAAGATTTGGTTGAGATTAAAACAGGAAAGAAGTTGAAGTGTCTCAAATTAGACAATGGAGGTGAATATTGCAGCAAAGATTTTGCTAGGTATTGTTCATAGCATGGAATTCACAGAGAGAAGACAGTTCAAAGAACAGCATAGGAAAATGGTGTGTCAGAAAGGATGAACAAGACAATCATGGAGCGTGCAAGGTGCATGAGATTGCATGCACGATTCGCTTTACAATTTTGGGCAGATGTTGTAGATATTGTTGTTTATCTAATAAACATAGGGCCTTCAAGTTCCTTGGATGGTGGTATTCTAGAGGAGGCATGGACAGGTAAAATGATAAACTACTCCTTTTTAAAGCCTTTTGTTTGTGAGGCTTTTTTCCATATTAATAAATAAAATATAACAAAGCTTGAGGAAAAATAAAAGAAATGTACCTTTATTTTATATGGTGTTAATGATTTTTGTTATCGCTTATATGATTACGAAAATCACAAAATAATTAGGAGCAGAGAAGTAATATTCAATGAAAAGGTCTTATATAAGGATCACTTTTAGGAAAAGAAAAAGGAAAAAGAAAAGAAAGAATACACAGTTCTTGATGAGATCACATAAAAAGTAAAGGTGCCTTAAAATAATAATAATCAACAACCACAACACCAAAAAACACCACAAAAACAATAGGCACCTCAAACACATGAAGTGGTGTCAGAAGATCTACTAGGATAAGTAGACCTCCTGAACGATACTGTGCTTCATTATATTATGTATTTCTGACTAATTCTGGTGAACCTGAATGTTATGAAGAAGAAATGCAGGTAGAAACCAGGAAAAATTTGGAGCTAGCCATGAAAGAAGAGATGGAATCCTTAATACATAACCAGACTTGGGACTTAGTCAGGTTTCCTGCAGGTAAAACAACATTACAGAATAAATGGGTTTACACATTGAAGGAAGAAGAAGGAGGAAAGAAGAGGTACAAATCTAGACTTGTGGTGAAGGGGGTTGAACAGAAGAAAGGTATTGACTTTGATGAAATATTTTCTCCTGTTGTTAAAATGACTTCAATAAGAACTATTTTAAGTCTTGTAGCAGTGGAAGATTTTCATCTTGAACAGTTAGATGTAAAGACAACATTTCTCCATGGAGATTTGGAGGAAGAGATCTATATGCACCAACCACAAGGATATGAGGTCAAAGGGAAGGAAGAATTAGTGTGCAAGTTGAATAAGAGCTTGTATGGCTTAAAACAGGCTCTGAGGTAGTGATATCTAAAATTGTACTGGTTTATTTTTGAATAAGGTTATACTAGATGACACTTTGATCATTGTGTTCATCTGAAAATGAAAAATGATGGCTGCTATATTATATTGTTATTGTATGTAGATGACATGCTTGTTGGAGAGTCTAACATGCAAGAAATAAATGTGCTCAAAGGAAAATTGGAAAATTCATTTTCAATGAAGGATTTTGGAGCTGCAAAACAAATCTTGGTATGAGAATAACTAGAGACAAGGAAAATTGCAAATTAGATTGTCTCAGAATGAGTACATACAAAACGTATTCAAAATATTTAATATGCAGAATGCAAAACTAGTTAGTACACATTTGGCTAGCCATTTCAAAATTATTAAGGAGATGTGCCCTAAGACCTAAGAAGAAATGGATTATATGTCTAAAGTTCCATATGCATCAGCAGTTGGAAGCTTAATGTATGAAATGGTCTGCACAAGGCCTGATATTGCACATGTAGTGGGAGTTGTAAGTGGGTACATGAATAATCCAGGAAAATAACATTGGATGGCAGTGAAATGGATTCTCAGATATTTGAGAGGTACCACAAATCAAGTATTATGCTTTGGCAGTTAAAACTTTGTTCTACAGCGATATGTTGATGTAGATATGGAAGGTGATAGAGATAACATGAGGAGCACTACAGGGTATGTATTCACTGTAGGTGGAACATCTATCAGTTGGGTTTAAAAAATGCTAAGTGTTGTTGCACTTTCAACAACAGAAGAAGAGTATGTTGCTGCTACAGAGGGTAGTAAATAAATGATTTGGTTACAAAGGTTTATGGATGAATTGGATACGAAGCAGGAGATGGGAAGGTTATATAGTGACATCCATAGTGCCATTCATCTTGCAAAGAAATCATCATTTCATTCTAGGACTAAACACATACAGCTCAAGTACCATTTAATACGGTCAATGTTGGAAGATGTAGAGTTGAAATTCGAAAAGATACACACTAGCAAGAATCCCACAGATATGTTAACAAAATCTGTAACCAGGGAGAAGATGAGATTATTCCTAGTTTCAATTGATCTTCAAATATGATGATGAAGATGAGAAAAAATCAGGTCCAAAGTTGAGTCATTATCCAGCAAATGAAGTAGCAGTGGAGTTGCTACAATCAGTCTCCAAGTGGGAGATTTTTGGGTGTGGAACCTGATTATATATTTATTTAGATGTATCATCAAGTTGGACCCCTGTTCTTATGGGGGCGGAAATACCACTCATCGTTTGATCGATGTTAGGGGGGTCCAACGGGGAGGGGGACAATGACCTTTTGGATCTCCCCACCCTCCCCCTGGCGGGGGGTTTCGGGGGCAGCGCCCCTGAAGCTAAAAACATATGTAAAATTTCCTTGTAAAATATTGTAATTTCGTAGTCAATTTGGGTCGTTCATTAGGCAGATGATATGACAGTAGAATTTATGTTTAATTTATGGTTTTTTGCCTTAGAAGGAAACCACTTTGTTGTATGAGGGAAGTGTATTGCGTCTGTTTATTGTGTGTATATTCTGAGTGAGAAATAGAAAGGGGGATTGTGTGAGAGAGTAGATGATATTACAACGAATCTGTTATAGGTTGTCTCTTCATTTTGCTGGATAATAAAAGGAAGGATTGGTTTTTTCCATGGACGACTCAAGTTGGGTGAACCACATATATTTGTCTCTCTTGTTTTATATGTTATTTATGTGTTTGTTTCCGCATATTTTATGTGTTCCATTGTTCTATAATATATAATTTTCTAACATAAACTACCTAAAAATGTCTTAAAATGTTTTATCGATAAGAAACATTGTCCATATTATAATGATTTTATGTTATTAATATACCTTTTAAATATACGTTAATATTACTTAATTTTGCATAGTATAATATTTTATTTATTATCGACATTGAATATTTTATTGTTATTAATAATTTTGAATTTCAACAATCAATTTTATGTTAAGAATTGAATGGATTACACATTTCCCTTTTATTAAGAAATAACTGAGTTATTTTACTTTTAATTACTTCTACATTTTAAGTATGCATTCTCTCTCTTTACATGTGTATATATGTATCTATGAAATTCATATTGAAATAAATTAATTACATAGATATTTAAATAGTTCATTTAAGTGCTATATTAGCATAAATATACATAAGATAACATAAAATTTATCTAAAACTATCTTATTTAATGTAGGCATTGAAATATTTTATTTATGGTTGGGAGAGTGAAAGTGAATTTTTTTTAGCACTTGCAGTCAAGGGCCTCGAGGGATCAAATATCTCAAGGTGTAAACCTCTTTTTTGAGTGCAAAATTTTAGGAAAGGTTTGCACCTCTAGACATTTGATCCCTCTTGGAGCTTGATAGATCAGGATTTAATATGGATCTAGGCTAGTTTAAATATTGATAATTAATAATTATTATTATTATTATTATTATTATTTATTTTATTTTATTTATTTTTAAATTAAATTTTATTTTTATTTTTATGTAATTTTACTTAATCAAAATATTTTAATTAATGATTGTAGTAAATAAAAATAATTACATCGTAAGGCATTATTATTTTAAAACAACCTGTACCTATGTGCACCATCAGATCAAATGCTAGATGATTGAAATGTTTTAGATCATTCATCTACCCCTACTTCATTTAAGCTAAATACCTAACTAACTTTCTAACCTTTAGGAATCTTTCTTCCCAACTTGAATTCTCACAACATAATGATACTAGAAAGCGAAAAAACAATCATTCAGTTTTGACTTTCTGATCTCGTGTCCAAGAGCTCTGTCATTTCATGGTGCAATGTGTGTTCTATAGGGAAATTTTGTAAAAAATGGTGAGCATGAGTTTTTGGCAGCTCTGTGTAGTATTGCTGCAGAAAAAGAAGTGTGCTTAAATAAGAGTATTCGTGCAACAGTTGATGCATTGCCAGCAATTACAAGTCACCAAGAAAAGGAAAGCAAGGATGTGGTAACGTGCAGTATCTGTCACGAAACTTTTTCCATTGCAAAACAATTACTATGCACACATAGTTATCATTCAAAGTGCATTATCATATGGTTTGATCATAACCATTCATGTCCAATTTGCTCACGGGAGGTCATGTTGCCCCAAGGAAAGCTTTACTTCATTTAATGTTGGATATTTCTAATTACTGTTATTGCCTACTTTGTTAAGCTCTTCCCAGCTCTAGATGAAGTGGGAGAAGGGACACGCGAATTTATAAAATCAAATTTTAGTTTTTCAGGTTTTATCTACCATTACAAAGTTTTTATTGACAATTATTTATAAATTATTATTAAATAATTTTAACAACAATCATTTGTAATTGTTGAATATTTTTAAAAAGGTTTCGCTCAGCTTTGGATCTGGGTTCAAAGATTAGGATTGCATATTTGGATCTTGGCTTAAAGATTGGGATTGGATATTTCATTAGAGGATCATGTTAATTTTATGACTCATTCTTACATCATTCATGGTTCATGTTAATTTCTTTGTGTGTAAATAAACAATACAAAATTTAACAAGCTAATAAAAATTCATCAAACTTTATATATAAATTATATTAAATAGTTTTACATTTATTTAATTCAGATTAATAATTAAATAGTATTTTTGTAAATGTCTAGAACAGGGACATGGTTACAAAATTTCCCAAAAAAATAAAAAATGAGATGGTTTGTTTCAATCTACGAATTAAAACGAAATATTGGTGCACGAATAACACTGTAACCACCATTTTAGTGGAAACGAATGGTTAGAATTTTTAATTAATTAAGGATTAATTAGGACTGATGTTTTATTTCAATAAGAATATTTGGACAAAATTAATTTTGGTATTGAATAAAATATTTACTGTGAAATTAGTTTTCATGAGTAAAATTGATGGTAAAAAGTAAATCAAGATCTGGAGTTAGTTGAACAGAAAGACAGTTCCCACAGTTACCCAAAGAAACTCTGGAATAAATAAGGATTCCAAGGAGAGTTTGGGATTCCTCTGGCTATGTGAAGAAATACTCTGTTGTTATGGAAAAAAGAAAAAGAATTTTTCAGAACAGATTGTCTGTTGGGTTGGAGAACTGGATCGGATTGTCCCGAGTTCTCCCCAGAATTTTGTTCCTCTAGAGTTGGAGAGTTGGACCGGTTAGTCCCGAATCTCTCCTCCAGAATCTTTGTGCTAACAACGACCCAGACTTGAGCTCGGGGGAGAGCTGCAGGATATAATAGCCCAGCTCGTGGAAGGGAGGCACAAACCATCAACATTCGGATTTGAGTACAGATGAGTAAAGTATAGTGGTAGCTGGTTCAAAGGAAAAAGAATTATTTCTGTTACAGTAAGGATGTTCCTGATAAACAGAATAATATCTTTCCTTTCTACTGTAAAAGAAAAAAAAACAATGATGTGCATTTGTGGTAGTATATATATATATATATAACTTCCGTTCTGAATGATAACCCTTAGGAAAAGAAAAAGGAAAGAAAAATTGGTTAAATATTTCTGAGCCTATGTTAGTTAATTGTAAAGTAACAGAACATCAAATGCTTGCATGAACAGTAGCAGAGAAAACGTATTTTAAATGTATATTCCTTTTGAAGCATAAAAAACTGTAGAAGAACCAATACCGTTAACGGTTTTTTAAGGATAATCGTTAATTCCATAATGCCTCGCGAATGTGCTTCTCGGGGCTGGTTGCCTTCCTTGCCTATGATAAACACGACATCGAAAAATCGGAAACCCTGGCGTAATTTCTTTTTTTTGAAAGAAAAACCATATGTATAGAAATAGACAAGTAAGCTAGCTTACACAAGAAGGGACAATCGAGATGTTAATTAATCAACCAATATGGGAATCGTGAAAAAGTCCGTGCAGAGAAAATACACAATACCGTCACGGACAAATATAACAAGAAAATTTAGGAAATACCGTGAACGACCCGAGGAGATGTCATTAAGAAAATCTAAAAGAACTAAAAAGATTCACCGCAAGAACTTTCAAAAAAGAAAAATTTCTACCGCGCCCTTCCAACTTGTACAATATATGAAATAAGAACAAAAATAGCTATAGTAATGCAATATTAAATATATATATATATATATATATATATATATATATATATATATATATATATATATATATATATATATATATATATATCTATATATATATATATATATATATATATATATATATATATATATATATATATATATATATATATATATATAGATATATATATATATATATATATATATATATATATATATATTAGCAACCCAACAGTGCCGGGAAAAATATATAACAGAAAACTGGTAGTTCATTCGCAAATATTCAGCGTCCAGGGTATTAAGATAAAAATACAAGACTAGAAAGAGTACGGGCCAGTGAACACCCCGGCCATTACGTTTAGGAAATTATGTACAATAATTAGATGAGACTTAATCTCTGTAAATGGAAGTAGAATAATCTTCAGGATGCAGGCGGAGAGTCCGGCTGAACCTAAAACTTTAAACAAGCATAGAAAAACGTGACCACAACTGTGGAGCCACTGATACAAAAATCAGGTAGCCGCTTCCATTGATTAAAAAAAACAAAAATCCTCCATAGAGAACCTAAAATTTATAACTCTGTCATCATTTATCAGGTACCTATATATGGAGGAAGAGGATTAGACCCTCAACAGTAATTGCCTAAGAGTTCTGGAAAGCGGCCGGAGAAAGGAGAATGATACCTGCCACAGGATGACAACCCATCAACATTTCTAGACCATCGCAGTTGTGAGTATGTAAGAAAAAAAACCAGAGCTTGAATAATGGCTCACCTGTAGTATAAACAGAGAAAACCATGGTAGGAATTTGAATCAATGTTGTCCGTTTACCCAGAGAGAGACAGGAAAAGTAATTAATGAGCATGAAAAAAACTCGATAGAGAGGTTCCGACCCATATGCGAAAGAAAAAGAATTAAAAACTCTCGGTTTACATATCAGAACCCTGGAATGAATAACCTGAAGAACAATTCCAGAATTCTGTGAAAATAAAGGTAAGCTCACAGGGAAAGAGCCGCATGCACACCTGGATCCAAGAAGCAACGCCGAGCGAATGCCATTCCATTGCAGCGCAGAATGATAGGGATGAAACTGTTGCAACCCTAGCAGAGACTGTGTTGTCTCCAGACCCTTCGGCTGAACGCAACACTGAAATGCAATTCCGTTACAAACCCCAAGGTCATTATCCGACCCCAATGCATATTCACCGTAGGATCAAGATCCCAATCGACGGTGCATAGAAGGCCAGGTGCAGCGGTGGGACATAGTAGATCGAAGCAATTAAATTCGTAACATAAATCATTGGCGAGTGAAAAGAGAACCTTACAGATTACAACCCACCAGTACGTCGATTTCACCATTAAACCGGTCGACGTGGCTGAACACATTAGATGCTGATATCTCGAATTTAATTCCCATCATAGGTATCGGAAGTCGTAATTAACTGGAGCCTAGTGATAGATAACATAAAATCCGTGGAAATAATTAACGGGAGTACCATAGTACTTAAGGGTCAAAAAACAAGAAGTGTATTTCAGTTTCAAGCATTGTCAGATTATTAAAACAACGATGGCGGATAACATAACTAAACCATAGATATTATCGGTGAATTCAAATTATTGCTGGCAGTGTCATGATTAATAATCAACTAAGTAAATTTTTTTTTTATGTGGTAAGTTTGATAGCTTGGTGAATGTTACAAGTGGTATCAGAGTGGCGTTACAATGCTGGGACCCTATTGGGTCAACTAACGTTAAATTGTATGTTATTCATGCACAGAGTTAGATAAATAGATGGAAAGACAAACAAGACGGACACCTTCACAACCGTCATAGCGAAATGCCGGAGAGGTTCAACCCCCACCAGAGGGAAACTCTGAAATGTGGGTTCAGCTGGGGATAGAGCAACATCAGCAGTCTAACAGACTGATTGAGGAACAGCAGCATCAGACTCGCATTTTATTACACACAGTACAACAGTTGCAGGAAGAAATGGGGAGAGTATGAAGGGAAAATCCAAGGATGATGCAGGATCAGGAGAGGATCTTTAAAAGCCTCTCCGATAAACAGAATCAAAGGAATGAAAACCCCAGTGCTGGCAGAGAATTCCAAGAAGGGAACGAGTAGCAAACAGATGAACAAAATATAAGCCAAAGACAAAGAAGTTTGTCACAGCGAAGTAATCCAAACATAAATTTTAATGAGGCTGAATCTGAGAATGAAACCGAATGGAAGGAAAACAAAAAGCGGAAGGTGGAGCTGCACGTAGAATTCAGAAAGATAAAGCCACCTACGTTCGATGGCGAAAAAGAGGAAGTGGCAGAGGCATGGTTGATTAATATGAACAAATACTTTCAGTTGTATGATTATGACAGTGGTCTTAAAGCACGGCTAGCCATTTACCAGCTAAAAGACAAAGCCACCTTATGGTGGGAAGAAGTGAAGAACGTGCGAGGAATAGAGGATCAAGATGTGACATGGGAAAAGTTTCAACAGTACTTCAAGGATAAGTACTTGAATGAGAATTTTTATGATGAAAAGGCTCGAGAATTCCATGATTTAAGGCTAGGAAAACTGACCATGGACGAGTTCATCACCAAGTTTACATCATTATTACGTTATGTACCGTACTTAAGAGAAGAGAAAGACAAAGTTCAAATATTTCTGAGCAGTTTACCTGTCCATATGAAAGAGCGTATTGAGTTTGAAAATCCTAAGACAATGGATGAGGATATTAGAAAGGCAAGGTTGTGTTATCAGCAAGCGAAAAACAAGATAGACCAAGGAAAAGGGTGGCAAACAAGGAAAGATAACAGAAACAATGCTGGTTCCAAAAAAGGAAAAACTAGTAATTTCAGAAATACCGCCAGAAAATCAATCAATAAGAAATTCGGTAGGAACCATCAGCGGATTAGATGGCATGGGGAAGACAAAATGGTGGAAGCTTCAAGTAAACCTGAGCAGCCACAAAATCATAGGCCACCTTTGCAGTGTTGGGGCTGCGGGGCAGCACACTACTATCGAGATTGCCCACAGCGGGGTAAAACTAAAGTAGTAAATAATTTGCAAGAAGCCTCTACTGTGGGAGATGTTGCTCAAAGTATACCCAGAATTAACGCAGCATTGGAAGACTGGCAAGCTGATTTTCAGCCTACCATGATAGAACTGGAAGGTAAATTGTTATCCCAAACTGTTTCTGTTTTGGTAGATCCTGGGGAAAGTTTAAGTTATATAAGTCCTAAATTAGTAGAAATCTGTAAATTTCCAAGTCAAAAATTTAAAAAGACATGGTTGGTCCAGTTAGCTATAGGGGCTAAAAGAAGAGTTGGTGCCAAAATACCAGATTGTGCACTGCAAATCGGCGGACAACAGTTAGTAGTGGACTTAAATATTCTGCCTTTGGGATCTTATGATGTATTGTTGGGTATGGATTGGTTGGAGAAGCATTGGACTCTTATAGATTGTAAGGAAAAGATAGTTTATTACAGAGATCATAATGGTATTCGCCAAGAGATTCAAGGTATAAAGAATCCTGTACATCTGCGCCCAATTACAACTTCCCAGATGGGGAGATGTATAAGAAAGGGATGCCAACTGTACGCTATACAAGTTGGACTATCTGAGTCTAAGAATAAAGCTGCTTCGTTAGAAAATATACCTGTAATACAGGAATTTAAGGATGTATTTCCTGAAGAAATACCAGGATTACCACCAAGAAGAGAAGTTGATTTTACAATAGAATTGCTGCCGGGAGCAACAACAATTTCGCGAACACCCTACCGTATGAGTGTGCCAGAATTGACTGAACTAAAAATGCAGCTTCGGGAATTATTAGATAAGGGGTATATATGACCCAGTGTGTCACCCTGGGGAGCACCTGTACTGTTCGTTAGAAAGAAGGATGGAACCATGCGCATGTGCATGGATTACCGACAGTTAAATAAGTTCACTATTAAGAACAGGTATCCCCTACCCCGTATTGATGACTTGTTTGACCAGGTAAGGGGAGCTACTGTGTTCTCAAAGATTGATTTGCGGTCTGGTTATCATCAGATCAGAATTAAGGATGAAGATATACACAAAACTGCTTTTCGCACAAGGTATGGCCACTATGAATTCGTGGTATTACCTTTTGGGTTAACTAATGCACAAGCCACCTTTATGAGACTGATGCACAGTATTTTCCACCCTTATTTGGACAACTTTGTGCTAATATTCATTGATGACATATTGATTTATTCTAAAAATGTGGAAGAACACAAGGAGCATTTGCGAATGGTACTGGAGATGCTAAGGAAGCACCAGCTGAATGAAAAATTCAGTAAATGTGACTTCTTCTAAGAAGAAATACAGTATCTTAGACATATAATATCTAAAAATGGAATAGCAGTAGACCCGGAGAAAATCAAAACCATTATGGAATGGAAGGTACCACAGAATGTGGTATATATACGGTCTTTTATGGGTCTTGCTGGCTATTATCAATGATTTATTAAAGGGTTTTCCAAGATAGATTTTCCCATTACCTCTTTGCAAAGAAAAGGGAAAATTTTTAAATGGACAAAAGAATGTCAGGATAGCTTTGAAAGATTGAAGCAGTTATTGACAACAGCACCTGTGTTAAGTGTAGCAGATCCGAATAAGGAATTTGAGGTTTGTACGGATGCATGTAAGGAAGGTGTTGGGGCGGTGTTATCACAAGAAGGGAAGGTAATTGCATATGAATCCCACAAGCTGAAAGATCATGAGCAACGATATTCAACTTATGATTTAGAGCTAACTGCAGTTGTGAACTCTCTCCGAGTATGGAGACATTATTTACTTGGAAAGAGATTTGTATTAAAAACTGATCATAGTAGTCTAACCAGCTACTTTAAACAAGCTGACTTAAACTCCCGATAGGAAAGGTGGAATGCTTTTTTGAGCGAGTTTGATATTGATCTATAGCACGTAAAAGGAAAGGAGAACAAGGTTGCGGATGCATTAAGCAGAAAATTGCATGGTGTCTATGAGTTATATGTTAACCAAATTGAAACCAGATTTCTAGATCAAATCAGAACAGAAGCAGACAAGGATCCTGAATATAAATATTTGTGGCAGCAAACACAAGAATCTGAAGGACAAGGTGGACATGGAGATTATGAGATTAACCAGGATGGGTTGCTGGTTTTCAAGAAGAGGATAGTCATCCCAAACAAAACGGAATTAAAAACTATGATACTAGATGAATATCATAGAAGCAATTATGGGGGACACCCAGGATATCAAAAGATGCTGACAGCTATAAGGAAGTACTGCTGTTGGCCAGGCATGAGGAAGGACATAGCAAACTATCTAAACAAGTGTTTAGAATGCCAGCAAGTGAAAGTAGAGCATCGGCATCCAGCTGGATTAATGCAGCCTATACCCATTCCCGAATGGAAATGGGAGGTGATCTCATTGGACTTTATCACCGGATTACCAAAATCAAAGCGAGGTAATGATTCCATAATGGTAGTTGTGGATAGACTAAGTAAGTCAGCACATTTCATACCTGTCCAATCCACCTATAAGACAGTACAGATAGCAGATTTATTTATGCGTGAGATCTTTAGACTGCATGGAATTCCTAAGATTGTTATCTCGGATAGAGATGTAAAATTTACATCAGCTTTTTGGAAGGCCCTGTTTACAGGCTTAGGAACTCAAGTACATTTTAGTACTGCATACCATCCGCAAACAGACGGTCAAACCGAGCGAGTAAACCAAATATTGGAAGACATGCTGAGAATGTACGTCATGCAGCAACCAGTTAAATGGGAGGAGTACCTACACTTGATAGAGTTTGCCTACAACAATGGTTACCAAGAATCATTAAAAATGAGTTCGTTTGAGGCGTTATATGGGCGGCAGTGCAGAACTCCCATTAATTGGAGCAGCCCCGAAAATAGACTAATGCTAGGACCAGACATGCTAGCAGAAATGGAAGCAGAGGTGAAGAAAATTAGACAGAATTTAAAGGCAGCACAGGACCGGCAGAAAGTGTATGCAGATAAAAAGAGGTCATACTGTGAATATGAAGTTGGAGATCACGTATATGTCAGAATTAAACCAAAGAAGAGCACATTAATATGGGCGTCTTGTGCAAAATTAGCACCTCGGTTCTGTGGTCCTTTCCAAATATTGGAAAGAATAGGACCAATGGTGTATCGCTTAGTGCTTCCTAGCCACATTTGGGTGCATAATTTCTTCCATTTATCATTATTAAAACGATATTTTCATGATCCTAGACACATAATCCATTGGCAAAACATTCAGGTAGTGGATAAGCTTAATGGTTAAAATAATACATGATGTTCGAGACTTATATAATTAACATAAGTCCATTGTGTGCAGGTAGAACCGGACGAATAATTTCTGGTCAAGCCTCACAATATAATAGACCGGAGGGAAATCATGCTCCAGAAACAAGCCATCACCCAGGTTAAAGTGCAATGGAATCACTTTGGACCAGAGGAGGCCACCTAGGAAGACGAGAGTTTCATCCGTGAAGCTTATCCTGAGCTTTTCTTGGAATGAAAATAAGAACACCGGGGACGGTGTTCTCTTCCAGAGGGGGGAAACTGTAACCACCATTTTAGTGGAAACGAATGGTTAGAATTTTTAATTAATTAAGGATTAATTAGGACTGATGTTTTATTTCAATAAGAATATTTGGACAAAATTAATTTTGGTATTGAATAAAAGATTTACTGTGAAATTAGTTTTCATGAGTAAAATTGATGGTAAAAAGTAAATCAAGATCTGGAGTTAGTTGAACAGAAAGACAGTTCCCACAGTTACCCAAAGAAACTCTGGAATAAATAAGGATTCCAAGGAGAGTTTGGGGCTCCTCTGGCTGTGTGAAGAAAAACTCTGTTGTTCTGGAAAAAAGAAAAAGAATTTTTCAGAACAGATTGTCTACTAGGTTGGAGAACTGGACCGGATTGTCCTGAGTTCTCCCTAGAATTTTGTTCCTCTGGAGTTGGAGAGTTGGACCGGTTAGTCCCAAATCTCTCCTCCAGAATATTTGTGCTAACAATGGCCCAGACTTGAGCTCAGGGGAGAGCTGCAGGACGTAATAGCCCAGCCCGTGGAAGGGAGGCACAAACCATCAACATTCGGATTTGAGTACATATGAGTAAAGTATAGTAGTAGCTGGTTCAAAGGAAAAAGAATTATTTCTGTTACAGTAAGGATGTTCCTGATAAATAGAATAATATCTTTCCTTTCTACTGTAAAAGAAAAAAAAAACAATGATGTGCATTTGTGGTAGTATATCTATATATATATATATATATAACTTCCGTTATGGATGATAACCCTTAGGAAAAGAAAAATTGGTTAAATATTTCTGAGCCTATGTTAGTTAATTGTAAAGTAACAGAACATCAAATGCTTGCATGAACAGTAGCAGAGAAAACGTATTTTAAATGTATATTCCTTTTAGTTACAAACTGTAGAAGAACCAATACTGTTAACGGTATAGTAAGGAGGACTGTTAACCCATAATGCCTGCGAACATGCTTCTGGGCTGGTTGTCTTCCTGTCTATGATAAACACGGACGCTGAGGTGGTCCGGAAACCCTACAGTAATTTCTTTTTTTGAAAAAAAACCATATGTATAGGAACAAACAAGTAAGCTAGCTTACTACAAGAAGGGACACCTGAGACAGTAATTAATCAACCAATATGAATCGTGAAAGTCTGAAGAGAAAATACACAGCTACCGTCGGATAAATATAACAAGAAAATTCATAGGAAATACCGTGAACAACTCGAGGAGCTGTCATTAAGAAAATCTAAAAGAATCCAAAAGATTTCACCGCAGTAAAATTTTGCAAAGAAAACTTTCATTTCCGCGCCCTTCCAACTTGTACAATATATGAAATAAGAACAAAAATAGCCATAGTAATGCACATGAAATATATATATATATATTAGCAACCCAACAGTGCCAGGAAAAATATATAACAGAAAACTGGTAGTTCATTCGTAAATATTCAACTGTCCAGGGTATTACGACAAAAATACAAGACTAGAAAGAGGACGGCCCAGTGAACACCCCGACCATTACGTTTAGGAAATTAAGTACAATAATTTGATGAGACTTAATCTCTGTAAATGGAAGTATACTAATCTTGAGAATGCAGGCAGAGAGCCCAGCTGAACCTAAAACTTTAAACAAGCATAGACAAACGTGACCACAACTGTGGAGCCACTGATACAAAAATCTGGTAGCCGCTTCCATTGATTAAAAAAAAACAAAAATCCTCCATAGAGAACCTAAAATTTATAACTCTGTCATCATTTATCGGGTACCTGTAGATGGAGGAAGAGGATTAGACCCTCAACAGTAATTTCCCAAGAGTTCTAGAAAGCGGCCGGAGAAAGGAGAATGATACCTACCACAGGACGACAACCCATCAGCATTTCTAGACCATCGCGGTTGTGAGTATGTAAGAAACAAAATAGAGCTTGAATAATGGCTCACTTGTAGTATAACCGGAGAAAACCATGGTAGGAAGTTGAATCAACGCTGTCTGTTTACCCAGAGAGAGACAGGAAAAGTAATCAATGAGCATGAAAAAAACTTGATAGAGAGGTTCTGACCCATTTGCAAAAGAAAAAGAATTAAAAACTCTCGGTTTACATATCAGAACCCTGGAATGAATAACCTGAAGAACAATTCCAGAATTCTGCGAAAAGAAAGGTAAGCTCACAGGGAAAGAGCCGCATGCACACCTGGATCCAAGAAGCAACGCCGGGCGAACGCCATTCCATTGCAGTGCAGAATGATAGGGATGAAACTGTTGCAACCCTAGGAGCGACTGTGTTGTCTCTAGACCCTTCGGCTAAACACAACATTGAAATGCAATTCCGTTACAAACCCCAAGGTCATTATCCGACCCCGATGTATATTCACCGTAGGATCAAGATCCCAATCGACGGTGCATAGAAGGCCAGGTGCAGCAGTGGGACAGAGTAGATCGAAGCAATTAAATTCATAACATAAATCATTGGCGAGTGAAAAGAGAACCTTACAGATTACAACCCACCAGTACGCCGATTTCACCATTAAACCGGTCGACGTGGCTGAACACATTAGATGTTGATATCTCGAATTTAATTCCCATCATAGGTATCGGAAGTCGTAATTAACTGGAGCCTAGTGATAGATAAAATAAAATCCGTGGAAATAATTAATGGGAGTACCATAGTACTTAAGGGTCGAAAAACAAGAAGTGTATTCCAGTTTCAAGCATTGTCAGATTATTAAAACAACGATGGCGGATAACATAACTAAACCATAGATATTATCGGTGAATTCAAATTATTGTTGGCAGTGTCATGATTAATAATCAACTAAGTAATTTTTTTTTATGTGGTAAGTTTGATAGCTTGGTGAATGTTACAAACACGGCCATAGTTACCAAATTTAACAGTACTGCCCCAAAAAAAATAAAAAATGAGATGGTTTTTTTTCAATCTGCGAATTAAAACGAAAATTCGGTGCACAGCGAATTGGGTTGACGGATTAATGTAGGAAGACTAGAAGACTAACAGAGGTTTCTAATTATAATTATAAAACTAGCATTCTGTTTACTCTTCAAAAACACTTTATGTATCCTGGTAATGGCATACTATTACAACTAATGAATGGTAATCTAATTGTATTTTATGAAATAATATTTATACAAAAATTTATCAGTATGTTTTTAATTAAATATGCAGAAATTTATAATTTATAATGTATACAATGATTATATGTTTGTACACAAAGTAATTACATTTGTTATTTTGTATTTATAGTTTTTAAATTTATTAAATTAAAATTAAAATATTTTAATAAAAAAAATATTTATAAATGAAAATTTTAATGGAAATTTTTTATTAAATTTTTTTATTGAGATTTTGAATAAGTATTAAATTATAAAATTTAATATTTTGTATTATATAAAATAATAGACTTCATTTCCAACATAAAACATTTGATAAGGTGAAATTTATATGTTTCATTGTAATATTGAATTCACATGGAAATTCACTTTATATTGAGTATTATATAATGTATGATGTAGTGGATGTATGGATAAATGCAAAAATCTTATGTTATTCTAAATGTAAAACAAAGTTATTTGGAAAAATAATATATTTGAATATCTGTAAGAGAGGTATATTTTCGAATTTTTTCCATAATAAATTTTAAGTAATCTAATTTTTTCCACAACAAATTTGAATTTAAATTCAAACTTGAACTTGGTAACTATGCGAGAGACTACTCTTCCATACAACACTTGTTTAATCATAAGATAATAAAAACTACAAAAGCCAAGATGGAATTAATAATTGTTCAGTTAGTAAGAGCATTTAATGGAGAGATAAGAACAACTTAGGAAAAAAGGGTAGGATTAGGAAAAACTGAAGAAATAGAGCTACATTAAAAAAATTAAATTCAACCAATAGAGCCACATTATAAAAATTAAATTCAACCAATAAAGCCACATTACAAAAATTAAAATTCAATATGCACTCGGAATAGTTTTCAAGTTGTATGTTCCTTTGGCAGTGGTAATATCCAAAATAAAATTCTTTTCGTTTTTTTCTTAAATTTATTTGATTCAGAGAAACAACTATCAAATTTCAACCAAAGGAAAAGAGAAATGCACTTACATTAAATTTGTATTTATTCAATGATTCAAATAAATTAAATTCTTTTATGCATTCAAATTAATTAACTTTACATGACCCTACCAAATTTAATGAAATTTAAAGTTTGCTCAAAACATTAAATTTATTTTCAACATAAAAACCATCAACGTTAAAATAGCTTCATATTGTAACCACTGGTTTAATCATTAACCATTGGTTAAGTTATTTGTTAAAGATTAAAAAAAAAAAAACATTTACTAGTAGTATTTTGAAAACAAATTATTATGAACAGAAATTTAATTTTGATTAATGAAAATTGATTATGGAATTGGTTCCATAAAGTAAAAGACTGATGGTAAAAGTAATTTCAAGATCTGAGAGTTAGTTGAACAGAAATCAGTTCAAATAGTTACCCAACCTCTCAGGATAAATGTGTAATCCTAGTGAGGTTTGGGGGTTCTGTTCGGTAACTGGGAAAAGAAGGAAGATTACTGAAGAGGAATTCCTTGACTGGTGTTAAATAGTGGAATACTCCAGATTTCTGATATTGCTAGAATTGGAGACTGGACTGGATTGTCCCAAGGTCTCTCCTAGAAGTATTGTCAACTATTAAGCTTAGTCTTGGAGCACGGGGGAGAGTAGGTGGACGTAATAGCCCCACTCGTGGTAGGGAGGCATAATTTTGGTCTAAGAACAAAGGACAGATAAGTATTTTTTTGTCTGTTATATTAAAAAAAAAAAAATGCAGAAGTTTACAAGTATGACGAAAGAAGTAGAAAAATTGCAGTTCTTTCTCTTTCTGTTATAGTTAAATTTCAAATAGCTAAAACTAGCAATATTTACAGGATGTCAAGAGTTGTTAACCCATAACCCTCTAAGGAAGGTTCTGTGTTGGTCGCTCTAGCTTCCTATGATATTTCACGGACAGTATGGTCCAGGAATTAGACAAATAGTTACAATAAAAAAGAATAGTTTACTCTGTTTATCATCTATTCTTAAGAAAAAGAAAAAGAAACTGTATATATTGTTAGTTTGAACATAAAAAGACTCTATTTACAAGTTACAGTATAAAACTCTAAAAATACAAGTAATATGAAAAAAAAATTCTTTCCATAGTACTGTAACCTAATGCCACTTTCTGTCAGCAAGATGATGAAAATAAAATTATAAATGCCTTGATTGATGAAGACAGTGAAGAGGATTAATATAAAATAAATTATTACTGCATGACTGTTTCTTAAAAAAAAAACAAATAAATACAAATTTTCAAGCAAAAACCCTGAACCAAGGGTAAGAGATCATTGATGCAAAGGAAGAAATAAATACTTGTAACGGTACTTTCTTTTAAGTAAGGAATAGTATGAAATAAATATGAAAAATAAATAAATTATTTTTTATCTTGACAACCAGAAAAAGGAAATGTAGCCGAGGTATGACATTCTTGTAGGTAGCAAGAATTAAGCATAAATGTTAACTGTAAAGAGATAGAAAAATCGATTCACGGAGAAATAAGTACAACCAATACTTTATGTCAAAGAAAACTGCCTTCAGGCCTTGTATTATTAAATAAAATTTGTAACTGTACATTTTATAGAATTGCAAGTCAGAAGATAAACTAGAATCCCTCACCGACAGACAAGATTTTTGGAAAACACCCAGAAGATGGTGGAAATCCTCAAATTGAATTAAAAATGCTTCTTTTCCTCATAATAAATAAAACACGAAGAAAAACCCTATCTTCATACATAGTATCCGGGAAACCAAAAAAAAAAGATGTATCAAAGCTCTGACTCAGAGCTGGTACCTGTCATGCGAGAATATTTGATGCTGAGACTTTTGTAGTAGAGTATTGAATGTAGAAATGAGCTCAAGAAAATTCAACAACTGAAATAATACCTGGACAGAGAATTATCATCTAGGTAAGAGAGATGGCAAAATATATTAGAGAAATATCAATTGAAAAAACAAATGACAAGCGGAGTAGTTCAATATTGAAGAAAACTACCTGTGGTTGGTCTTGTGCAGAAGGGAGGACTTAAGAACATCTGTAGATAGAAAAATTACATAATGAAATTGAATTTATAGAAACTGGAATAAAATTTAGGATGTTAAATGGAAAAAAGAAGAAGTAAGAAACTGAATGAAATTTAGAATAATGATTCACCTGTGGTAAATGTTCGTAAGGAAAGAGGCATCGGTTGGATTCTAAAAACCTGGAAGAGACCATAGCTAACCTTGGAGTCACGCAATCTAGAGATGAACCAGTGCTTAGTAATAAAATCAAACCAATTAAAAGAATCATTGAAAAGACTGAAAATTAAACATAAACATAAATTTATTCTACTTGGAAGCAGTTTACGAAACATGAAAACTATTGCCTATCTGGGTGAACGAAGAATGATATCAGAGCATGGAGGATAGTAAATCTTCGAGCCTGTGCCGAACTATCTAGGTGAAAAGTTTTCTGCAAGTCCCTCTTACCAGATAATCCCGGTGTGAGGTAGAGAGTAGCACTCAAGAGACAAACAGAGAAAATGGAAGATGGTTAGGGTTCAGGGGTAGACAATCCCAAAAACCCAACACATAACCCTAGGATGAAGAGTAGACGTAGATCTACGCTTGAGCAGATCAATGGTGGGGAGGGGTGACATCTGTGATCCGTAAACCCTCCATAGCAATTACCCGTAAAGAATTTACAGTTTCAAATTAAATGTAGTAATAAAATTCTATCAAGTAAATTCAAACACAAAATCCGCAAATTCATGATCATTATTGAATGAATTAAATAATGCGATAAAAATCGTATTATGGTGCAGTTTTATAATTAAAGGTGTTATGACTGTCAGACATTACAAAGTCCAAAAAAAAATCACATAAAGGTGTTGGACAGGTGACACAAAAATTCAAATAGAATCTATGAGTTACTTAGAGAGGTAATGATAATAATGTTTGTCATATGAAACCTTGGGATTAGTGTTTTGTAATTTCTTACAGGAATTTGTGGCACATATTATCGATTATGCAGTACCAAAGTAATATAGAGACTAGTAAGTCGATGATACTATCATGGTAAGAAAAACTTAGTGAATGATTGAAGTATATGGTAAGGTTTTAATTTTTAATTTTTTTTAATGTTGATGACTATTAAAAGTGGTATCAGAGTTAAGTTGTAACGTTGGGACCCTATGGGTCAACTAACATTTTAAGTTGTGTATTACTGATGCACAGATAAAGAAGTTAACAGGATATTATGACGAGGGTGTCGACACAGCAGCCACCTCCGAATGTTGGGGAAACACAAGTACAAGATGGAATGAACCCAGAAATGTGGGTGCAGCTAAATGAGGACCAACACTAGCAAACCAGTAGGCTGTTGGAAGAGCAACAGCACCAAACCAGCATTCTCTTAAACATTGTGCAGAAGTTACAAGAGGAAATGGAAAGGGTGCGAGACAATAATGCAAGAGCAGGAGAGGATATTAAAAAGCCTCTCCAACAAACGGAATCAAGGAAACGAGAAGCCAAGTACTAATAGAGAGTTTCAGGAAATAAATGAACAATAACAGGAGGTCATGAGACTGACCGAATGGAAATAATTCAGTCTCAGCGTAGTAATAGAAACAAGAACTATAATGAAGCTAAATCAGATAATGTATCAGATCAGAAAGAAGTGAAAAGACAGAAGGTAGAGATGCAAGGTGAATTTTGGAAAATAAAGCCTCCTATGTTTGATGGAGTAGAGGAGGAAGTGGCTGAGGTATGGCTGATAAACATGAATAAGTATTTCTAAGTGTATGAATACAACTATAATCTCAAAGCCAGATTGGCTATTTATCAGTTGAGGGAGAAATCCACCTTATGGTGGGAGGAAGTGAAAAGCGTCTACAGTATAGAAGACTAGGATGTAACTTGGGATGCATTCCAACAATATTTTAAAGATAAATACTTAACAAAACGTTTTTATGATGATCAGTAAATTTACTTTGTTACTACATTATGTTCCCTATTTAAGGGATGAAAAGGGTAAAGTGGAGAGGTTTATGAGCACTTTTATTACTCACATGAAAGAGCGTATTGAATTTTTGAATCCTAAGACTATGGATGAGGCAATCAAAAAGGCCAGAATGTGTTACTAGCAAGCTAAAGAAAAGGGTGAACAAGGTAAAAACTGGCAGGCAAAGAAAGAGCATAAGGGCAGTTCTGGTTTTAAGAGAAGAAGAACCAGCATATTCAAAGGTGCTGCTAGAAGCTCAGTTAGCAAACAATTTGGAAAGAGTCATCAAAGAATTAGATGGCCTGCAGAAGATAAACCCACAGAATCCTCTAGCAAACCGGAACAAACCCTAAACCAGAAACCACCTCTACAGTGTTGGGGGTGTGGTGAGGCACACTACTATAGAAACTGCCCTTAGCAAGGTAGGATTGAAGTAGTTACCAATTTACAGGAGGCCTCAACAGTGGATGATGTCACTAGAAACATACCCAGAATTAATGCAGCATTGGAAGACCGGCAAGCAGACTACCAGCCGACAATGATTGAACTGGAAGGTAAATTGCTATCTCAACCTATTTCTATTTTGGTAGACCTAGGTGAAACTTTAAGCTATGTAAGTCCCAAAGTAGTAGAAATTTGTAAATTACAAAGTCATAAATTTAGAAACCCGTGGTTAGTACAGTTAGCTACTGGAGCTAAGAGGAAAGTTAGTGCCAAAGTACTGAATTGTGCACTAAAAATTAGTGAGCAACAATTAATTGTGGATTTGAATATACTACCTTTGGGTTCTTATGATGTGCTACTTGGCATTGACTAGTTAGAAAAGCACTAGACATTGGTAGACTGCAAAGAAAATATCATCTATTACTGAAGGCAGGATGGAACCTGCCAAGAAATTCAAGGGATAAAGAAACCTTTACAACTGTGTTCAATTACAGCAACTCAAATGGGAAAGCGCATGAGGAAGGGACACCAGCTGTATGCCATACAGGTGGGCTTTACCAATGCTAAAGAGAAGGCTCCAATGCTGGAAAATATACCAATAGTACAAGAGTTTAAGGATGTATTTCCAAAGGAAATACCAATTTTACCACCAAAAAGGGACAAAGATTTCATTATTGAATTGGTACCTGGAGAATCACCAGTTTCGAGAGCGCCCTATTGAATGAGTGTACCTAAATGAACTGAATTGAATATGCAGTTACAAGAATTATTAGATAAAGGATATATCCGACCAAGTGTATCTTCGTGGGGAGCACCTGTACTATTTATGAAGAAGAAAGATGGAACCATGTGAATGTGCATGGATTACCGCCAGCTTAATAAAATGAATGTGAAAAATAGATACCCTTTACCAAGAATCGATGATCTGTTTGATCAAGTGAAGGGAGTGACCGTGTTTTCAAAGATATATCTAAGGTCAGGATACCATCAGATCCAGATAAGGGATGAAGACATACATAAAATTGCTTTTCATATAAGGTACAAACACTACGAATTTGTGGTACTACCTTTTGGATTGACCAGTGCACTGGCAACCTTTATGAGGTTAATGCATGGTGTATTTCATCCCTATCTGGATAATTTTGTGTTAATATTTATTGATGACATTTTTGTCTATTCTAAGAATGTAGAAGAACACAAGGAACACCTACAAATAGTGCTGGAAATGTTAAGAAAACATCAGTTGTACGCAAATTTTAGCAAGTGTGATTTCTTCAAGGAAGAAATACAGTACCTTGGACATGTTATTTCTGCTGAAGGTATTGCAGTGGACCCTGAAAAATTTAGGACAATTATGGAATGGAAAGTACCTCAAAACGTGACAGACATTCGATCCTTCATGGGAATGGCTGGTTATTACCGGCGATTTATTGAAGGTTTCTCAAAAATTGCTTTTCCAATAACCTCATTACAAGGGAAAGGAAATATATTTAAATGGAAAAAGGAATGTCAAGACAGCTTTGAGAAACTGAAGCAGTTATTAACTACCGCTCCGGTGTTAAGGGTAGCTGATCCTAACAAAGAGTTTGAAGTCTGCACAGATGCATGCAAAGAAGGCTTTGGACCGATTTTGTCGCAAGAAGGTAAAGTGGTTGCCTGTGAGTCACGAAAATTAAGAGAGCATGAGCAGTGATACTCAGCTTATGACTTGGAGATGACAACAGTAGTGCATGCGCTCCGGGGATGGAGGCATTACTTACTTGAAAAAATATTTGTACTTAAAACTAATTACAACAACTTAACTAGATATTTTAAGCATGTTGATCTCAATTCACCAGGTAAGGTGGAATGCCTTCTTGAGTGAATTTGACATTGATATGCATCATGTAAAAGGTAAGGAGAATGGAGTAGATGATGCATTAAGAAGAAAATTGCATGGTGTTTATGAACTATATTATTAGATTGAATGCAGATTTCTGGAGCAAATAAAAGAAGAAGCAGATAGAGATCCTGAATATAAGTTTATGTGGTAAGCAAAAGAGTTCAAGGATCAAGGAAAATCTGCAGATTATGAAATTGAAAAGGATGGTATGCTAACTTTCAAAAAAAAAAATTTGTTCCAAACAAAATGGAGTTGAAGGAGCTGATTTTGAATGAATATCATCGAAGTAATTACTATGGACATCCTGGATATTAGAAGATGTTAACAGAAATAAGGAAGAATTACTTATGGCCTGGTATGAGGAGAGATATAGCAGAATATCTAAAAAAAAATTTAGAATGCCAGCAGGTGAAAGTGGAGCACCGGCACCCAGCTGGGCTGATGCAACCTATACTAGTACCCGAATGGAAGTGGGAGGTGATATCGTTAGATTTTATCACTGGACTACCGAGATAAAAAAAGCATAATGACTCTATAATGGTAGAAGTGGATAGATTAAGCAAATCAACACACTTTATACCAGTGCAGTCCACTTATAAGATGGTGCAGATAGCAGATATATTCATGCGAGAGATCTTTAGATTGCATGGAATTCCAAAGACTGTGATATCCGACAGGGATGTAAAATTTACATAAGCCTTCTGGAAAACTTTATTCACTAGATTGGGGACTCAAATTAACTTCAGCACTGCTTACCATCCGCAGACGGGCAGACAAACAGAGCGAGTAAATCAAATTTTGGAGGACATGTTGCATATGTATGTAATGCAACATCCAACTAGGTGGGAAGAGTATTTACACCTAGTGGAGTTTGCATACAATAATGGCTATCAGGAGTCACTCAAGATTATTTTGTTCAAAGCCTTATATGGGAGACAGTGCAGAACTCCTATTAACTAGAGTAGCCCAGAAACCAAGTTGATGCTTGGACCGGACATGCTAGCTGAAATGGATATAGAACTAAAGAAGATCCGACAAAATTTGAAGGCACCTCAAGATAGGAAAAAAGTGTATGCAGATAATAAAAGGACTTATCGTGAATTTGAAGTGGGGGGCCATGTATACGTAAGAATCAAGCCAAAGAAAAGAACTTTGAGATGGGCATCTTGTGCCAAGTCAGCTCCCAGGTTTTGTGGCTCCTTCCAAATATTGGAAAGGGTAGGACCTGTGGCTTACCGATTGGCTTTTCCCAGTCATATACGAGTGCATAATGTATTTCACGTATCATTATTGAAACAATACATTCATGATCCAAAGCACAAAATCCACTAGCAGAATATTCAGGTCGAGTAGGTCGAAGAATTTCTAGTCAAACCTCACAGTATAATCGATTGGAGGTAAATCATGCTCTGGAAACGAGCCATCACCCAGGTTAAAGTGCAATGGAAGCACTTTGGCCCAGAAGAAGCTACCTGGGAGGATGAGGGTTTCGTTTGGGAAGCCTACCCTGAAATTTTTGCTGGAGCAGAATGAGAACACCAGGGACGGTGTTCAATTCCAGGGGGGGAAGTGGTAACCACTGGTTTAATCATCAACCATTGGTTAAGTTATTTGTTAAATATTTAAAAATAAAAATAAAAATTTACTGGTAGTATTTTGAAAACAAATTATTATGAACAGAAATTTAATTTTGATTAATGAAAATTGATTATGGAATTGGTTCCATAAAGTAAAATACTGATGGTAAAATTAATTTCAAGATCTGAGAGTTATTTGAATAGAAATCAGTTCAAAAAGTTGCCCAACCTCTAAGGATAAAGGTGTGATCCCAGTGAGGTTTGGGGGTTCTGTTCGGTAACTGGGAAAAGAAGGAAGATTACTAGAGAGGAATTCATGGACTGGTTTTAACCAGTGGAATACTCCAGATTTTTGATATTGCTGGAATTGGAGACTGGACCGGATTGTCTTGAGGTCTCTTCCAGAAGTAGTGTCACCTATTAAGCTCAACCTTGGAGCATGGGGGATAGTTGGTGGACGTAATAGCCCCACTCATGGCAGAGAGGCATAATTTTTGTCTGAGAACAAAGGACAGATAAGTATTTTGCTGTCTGTTATATAAAAAAAATGCAGAAGTTTACAAGTATGACGAAAGAAGTAGAAAAATTATAGTTATTTCTCTTTCTGTTATAGTTAAATTTCAAATAGCTAAAACTAGCAATATTTACAGGATGCAGAGAGGTTTTAACCTAGAACCCTCTAAGGAAGGTTTTGTGTTGGTCGCTCTAGATTTCTATGATATTTCATGGACAGTATGGTCTGGGCATTAGACAAATAGTTACAATAAAAAGAATAGCTTACTCTGTGTATCATCTTCTCTTAAGAAAAAGAAAAATAAAATGTATATATTTGGATTTTGAACATAAAAGACTCGATTTACAAGATACAGTAGAAAAATCTAAAAATGATAGTAATACGAAAAAAAATAAAAATCTTTCCATAGTACTATAACCTAATGCCACTTTCTGTCAGCAAGATGACAAAAAGAAAATTATAAATGCCTTGACTAATAAATATAGAGAAGAGGATTGATATAAAATAAATTATTATTGCATGCCTGTTTCTTTAAAAAAAAAAACAAATAAATACAAATTTTCAAGCAAAAACCCTGAACCAAGGGTAAGAGATCATTGATGCAAAGGAAGAAAGAAATACTTGTAACGATACTTTCTTTTAAGTAAGGAACAATATGAAAGAAATATGAAAAATAAATAAATTATGTGTTATCTTGACAACCAGAAAAAGGAAATGTAGCCGACGTATGACATTATTGTAGGTAGCAAGAATTAAGCATAAATGTTAACTGTAAAGAGATAGAAAAATCGATTCACGGAGAAATAAGTATGACCAATACTTTATGTCGAAGAAAAATTGCCTTCAATCCTTGTATTATTAAAGAAAAATTGTAAATTTACATTTTATAGAATTGCAAGTCGAAAGATAAACTAGAATCCCTCACCGGCAGGCAAGATTTCTGGAAAACACCAATAAGATGGTGGAAATCCTAAAATCGAATTCAAAACCGTTAAAAATGTTTCTTTTCCTCATAATAAATAAAACATGAAGAAAAACCCTATCTTCATACACAGTATCTAGGAAACCAAAAAAAATATGTATCAAAGCTCTGACTCGGAGCCGGTACCTTTCATGCAAGAATATCTGACGCTGAGACTTTTGTAGTAGAGTATTGAATGTAGAAATGATCTCAAGAAAAGTTAGCAACTGAAATAATACCTGGACAAAGAATTATCATCTGGGTAAGAGAGATGGTGAAATATATTAGAGGAATATCAACTGAAAAAAAAAAAAGACAAGCGGAGTAGGTCAATATTCAAGAAAACTGCCTGTGGTTGGTCTTGTGCGAAAGGGTGGAATTAAGAACACCTGCAGACAGAAAAATTACACAATGAAATTTAATGTATAGAAAATAGAATAAAATTTAGGATGTTAAATGAAAAAAATAAAAATAAAAAATAAGCAAGAAACTGAATGAAATTTAGAGTAATGATTCACCTGTGGTAAACCTCTATAAGGAAAGAGGCATTGATTGGATTCCGAAGACCTAGAAGATACCATAACTAACCTTGGAGTTGCGCAATCTGGAGTTGAACCAGTGCTTAGTAATCGAATAAAACCAATTAAAATAATAATTGAAAATACTGAAAAATAAACATAAACAAAAATTTATTCTACCTGGAAGAAGTCTACGAAACATGAAGACTGTTGCTTGTCCGGGTGAACGAAGAATGATGCTAGAGCATGGAGGATAGTAAATCTTCGATCTTGTGCAAAACTGTCTAGGTGAAAATGTTTCTGCAAGTCCTTATTACCAGATAATCACGATGTGAGGTAGAGAGCAGCACTCAAGCAGCAAACTGAGCAAATGGAATATAGTTAAGGTTCAAGGGTAGAAAATCCCAAAAACCCAGCACATAACCCTAGGAGGAAGATCAGTCGTATATCTATGCTTGGGTAGATCAATGGTAGGGAGGGGTGACATTTTTGATCTGTAAACCCTCCATAGCAATTACCCGTAAAGACTTCCCAATTGTAAATTAAATGTAGTAATAAAATTCCATCAAGTAAATTCCGATATAAAATCCGCAAATTCATGATCATTACTGAATGAATTAAATAATGTGATAAAAATCATATTATGGTATAGTTGTATAATTAAAGGTGTTATGACTATCAGACATTACAAAGTCCAACAAAAAAAAATCACATAAAGGTGTTGGACAGCAGACACAAAAATTCAAATAGATTCTATGAGTTACTTAGAGAGGTAATGATAATAATGTTTGTCATATGAAACCTTAGGATTAGTGTTTTGTAATTTCTTATGGGAATTTGTGGCACATATTATTGATTATGCAGTACCAAAGTAATATAGAGACTAGTAAGTCGATGATACTGTCATGGTAAGAAAAACTTAGTGAATGATTGAAGTATATGGTAAGTTTTTAATTTTTATTTATTTATATGTTGATGACTGTTACACATATCTAGTGACTTAGTCATAGAAAATCCTCAAAAGATATTGACCAATAAAATATAGCGTTAAAATAGCTTCATATTTAATGACTTAGTCATAGAAAATCCTCAAAAGATATTGGCCAATAAAATATAGAAAGTCTAAATAGCTCACGATTTTGTCCAAACATATTGCCATTTTCTTGCAGATTTTTTATTAAATTTGGTTGGAAATTTTAAAACTTGTATTATAAGCGTAGTCTAAAAAAGTAACAAAATGACCTAGAATCTGGCAAAGATTTTGAAAAAATCCGGCAAAGATTTTATCAAAATCTTGTTTACAGTTGTTAAACTTCAGTATTTTGGGTGCCCTAAGGGTTTTTGATAGTGCTAAATCCATTTCCACTATAAAAAATGCAATTCAAACACTTCAAGTACCTGATTTTTTGAATTTTATTTTACCAGATGTCGGCAAAAAACTGTCGTTCGGGCTATTCTGTATATTGGGTAGACAACTTATAAATTATATAGGGGTGGAATTTGAGGTGCTCAAAGATTTTTGATGATTATGCATTCATTTTTAGTATTAAATTTTGATGATGAAAGTATATTTTGCATGTAAACAATGCTATAAAATTATTATAAATTTTTTACGATATACTTGGGAGAGCATATTTTTGATTAAATGGATGGATTTAGAATGTACTTGTATGTTAATGAAAAAAGATAGTCCTTATATGTATATGGGAAAAGATGTTAATTTGTTTCCATAATGATTTTTCCACAACTTTTGCAAATTTATTGATTTAACAATTGTAGTTTTAGATTTATAACACTTAAAAAAATCATATTTAGTGAAGAGATGATCTTTCCTTTGGTTGATTCATAAAACCACATCTATCACAATGCCTTATGTAAACAATGATTCATAAAACCACATCTATTGCAATGCCTTATGTAAAAAATGCTATAAAATTATTATAAAGCTTTATTGATATACATGGGAGAGTGTTAACTTTGATTAAATGGATGGATTTAGAATGTCCTTGTACGTATATGAAAAAATATAATCCTTATATGTATATGGGAAAAGATGTTAATTTGTTTCTGTGATCTTTCCTTAGTTGATTCATAAAACCACATCTATCACAATGCCTTCTATGGATTGTTGTAATAGAAATGTCCTTGTTTACTATTGGGTTAGTGCGAATAATTGTTATAGTATAGTGAATATTTTTTGTTATTTAATCAATGCTCAAAAGATGCATTTCTCTCCTATAAAATAGTGTGTGACTAGCTTTATTAACATATTTATTTCGTAGCTATATGTTAAACTAGTTCTTCCAATGGTAAATTTTGAATTTGTCATTTTGGAAAAAAACTTTGAATAAACCTCATGTGTCACAAACCCATCCAAATACCCAAAATAAGTTAAGCCAATAAAGAAAATACATTCACCTTAGTGTAAGCCATTGATCAAGTGACACAATTCAATATTGAAAAAGAACATATTTATGATCAAATATTTACTATTGGAACTTGATAGACTATCTTTGAAGATTTAGAGGAAATGTATTTGAAATGTTACATAATTTGTAAATTTGGCATAATGTGAGTTATCTTGTAGCTTTGAATGACATTTTGGTCATCTTCTATGTCACAATTATGCCGTACAGCTTTTCCTTTGCAACATTTGGTGCAATTGCTAGTTAATGTAATTTGATAACATAACATAATATTGCAACTCTTCCATACTCAGCTAAAAATTGTTTCTTGGCCCAAAAATGTAATAAATTTAATTTGAAAAAAATTATAAAATATTTTGATTGTGAAATGAGAGATGGTTTTTTGGCATGTGGTATTGATGAACCATGGTATTTGCCCATGATATTGTAACAAAGCCTATTTACAAGTTAATAATATCCATGGTAAAATGGAGGTGAATATGATGGTTAAGAATCTTGTTATATTGTAAGTATTAATTTTTTATGTGCTTATTAATGAAATTTAAATATGGTTACAAAATTATTATTTTAATTTATATAGTAAAATGGATCTTAATTTATAGTTACTATTTATATATTATATATTTTAATGTGATAGAGGGTTTAGATATATCTCAAAAGTAGTTATGTAAATATAATCTTTTTGGTTTTAGATATAAAATTAAATTCAAATACAGTATTTAGAAAATATTTTGATTGTGAAATGAGATGGTTTTTGGGCATGTGGTATTGATGAGTCATTGTATTGGCGAATGCTATTGTAACAAAATCTATTTACAAGTTAATGATATCTATGGTAAAGTGAGTGTCAATATCCATGGTTAAAAATATTTTTATATTGTAAGTACTAAAGTTTTTGTGCTTATTAAGTAAATTTAAGTATGGTTCTAGAATCATTATTTTAATTTATAATGTAAAATGGATCTTAACTTATAGCTACTAATTATATATTTTAAATTGATATGTATATTATAATTTTCTTTTACCTTAAAAAATATTTATAATTTTATTAATAAAAAACAAAATTATAATATAACAAATTGTTTATTACTTTTAACTTTTTTACAGACACTAAAAATCTCACCATACTGGGATCTATATTACTTTTCACCTTTTATAATTATTTAATTGAGCCAACATGTACAAATAATTTACGTCTTATAAATAACACCGACACATCTCCCCTATACTCTCCAATACTGTGTTATAGAGACAATTAAGTATTGGACCAAGCATGCCTAGGATAGTGTGAGACAATTAGAGATAGTGCAGAGAGTTCTCAAGCTTGAGAGAAGCATTATATTGTTTCATATTATTTGACTTATACACAATATAGATAGTGGGGTTTTTAGTTGAAGCTTTCCCAAAATAAATATTTGTGTTGTGTGATTAAAATTCTTTCTCTTTATTGTTCATGTGATTGTACGTTCATAATTTGTTTCTGCAATTTGTAGAATAGATTCAACTATTTTGTTTTAGCATATTACAAGATCAGTTTAATCTATGTGGATTTTCTACACGATATCAGAGAAGGAATCACTATATAATAGAATCATACAAGTTTGTTTTGAACAAGTGAATCAAATTTGCAGATCTACTCTTCAGGACCAACAACAGAATCGTCTTTCTGTGGATTGAGACTCGAATATGCCCTTGAGGGTTGTTTGAATTACATAGCTTGGAAGGATAGGATGGCAATGAAATTGGAGGACAACGAGTTGAAGGAGTTCATAGACAGTGATATTCCTAGGCTCGCAGCAACAAATGCTCAAAATATTGATTGATGGAAGAATAATGTAGCAAAGGCGAGAAGCATTATGTTGGAAGGAGTTCAAGATCATATTTTCTCGAACCTCCATGGAAAGGCCACTCCATATGTTATGTGGAACGCCTTAAAAAATTTGTTTCAGAAAAACAAAGACCAAAGGAAATTGGCGCTGAAGGACAAACTCAGAAAAATCAAGATGCAGAAGGGCGACACAATAACAAAGTACTTGATGAAGTTCACTCAATGTCGAGATGAGATTAGAATTGTTGGTGTTACAATTGCTGAGAATTATCTGGTGAACCTAGCATTTCTAGGCCTTCCAAAAAGCTAGCACAGCTACCAGGATTCAGTGAATGGAAGGGAGACCCTACCATAGTGGGAGCGATTGTGGTATGACTTGGTAAAAGAAGAGATTTGGCAGAATATTAGATATGGATCCTCATCAAATACTGATGATGAGGATAATTATACCTTGGATGGAAAAGCAAAGAAAGGGAAAGGGAAAGCTTCTCATTCCAAATCATATTTTGGTCAAGAAGGAAATAAGGACTTGTCAAAGATTAAATTTTTTTCACTTGCATGAGCTATGACACTATGCCACAAAGTGTCTGCACAAGAAGGCTGGCAAGAAGCCCTCAGGATGAGTGACAGGTGAAGCTCTTGCTTCACAATTAGAGTTGTATTTCACTCTCATCACATATGCATGGTATCATCAGTGATGGGTTCCATGTGGTACCTAGATAGTGGAGCTTCATTCCATATGAATGGGAATAAAGAACTCTTCAACAACTTGGAGGAGAAGGATCTCCAAATGCACATCTAGATGGGAGATAACGGGAGGTATAGTGCAATCAACATACATTAGGGGAATTGTGAGGTCTAAAATGGGCCTCCTAAGGAAATTATAAAATAATAGTGGAAATAATAAAATAAGATTTGAGTACATCATCAAATTTTAGAGGGAAAAAAGAAAAAACTACTTTTTCAACTCGTATTTTCAACTTATCTCCCAAAGTTTTTACTCAAATTTCGAGCGGGAGTACTCGTTGGATGCAAAATTTAATTCTTCATCCAAGGAGTACCCATGTTGCATACTTTTGATGAATCCTTCTACACGAAAAATGAGAAATACATGAAAAACATGATTGCAATCACATTTTTTAATGTATTTCTTATTTTCGTGTTGCAAGGTCAATCAAAAGTATGCAACATGGGTACTCCTTGGATGAGGAATTAAATTTTGCATCCAATGATTACTCCTGATCAAAATTTGAGTAAAAACTTTGAGAGATAAGTTGAAAATACGAGTTGAAAAATAGTTTTATTATTTTATTATTTTTTAATCTTTTTACCCTTTACTTAAAAAATGGTGAATCATCCCCCATGGTTGACATCATCATATTGAATCATATTGGTTCCTATAAAGTTTATTTTGGTTGTACATTTTTCATAGGAGGCCCATTTTAGACCTCAAAATTCCCCTATTGGGTACTGTTCCCTTTCAGAGGGAGTCTGGTACTCCTCTCACCTAAAAAGATGTCATGTATGTTCTTATTTTAAAGACGAATTTAGTTTCATTTGCTATGTTAGAAGACTGTGGCTATGATGTGATATTTAGAAAAGGAAAGGCTTTACTTCATCACAAAGCCACGGTACAGGTGAAGAATATTGGGGTTCGGGTACAAAATCTCTACAAATTGGATGTAGAAGATTGTTTTTCCTTGATCACAAAAATAGATAAGGTGAGGAACCGATACATTGGTGAGTTATGGCATAGAAGATTGGGCCATCTACACCATGGAACTTTGAAGATCATGCAACAGATTTATACAAGACTTCCCAAGGGTGCACTTGAGAATCAAGATACGTGTAAAGGATGCATATTGGGTAAGTACACCAAAGACACCTTTCATCATAAGGGCAGTCGAGCAAAGGCGATCCTTGAAATAGTTCACTCATATGTGTGTGGACCATTCTCGATAACCTCCACAACAAAACGCAGGTATTATGTGATTTTTGTAGATGATTTTTCACGCAGGTGTTGGATATTCTTCATGCAGAAGAAAGATAATATGTTCTCAAAATTTCGTGAGTTCAAATCACTTGTCAAGAAATATAGAGTTAAGAAGGTGAAAGCTCTCGAGAGAGACAAGGATGGAGAATATTTCTCTAATGAATTTAAGAACATATGCGCTTAATAATAATTTTGAAAGGAAATGATAACACTTCATAACCCATGGAAAAATGAGGTTTCATAAAGGAAGAACATAACTATTTTTGGAACATCATGAGTGATGTTGCATGATCAAGGCCTATCATTTCACTTGTGGGTTTAAGCATGCAACACAACAGTATTTGTGCATAACATAAGTCCTTATTGGATTCTCAGCATGAGTACACCAAAGGAATATTTTTTAGGTAAGAAACCAGATGTGGCACATTTAAAAAAAAATTGGTTCATCAATTTATTGTCATGTAGCCAAAGATGACAGGAAGAAGATAGAGCCAAGAATTGAGCTAAGAATATTTTTGGGGTACATCGATAAACCTCACAACTATCAGGTGTACTTTCCATCTCATAGGATGATAGTGGTTAGGAGGGATGTTAAATTTGATGAAGAGAATGCCATGTGAATTTCCCTTAATAGGGAGCTTTAGTTGCATGAATTTGAGGAGCTCTTAGATCCTAAAGAAGAACCTCAAGATGTGGAGTAGCCACAAGCAGAGGAACAGAGAGTGGAAGCACCCACTCATGCAGAGACATCTAGAGATGGAAGGAAGCACACCAGAGAGGCTGAAAAGTTGGTTCTTTATGCTAGAGAGAATGTGGGATCACCCACATCACAATGTGGGAAGAGAAGGTCCCCACGGTGATATATTGGCTACATGGCTCTTATGATCGAGATTGTAGAGATTGCTCCATCCTCATTTGAGGATGCAGTGCAACAACTAGTTTAGGTTGATGCCATGGTTGAGGAGTATGACTTCATTATCAAAAACAGTGCATGGGAATTTTTCCCAAGATCAAAGGGCAAGTCAGTTAGGGGATCCAGGTGGATCTACAAAGTGAAGCAGGCAACAAATGGGAGTGTTGATAAAAAAAAGGCCAAATTTTTGGTCATATGGTTATCCCAGGTGTAGGGAATTTATTACAAGGATACCTTTGCTTTATTTACAAGGTACTCATCAATCAGATCTATCCTTGCGCTTTCAGTGTAGATGGGATGACAGATACATCAGGTGCATGTAAATACATCCTTCCTCAACGGAGTGATTGAGGAAGAGGTGTACATTGAGAAGCCAGAAGGTTTTGATACCTTCAACAGAGAGTCACATGTGTGCAGACTCAAGCGAGTGTTGTATGGACTGAAACAAACACCCCATGATTGGTACACCAGGATCGACAACTAATTCGTCGGGTTGGGCTTCACCAAAACTGAAGAAGATGCGAAACTTTACCATATCTTGGTAGAAGGTAAACTATTGATAATTGTACATTATGTCGATGTTTGATTCTAACAGATGAGAAGCTCATAAAATCTTGCAAAGATGATCTTGCAAGAGAATTTGAGATGAATGATATAGGGCCCTTGCATTATTTCCTTCGATTGGAAATTTGGAAAAGAGATGGGGAAATATTTGTATCTCAGGGAAAGTATGCCAACGATATCTGAAGAAGTTTCACATCGAGAGCAGCACACCCATGGAGACTCCTCTAACAGGGAATTTGAGGAAGGAAGATGCTCTTCAGGCGAAGTGGTACAAACTACCATCTACAACAATCTTGTGGGTTCACTCATGTACTTGGTGAACACACGACCAGACATATGTTATGCGGTTAACCAGCTTAGTGAAGCTATGGTTAAGCCTACCTAGCTCTATTTGAAGGCATGAAAGCATGTGTTGAGATACCTCAGAGCCACCACATAGTTTGGGCTATGGTACATGCGGACATAGGGAGTGAAGATTCAAGGCTTCAAAGATGCAGATTAGGCATGGATTCCATCCGATATGAAGATCACATTAGGGGGCATCTTCAGTATTGGGTCAACAACAATTTTCTGGTACAATAGGAAGCAAAGATCAGTTGTACTCAGGTCAACATAGGTAGATTACATGGATGCTAGTCAAGTAACTTGTGAGGCCATTTGGATGAGGAAGATGCTTGTTAGTTTGTTTGGTTAGCAAATGGATCTAACGGTGATTTATTTTGATAACCATAGTTGCATCAAAGTCTCAGTTAATCTAGTTTTTCATGACAGGTCCAAGCATATTGATATCTGGTATCACCATCTTAGATATTGTGTGCAAAGGAGGTTATGTCATTAAAGTACATTCATATAGAGGATCAGGATGCAAACATCTTGATGAAGGCACTGTCAAGAGGAAAATTCGAGTTCCACAGAGGCATGATCGGGGTAGCAAACAATCTCTTTCTTATTGAGAGGGAGTGTTCAAATTTGCAACAACAAGAGGCTTCTAATTCAATTTTCCCTTAATTAAACTGGAAGGAAATTGTAGTTCCACATCACATGACAACTTGTATGAGTTAACTAAGTCAGGAAGACTTGGTTAGCTCAATCAATTTTAGTTTAGGGTCAAAATTGAGGCATGTAGAGTTCTCTCTAAGTATTAGGGGGTCCAGTTACAGTTTATTTTGATTTGTAATTAATTAACTTAATTATTTGAGTTAAAATCAGTTTAATTAGTTCTAATTGATGGAGGAACTAGTGAGAGGTCTAGTGAATTAAATATTATTTAATTCACAGGCAGTGATCAATTAGATAACTGATAATTCACTATGAATAGTTGTTGCATGTCAGTTCCCAAGAATACTCAGTTGTGATTGGAGGTAAAGTGAAGTATACTATCAGTTGTATAATTAGAAAATTGTACAGGTGGTGCATGGAGTTAGCAGAAGACCTTAGATGTATTTTGCAATCATTAATTTAGATTTTCCTAATTAATAGGGGCTCAATTTCCCTATGGATTGTGCAAACAAGGCAGGGCATCCAGACACAAGAAATTGGTTAAGTATTGGACCATGTAACCCTAGGATTGTGTGAGATAGTCAAAGATAGTGCAGAAAGTTATCAAGCCTAAGAGAAGCATTGTATTGTTTCATATACTTTTATTTATGCATAATAAATATAACGAGGTTTTTAGCTAAGGATTTCCCCAAATAAATATTTCTGTTATGCGATTTAAATTCTTTATCTTTCTTGTTCATGTGATATTGCGATTATAATTGGTTTCTGCAATTTGTAGAATAGATTCGAGTATTTTATTTTAGCATATTACAAGATCAGTTGAATGTATGTGTATTTTCTAAATTTTTTTTATATCTTACATTGTATTTTTATTTAAAATATATTTTAGTTTTGTTTTAAAAAATACACATGTCAACCATAGATTTAGCACAATAGGAATTACACATCTCTATCATATGGGTTGTAGAATGTGTTATGTCTCTTAGCACAAAAAAGGAAATGTCATATGAACAAGTGACATATGTAGTAAGCTAATACTTGAGAAAAAAATTTCGAAAGAAATTATGTGGAGTATGTTTAATCTTGCCTAACATTTCTGGTGGACACTCCACCCATTTTTAGAGAATTTGACAATTGAATTATTACAAACTAGAGTTGTGCATCTTTTAATAGGAGGCATTTGGAATTACTGGTTAAAGAATAATAATAGTAGTAAATTACATAATAAGTTTTGAAGAGAAAATTAAGGACCCCATCCCATTTATCTACTTTAATTATCTTTTAATTTAATTTAATTAATCCTTTATTTATTCAAATATTTTTACTTGACCCTTCTCTTAACAACTAATTATATAATTAATATTATTATTATTCTTTAACGACTAATTCAAAATTCCTCTTATTAAAGGATTCACAACTCTCATTTTTAATCATGGGTGGAGTGTCCACTTGAAACGTTGGTCACACTGAAATATCCTCCTCATAGTTTCTTCCAAAAAATTTATCTCAATATGAATAAGTATGGAAATATTTACTCTCTCATGATTTAATGCTTATTATAGATCGATGCGACTTTTATCAACCATTTAATTTGTATGGTTGGGCTAGGTTAATCAATAAATTTAATTAAAATTTCAAAATTATTTGGACATAGATTTAAATCTTTGATTTGTGAATACTACTAAGAATTTTTTAAAATATTCATTTGGAGGTTAAATCCCTACCCTCCACCTAATAATTATTGATAATTAAATTGAATTTCTTGAATCCTTTTCGAAAATATACACATATATAGAGGTAATTAGGTTTTACTAACAACTTAAAAATGAAACAAACCATTTAACTAGGGTTAATTATTAAGTAATTCTTTTACTGAGTTAGAAATATTAATATTGGAAATAAAACAAGAGAAGAAGGATTATAACTCACATGGACTTGAAAGCAACAATTAATGGAGTTCTCTATGTTGAAGTGCTAAGTTGTGATAATTTATCCAATATTTTTCATCATGCTACTATGACCTACACATTCAACTCAAAAATATTACAAGAGAGGACTTTCCAATATATATCTAATATGACCAATTAGTTCACCATGCGCGCACATACATATATAGAAAATTAACATTAAATCTATTGTTGAATTATAAATCAAAAAATTACATGTTTAATAAATATTTGTGTTTCCCTTAAAGGGGAGGATAATTTCATTTCCTTAGCTATGTTGGAATATCCCTTGAATTTTTAGGGTTGAAAATTTCAAAGCATGATTAAAGTAATTCCAATGAAGATTCCATAGGGTGAGCAAATTAAAATTATGAAATTTGAACTATGTTGACCAAATGAGTCCCTATAGGGATGCTAGAGATGAAAAATGTAAGAAAACCTAGTGGTTTGAGGAAGAAAATCAATAAATAACCCAACTATGTACCTAAAAATTAAGGTTTCTTTGAAGATAGAAGTTTCAATATTATACCAATGGAATAGTTTTTACAAAGGAAAATATGTGTGTGTATATATATATATATATATATATATATATATATAAAGGAACAACTTTGAGGCATAAGATAATGTTGGATTAGTTGTTAAGATATATAGGTCATATAGAACCATCATATCACACCTTTAGGTTGCATATCATGGGTTTGGCCATAATGATACTATGGGTTTTTTTGGCCCAAATAAACTCATTGTTATGTGACTTCGGGATTGTCTTGATGCCAAAAAGGAACCTAAATTATGGCCAATTCCAAGATATCAACAAGGGTTTAGGGGTTTGTCTCAAGTTATCCTTATAAATAGAAGGTCCCAAATAAGTTAAGGTGGTTATGAACCTATTTTTAGGCATCCTAAGTAACCATGGGCCTAGGATGGGGAGTGTTTTTTCCCCTAATTATACTAATTAAGTTAGGAAATGAATTAAATGAGTGTCGTAAGGGATAAAAGTGAGTCAAAGAAATGACTAAGAAGGGACGGGAACTTAAGGAAGCCACCCAACTGATACACATTTGGTATGAAATAATGGATCAAAAAGTTGAAACCAAAGACAAATAGACAAAACCATTGTATATGATCTAAAGAGAAAAGAATGAGGAGAAATGATAAAAACTACAAAATATAAGAGATCAGAATTTTGGGAACTGGATAAACCAGTTCTCCCCATGTGTTTTGTGACATGCGCTTAACCTCCTCTCATGGATCCATGAGCTAGTTGGAATATTAAATTTTGTTTTGTTGTCTTGTTTTATGAATAAAAGGACAATGGAGGTCCATAAGTCTCCTTAATAATTAATAAATCAATGCCAATGTGAAAAGAAAACATCTGGGCAGCTTAATTGAGCACCCTTAGGTGTGAAAAGGGGTTGGAACATCTTGACTGGGTCAACTTTGACCAAATCAAGAAGGTTGTCATGGAGGAGTGGCATTCAATGAGGGAAAATGTAGTTTTAGATGGAGACACTTTCCATGGAAGTAGTGTCATAAATGAATAGGGCTTAGGTTTTGGAAGCTTATTTCTTATAAAATGAAGAGGATGACAGCCTTTTTAATTACGTATTAGTAGTTTATATTTATAAATATATGGTCTATATAGACATATAGCTTTCTTTGGTTGTTTAGCTAAGATTGCAGTGATGTTTAACACAAGGTGTTCCTGATCGAGAATCCCACCTCTTTCCTTGAGAGGCCTCTTGGAATAGTTTGCACTACATTCCACTATCAGACATTTGGCCAAAGCTTCGGTATTAATGTACAACGCAGTTTTATATTGAGAGGTTGTGTTGTGTTGCAGGGCAGAAGTTGTGGAGGTTTGATTTGGGAGATTTCTGAGCTAGATCTCATTGGAGGGAGGTTCCTTTCTCTTGGGAGGCTAGTAAATAAGACCCTAGATCTTATTTGATACATTTGGCATTAGGCCATAGTATTTTTATCCGCTACAGCATAGTTCCAATCCATGACTACGTTATTTTAGTGAGTTGTTGCAATGGGCAACCCAAAAAGGGCCAAAAATCCAAAGTTAAAATCTGGCCAAACCATTTCTGAGTTTTTCTGGGTTTTTTGAGTAGAATCCGTGGTTAAAACCCTAGATTATTATGAATACTCTAAAATCATTCTGCACATGGTTCTTCTCCTCAGTAGCAGTAGTTTCCAACAGCAGCAACAGAAGCAGCACAATATTTCTAGTGCTTGGTTTCTTTGGTGTATTTCAACCATCTTTTGTCTTGAGTGCATTCCTTTTGGAGCATTGTGTACATTCATATTTTCTATTGTTTATAATGATATGACTAGTTTTTTCTACTCATAGTTATAATGTCTTGATGTAAATTTAATTTGCAGCATCTTTCCCGCATTTTCCAGATCTTAGTGTTATATTCTTGTTTTTCTTTATTTGGAATGTTGCATTTGTTCTATATTCCCACTTTTCCCATTTGGGAATACTAAAGTGGTATCAGAGCATAATATTGGCTCAGCCTGTATACCTCAGCCATTATGTCATCTACGAAGGCTTCTCATAGAAAGGAGAAGATATGCAGAAGAGATGAAGGCAAAAATTCATTATCAGGAGGGAAGGAGTTCTCAAAACTTCTTCTTCAAACTATGCAGTGCATTAACAAAGATATCAAAGAGATGAGGATGGAGAGATATAGAGATTCTCCAAGAGAGCTTGTACATGAAGAAATCTCTAAATTTTCACATTATGGGTATGAGCATTTAGCTACACCATCAGATCTACAACGTGGTACCATGCTTACATTCTTGGCAAGAGAAGAAGAGGAAGGAGTCACACCAAAGGAGGAGACTCTTGGTGACTATCTCCAAGAATATGAATTTCAGTCTAGTAGATTCAAAGATCATATAAACTTCCAAGGGTTTTTCAAGATCAAAGAGAATATAAGACATAGAAATCACAATAGAAGCAAGAAGTTCAAGCAACATGATTTGGGTAGATTCTTTCTATCTACTTTTGATGGGTCACCTAAATGTACAACTAGGGCTTGGGTGAAGGAGCTAGACAACTATTTGCAACAACACCAAGTCTTAGAAGATGAAGCCCTTAGAGTAGCAGCGCTACATCTTGAAGGTAAGGCTTATGATTGGTGGTTTTATGAAATTTCTTCCTTGAATCATGTAAATGTATATACTTATTCAAAGTTCACTAGGAGGTTAGTGAAAATATTTGATGTAAAACATTTTGAAACTTCCTTGGTTGAGGTAGCCAAGCCTAAACAAACAAAACCTTTTCATGAGTTGGAAGGATGCACAAACCCAACTCCATTCCAGAATGCTATTGAGGGGGTTAAAAAATTGCAGAATACCTTGCTAGAGGCAAGATCCCCACTTCAGGAAGAGCTCTCTTCTCAAAAGGAAGACATGGATATCTCTTTTTCAAAAGAGGATCAAAATAAATAGCCTCTTAATGATGATGAGGTAACCTCCATTCATGATGAAGGGGAAGACTAGGTTGGAGGTAACAACGTTGTCACATCGGGAGCAGATCTAGTACCTCATGGAGAGGTAGATGGAGAAATTTCTCCAATGAGAGGAGCTCTTATATCATTGAAAGAAGTTCCAAAGGATCTCATATATGGAGATCAAGGCACAATCCATGAACAACATGTGCCATTCTTGATAGATTGTGAGACCTTGAAGATGAAATGAGAAGGTAGGGAGGATGGCCAGCATCATATGATTAGGATCACAAAACCCTATCTATTTCATAAGGTTGATGCACAAAAGAGACATAATGAGTTGCGCAGTGAGAGAAAGGACAAAGAAATCCACTCATATATGTAGTCTACTCTTGATATTGATGTCTCTTTACATGGAGGCATTCCACCTGGGAGGCCACCAAATCAGGAGATGATGAGGCATGTCTCACATCATGATGCACAATTCATATATCCAGGAGGAATGTGAACCTTGGGAGGACATGGTACAATTTTGAGAGTCTTGGGTAGACTCAAGGAGGAGGGAGACATTCTCCCAACATCATCATTACCCACTCTCATCTCATATATTGCACTAAGAAAGGAGCAGCAGAGGGAGGATAGTAGCCTTTCAATATGTCACTTTGGCATGGGAGATGTCAAAGAGGAGGAAAAATACATGACAGATGCTTTCTATGACAGATCATCAACGCTGTCACTCTGGAGGATAGATCCATATTGGAAATCCCAGCTATTGGTGGATTATTCCAAGGATCTTTTTACTTGTATGATACTTGATGACCAGCTACATGAGGAGGGATATTGAGTCATAGATGAGGTATATCATGGTAGGATATTCTTATCTAGAGCTTCCAAGCTCAAGGAGAAGTTACTACAAGCATCTCATGAAGATTTTCTCTTCAGCCACACTTATTCTATGAGAGCATATGACACCATCATGGAGGGGTGCACTTGGGAAGGCTTTGAAGAGGATATATGTCAACATTTGAGGATATTCATGGATCATGTGGAGATGGAGGAGATACATAACTCTTTGGGGGAGTTATCATAGCCACCTCTTTCCTCTTTGGGAATGATAGGGGATTTATCTATGAGCCACTCCATTTGTATGAGAAAAGCATATAGTAAGGATCATGTTTGGTTGTATAATGATTTATATAATGAATATGTGCATTACTTAACCATATATGTGCAGGAAATTGCTCCAAGAAGGATCATTCTTCCTTACAAACTTCATGGCCAAATTTGGGCCATAAATTATGTTGAGCATGGCCACTCCCTAACAGGATATAGGGAGATGATTTACCATTCAGGGTGCACTCCAAAGGCACCAAACAGTTCTCACCTTTTCATCCATTGTGAGAAGACTTGGGCAGAAAGTAAGTGGAGGGGAAACCACTTACCATACCATTATTTGATGCAGCCTGGAGATATACTGCATTGCTCCACATGTAGGACTATGACCCACCTCCATTTTTGCATATTTCTGGTTGCATGTACTTGGTTTTGATCCCATACATTGATGATGTACTTATTCTTTTTATGGGAATGATTGGGGGGAGGATGGGAGGAATGTGTGTGCCCTATGGGAGAGAGATTCTCCATGTTCATTATTCTACATGTTTCAGGGAGAACATTGGGAAAACCATGATTGTTTCATTGGATCTATTGCTTCCTTGTGGGGTGAATCATTTGCATCTCATGAGAACTTTGGAGGAGCATTTCATGGAGGGATGGATTGGGAGACACTTATATTACGAGGGAAGCTTGTCACATGATGGTGTCACCAATGATGGAGGAGAAGAGTTGCAGCACTCACCTTTTCAGTTCCTTGAGGAAAAACAACATTTGGGAAGGGAGGACTGTAATATTCCCAATTAGCCATGAGCTAGTTGTAATATTAAATTTTGTTTTGTTGTCTTGTTTTATGAATAAAAGGATAATGGAGGCCCATAATTCTCCTTAATAATTAATAAATCAATGTCAATGTGAAAATAAAACATCTGGGCAACTTAATTGAGCACCCTTAGGTGTGAAAAGGGGCTGGAACATCTCGACTGGGTCAACTTTGACCAAATCAATAGCGCTATCATGGAGGAGTGGCATTCAATGAGGGACCACGTAGTTTTATATGGAGACACTTTGCATGGAAGTAGTGTCATAAATGAATGGGGATTAGGGTTGGAAGCTCATTTCTTATAAAATGAAGAGGATGGCAGCCATATTCATTATGTATTGGTATTTATATTTATGAATATATGGTCTTTTTAGACATATAGCTTTCTTTGGTTGTTTAGCTAATATTGCAATGATGTTTAGCATAGGGTGTTCCTAATCGGGAATCCCACCTATTTCCTTGAGATGCCTCTTGGAAGAGTTTTCACTACATTCCACTATCAGGAATTTGGCCAAAGCTTCGGTCTTAATGTACAATGCAGTTTTCTGTTGAGAGGTTGTGTTGTGTTGTAGGGCAGAAGTTATGGAGGTTTGATTTGGGAGATTTCTGAGCTAGATCTCATTGGAGGGAGGTTCCTTTCTCTTGAGAGGCTAGTAAAGAAGACCCTAGAGCTTATTTGACACATTTGACATCAAGCCATAGTATTTTTATCCCCTCATTAGAGGAATTTTGAGGTCTAAAATGGGCCTCCTAAGGAAAATGTACAATCAAAATTCACTTTATGAGAACCAATCACATTTTAGGGGATGACATCATCCCTAATGGTTTAGGTGGCATTGCTTGAGTTAAAGGTACTTACTTTTCACATTCTCAATGGTGGATAAAAACTCAAGGTTAACCATGGTAGTTATCTAAGTACTTTTAAATTCAAAGTAAAGTACTCATAATAAATGTCATTTCACACTTTTTGAATAAAAATATATTATTGTCATTTCATATTTCTTGAAAGAAACAATGCATATCCCTATACATTTATTATATTATATTATATTATATTTATATAGTATATTAATTACATGTTATTATACAATTTAAATAATATAAATCTTAATTAATAACATATAATATAATTAAGAATTTATAAATTTATATTTATATTTTATTTTAAGTTATTTAAGTAAAAGGACAAATGCATTAGTTGTTCAATGATAATGATTTTTCCTTGAAAAGCTCATTCTTATTTATAGTCATATCAATACAATTTTTTTATTAATTTTATTTTGGTACAAATTTTGAATTGAATTTAATTATGGTTACATGGATTGTGATGCAAAAAGTGAATTGAAAATTCATAAATATTATTTTATTGATTTAGATATTATTTTATTATTTCCTTAGGAGATCCATTTTAGACCTCAAAATTCTCCTAATGACAGTGTAGTTCCAGTCCATGACTACGTTATTTTAGTGAGTTGTTGCAGTGGGCAACCCAAAATGGGCCGAAAATACAAATTTAAAATCTGGCCAAACCATTTATGGGTTTTTCTGAGATTTTTGATTAGAATCCGTGGTTACAAGCCTGGATTATTCTGAGCACTCTAACAGCCTTCCATACATGTTTATTCTCCTCAGTAGCAGTAGTAGCAGTACAAAATTTCCAGTGCTTGGTTTCTTTGGTGTATTTCAGCCATCTTGTGGCTTGAGTGAATTCCTTTTGCAGCATTGTGTACATTCATATTTTTTGTTGTTTATAATGATATGACTCAGTTGTTTCTGCTCATAGTTATAATGTCTTGATGTAAATTTAAGTTGCAGCATATTTCTGGCATTTTCCAGATCTTAGTGCTATATTCTTGTTTTGCTTTATTTGGAATGCTGCATTTGTTCTATATTCTTGCTTTTCCAATTTGGTAATATTAAAATCTATTAACTCTGGCGATGTGCTCATTTACTAACACTTGTAGGTTTTGGTGAAATGGTAATCATGATTCTAACAAGTTGTATCAGAACCAAAAGTCTTGAGTTCAAATCACACTTGGCTCATGTTGGGGAGTAGATTGTTGGACATTGGATAAACTTGCTCTCCCCATGTGTGTCGTGACATGTGCTTAATTTCCTCTTGTGGACCCGTTAACTCTATTGATGCATTCATTTACTAACACTTGCAAGTTTTTGTGTAATGGAAATTGGCATTCCAACACAAAATAGATGGCTTAGTTTCATTATATATATATATATATATATATATATATATATATATATATATATATATATATATATATATATCTTATTTCTAAGGAAATTCAAATCTTAATCTTAGGATGCATGGTGACCAAATTTCGAAAATTAAGTATTATGATATGCTTGTTTATGTGTCTCGAGGGAGGAAAGAGATACTTTTAACTCACTACTTAGGTTACACATCAATAATAATATTAAATTTATCGCAATATCATAGCAATATATGCCCTCATTGGAGAAGCATCCCTTATCTTTTTATTTGGTTAGATGAGTTAGTTAGGCACTCCTTAATAGGTGCCCTCCTTAATTTTGTTGTTGTCTGAGGGCATCCTTATTCCATATCAATTCTTCTTGATTTAAGTAAAATTTGTCCTTTCTTTTCTCTCGATATTGAGACTAGTTGTCAAGAATGTGAGAAAGGATGGAGGAACATCTTGAATTGATAATTATGTATCTACAATTAAACATGAAACTCTGAAATCCAAACAAGGTTGAAACAATGTCAAAATACTGTGTTGGGATATATCTACTACTCAAAAGAAGGAATAAAACACCATTCCTAGCAATTGAAATCTTGAAGTGAATGTTAGTTGTTTCTTGGGCGCTATAAATGTTAGTATTAATGGATGTAGAACTAAGGAGGTAAGTAGTATGATTCCTAGTGCAAGCTAGTGTTAATGGTAGCTCACATAAAATGTGAAAATCAAACTACTGACACAACTATCAATTGAATAATCATGGAAATTTATAATTAGGAATATGAGGGCACAACATCCAAGATTCTCCCCTCAACTACAGTGCGCCAACCTCAAGGATGCTCCTCAAATTCAATTAGTTTATATCGATTTCCTATGTACTTGCATCCATTTCCATTTAAATAAAGAGAGAGCAGAGAAGCCTTACCTTTCAGTTGGGTTTTCTCTCATAACAGTTTTCCAGTGCATACCTTGTGTTCATTGTGGTTTGTGAAATTTATTTTATTTTTCTTTATTTTCCATATTTTATCTATTGCACAATAATTAAAAAATTCATAAATATAAGGAGAAATTAAGCCTCATAGTGTAGATTTTGGATTTGAAATATATTTTAGTAGATCTTTATGAAGAATTGTCCAATGGATCAAATTTGATTTTTTCCTTATCAAATTGAGGAAATTCAAAATTCCACGTCAACAAACAACATGGAGGAGTTAATTGAAGTGACATGGTTCTTGTCACTCACTTAAGAACACTAAATTCAATTTAATGAGTTCAAGTTATTTTTATTTGAGCCGATTCCTAAAAAATAGGAGTCTAACTCAGTTAATTTGAGTTAGGGGCATGAAGTTCAGTTTTGTGCAATGGTTTACAAAATTTTAGGAGCCTGGTTAGATTTAATTTCAGTTGTAGCAATTTAATTCATTTGAATTGATTTATGGTCAGTTAAAATAATTCCAACTGTTGGAGAAACTAGTGGAAGGACAATTTCTGTGATTTAACTTCAATCACACTCATTTATCATCCATATAACTAATAAATTAGCCTAACTTATCCCATGCATGCAAAGAATTCGAGTTACCCAGCTGAGATGGAGATTCCAAGGAGATGTACTATCAGTTGTATCATATTTCAAATTGTACAGGTGGTGCATGAAGCCAAAGGAAGACCCTAAAGCAATTGTGCAATCCAGATAAAGTAATTTCCTAATTAATAGGGTCCTAATTCCCACATAAACAACGCAAGGAAATAGGAGCTTGACAGGTTGAGAAATTGGTTAATTATTGACCAGAGTCAGCTAGTGAAGCAGAGGATAGAAAATACTTGTGCAGGTTGAGCTCAAGGTTGAGTAGAGCATATTGTATTCATCTATATTATTTGATTAATGTGTAGGTTTTAACCCTGTACATAAATTATTTGCAAAGGAATTCTTAAAACATAAAAATAAACAATGGCAATAACATAAAACAATATACACAAAGATTTTCCCCTGGATCCCAAAACCGAGACTACCATATTGGTTTTTCATTTTATATTCCCTTCAAAGTTACAATACATATATATACATGCCAAAGAATTCATAAACCCCAATCCATTAACCCTGTATTAGAACATAACCATAGTTCCCTTGACCATATCTACAAAATACTATGGGCAGAAAACCATTATGCCCAAAACCATGTTCAAAACCCATGAAAAAAACCATGGGGAGGTCCACCCACCATATTTGGGTCTTCCTCACATCCTTGGGTTCACATATATATAGGGAAAAAAAATTCATGGGGTGTGCGACTAGTCATGGAAATAATATAACACACATCCAACATTCTCCCACTTGTTGTTTTCTTTTCCACAGAAGGGGTCACATGAGAGCTTAGTCATTGGTCCAACCCTGGAACTCCCATTGTTTCTCTACACCAAGAAAACTTTCCAGTGCTCACAGACTTCGTCAATGAACCTGTAACATTATTTAAAGTGTCCACCTTAACCAACAACACCTTTTTTTCCTCAACCATATCCCTCACAAAGTGGTATTGAACATCAATGTGATTTGTCTTTTAATGATAAGAAGGGTTCTTTGCTAAAAAAGTTGTACTTTAGTTTTCAGAGTCTATCCTTATAGCTCAATGTAACAACCCCATACTTGAACACAATATCTGCAAACAAAATGATTCTTTACTTGCATGAGTAGTTGCCATGTATTCAACCTCTGTATTTGAAAGAGACACTATAGACCATCTTTTTCTCATCCAACTAACTGCTCCTCCAAATAGGTTAAACACATACCCAATTGTAGATCCTCTCTGATCTAGATCTCCAACGCAGTATGCATCAACAAAGCCATGGATGTCCAAAACTCTATCCAATCCTAATCTTCCTTGGTAGCACATACCATAATCACGAGTGTTACAAAAATACCTGAAAACCCACTTCATTGTTATTCAATGATCCTTTCCCGGTTTTGACATAAAGCTGATCAACACTCACACTGCATCTCAAATGCCGAAAACCCACTTCACAGTTATTCAATGATCCTTTCCTAATTTTGACATAAACCTGATCAACACTCCCACTACATGTGAAATGTATGGTCTAGTAAAAAACATTTCATACATCAGGCTATCGAATGCACTTGCATATGGAACACGGGACATGCCCTCTTCCTCCTCTTGTGTCTTGGTACATTGTTCAAAAAATAACTTTACACCTATAGGAATGGGAACCTTCACTGGTTTATTATCCTACTTATTAAATCTTTGTAGTATTGTCTCGAAATGCTTCCTATGGTTTAACGAGAGCTTCCTCTTTGTCCTGTCTTGTTTAATTTACATGCCCAAAATATAGTTTGTAGCACCAATATCATTCATGTTAAATTTGGAGGACAATTGGGTCTTCAAATCCTAGATAATTTATTTTCCATTTCCAATCAGCAACATATCATCCACATACAAGACCAAATAAATAACACAGTCACCAATTAATTTAAAATACACACAATGATCCGATTTTCTTCTGGTGAAGACAAGTCCCTGTATATATGTATCAAATTTCTGATACCACATCCTTGGTGTCTATTTTAACTCATACATAACATTTTTTAACCTACATACCAGTTATTTCTTACCGTTCATCGCAAAGCCTTCATTTTTCTTCATGTACATCATTTCTTCCAAATCCCCGTGAAGAAATGTTGTCTTCACATCCATCTCTTCTACCTCAAAATCAAAAGTAGCAGCAGCAGATAAAAGTAATCTAATAGAATCTAACTTGGCAACAGGAAAAAAGTATCACAAAAATCAATTCCCGACACCTGGGAATAACCACTTGATACCAGCTAAGCTTTATATTTATCCACCTTGCCTTGTGCATTCATATTCTTATTAAACACCCATTTGCTTGCAATGGGTTTCCTTCTAGCCAACAACTCCACCAAATCCCAAGCCTCATTTTTGTCCAAAGATGCCATTTCATCAACCATGGCCTCTTTCCAAAGTTTTCCATCCTATGATTCTACTATCTCTTTGAAAGTTCTAGGATCATCATCAGTAATAAATAAAATAAAATTTGAATAGAAATCAAATGGACTATAACTTTTTAGTTTCCCTCTCTCTCGAACTAATATTCTTCTCAAAGTGGGAGTTTGTGGCTCTTCCTCTTCTAATTCTTGTTATGTTGTAGAGTCTGATTCTTCCTCCTTTAGCTCAAATTCTATCTTCTCAGGCTATTTTGGTAATACTTCATGTTTAATAACATCTTTTACCTCTCTAAACACCACATTTCGGTTTTACACAACCTTCCTTTTTTCTAGGTTCCAAAGCTTATAACATTTTAAACCATCATTATACCCAATAAAGATGCACCTTTCATATTTACTATGCAACTTGGTTATTTACTCCTTTGGAACATGTACATACGCATCATAGCCAAATCCCCTTAGATGTGAAAGAGAGGGTTTCTTACCAATCCATACCTCATGTCGAGTTTTATCCTCCAACATTGATGAAGGTGATTTTATAACTAAGTAACATGCAATCTCCACTTCCTCTGCCCAAAATTTGTGTCCTAATCAGGCACTATTGAGCATGCTTCTTACCTTTTCCATCAACATATTGTTCATTATTTCTGAAAATCCATTTTGTTGAGGTGTGTATGGAGTAGTATTCTGCCACGCTATACCAAATTTCTTACAGAACTCCTCAAAATTCTTCTTGCAGAACTCTCCACCATTATTTGTCCTCAACAACTTTATATTCTTCTTTGTCTAGTTTTCAATCAGATCCTTAAATTCTTTAAACCTGTCAAAGTCTTCATATTTCTTCCGAAGGAAATATCCATGTATTCCTTGATAATTCATATATAAATTATACATATTACACATACTTAACCAATGATGGAACTCACACAGGTCCAAACACATCATTGTGCACAAGCTCGAATATCTTGTTTGCCCTCTTAGCACAAGAGAGAAAACTCACCCGATTTTGCTTCCCATATATACAATGTTCATAGAAGTAAAAATTCAGAGATAAGATATACATACCTTCTACCATACAATTACCATGTTGTATTTGAAGGTCCTTCTATCCAATATGTCCAAGCCTTTGATTCCATAGCATGGTATTTTCTCCAGAGACCACGAGGTTTTCAACTCCACTTTTAGGAACCACAGAACTATTACACCCATCAATAAAAGTGCTACCCAAAAGCTTGTAAATAGTTCCAATCTGAGCTCCTCGCATCAATACCCATGCTCCCTGAACCATCTTGCAGGTATCCTTAGCAAACATTGTTTTTACACTTGCATCATCCATATTTCTTATAGAAATCAGATTTTTGGCCAATGCAGGAATATGTAGAAAACCAGGAAGTGTTCTAATCCTTCCACCTTGTAACTTCATCTTGAATTTTCCATGTTTGGTGATTCTATCCTTTCTGTCATCCCCTAAGAAGACATTACCACCATCATATTTCTGATACTCGTAGAACAACTCCTTATGGGGATTGAAGTGAAATGATGCACCTGTGTCAATCAACCATGCCTCATGATCTACATGTGTACTTGAAGAAGAAGCCAAGTACAAATACACACATTCATTTGAGGTGGTTTTCACCTTTGCATAAGGAACATCACCAGATCCCTTTCCTTTCTCAAGAGCTTTAGATCTACAGTGGTTTTTGTAGTTCCCTTCCTTTCCACATTTCCAACACACCTTACAGGTTTTCCTGGATATTTGGATCTCCCTCTAGATTTAGATCTCCCACTAAAGGATTTATTTTTGTTTCTGTTCTAGGACTGTCCTCGTACATAAAAGGAATCTCCATTTTGGCTCTCCATATTTTTCTGTATCATCTCCTCCGAAATCAAGGATGAGACTATTTCATCAAACTTCAAAGTAGTTGTATTTCTATCTATTACAACAAATATACTATCCCATGAATCTGGTAGAGAAAAAAACAAACTAATGCACTTATATTCATATGAAATTTTAATATAAATAGATAACAACTAGATTACCATAGTATTAAAGGCATTCAACTGCTCTCTCACCGAGTCTCCATACTTCATCCTCAGGTTATACAAAAAAATTTCTAGAAACAGTTTCTTCACCAGAGACTTAGATTGGTTCAAATTCTCTAACTTGTGCTGCAAAGCCTTCATCGTAGCTTCCCCTAATACATTCAACAGTATTGAATTTGAGACAATCGTATTGTGCTATTTTCCTTCTGATCCAACTTCTCCCAGTTTTCTTCTAACATTTTCATTGGTTTAGTACCTGGATCTATCGTGATCCACTAATATTTATCCACCAGCATATCCTCCATCTCGAGCTTCCATAACTCAAAACTCTTACCATTAAATTTATTGATATCTATCTTTTCATTTTTTGCCATATTCTTTCACCGTAAGAATCGATCCCAGAGATCTCCCACTGAACAAGATCTACCACAAGCCCGAGAAAAACCCCTCGGCACTAAAGGCATCCCCTTGAAGCTGGAACAAATCTGGTTCCAAATGTAGGTTTTAACCCTGTACAAAAATTACCTCTAAACGAATTCTTAAAACAGAAAAATAAACAATGGCAAGAACATAAAACACATATACACAGAGATTTTCCTCGAGATCCCAAAAATGAGACTATGATATTGATATTTCATTATATATTTGTTTCAATGTTATAATACATATGTATATATACATGCTAAAGAATTCATAAACCCCAATCCATTAACCTTGGATTAGAACATAACCTTAGTTCCCTTGACCGAATCTATAAATTACCATGGGAAGAAAACCATTATGCCCAAAACCATGTGAAAAAACCATGCACAAAACCATGGGCAGGTCCAACCACCATCTTGGGGTCCACTCCTAATCCTTGGGTCTGTTAGCACCCTAATTGGACCCCAGGCTGAAATGGGAAAAAAATGGTAACAACTAAACCACGCTCAGCCTTGTAGCTAGCTCTACAAGGACAGGAGAGGGATCTCTTCGTAAAGATAGATATTCAAATAAGTGTAATAATGATATGATATTATGCTAGATAAAATGATGGAAAAAGGTTTTAATAAAATGAATGGATTTTTCAGGGACGTGTGGATAAAAGGGATAGGATGAGACTGGGAATTAAATCAGGACATAGGGTATTTCATGGGGCAAGGTAGGCAGGAAATTTTAGCAATTAAAGTTTAATAAGGATGGGATGGAAAGACTAGTGAGGCGCTGAAAAGGGCACGATGAATGGATCCCTTTCAAACAGAATAAAAACACAAAGTATGAATGATTTCCCAAGGAAGATCATATAAAATGGATTCTACCTTTCTATCTTGAAAGCATTCAAAAGGAAATGTTTATGGATGAGAGGTGAAACATTACAATTTACATATGAAACAAATGCTAAATCTCATACCACATGGATCCCATAAATCAGAGCTGCATCTCTTATTAATCCCCTGTCAAACTGTATAAAGGAGCGCAAAGCGTTTCTTCCACACTATTCCCCTACTTCTGAGTTAGAGACTCTTTACAAATGATTTACAATTACATTAAATAGGCTGAAATGTGGGAACATAGATCCACCAAAAGAGGAGTTGTTTTAACAGCTGAAGAACTGAAAACTAATCATAGAAAATAAATCCAACAATCTTCCCTAAAGAAGGAACAATATTACATTTGATTATTTGGATAGATTTTCACAATTACACTGTTGAATGATAAATAGGTGATTTGAAGAGAAAATCCCTATTTCTTTGTTGTTGTAGGAATCTCTGTTTTATTTTAACTCTCAGCTAGTTGACTGTTTGCTTTTCTTTCCATTTATCACTCTCAAGAAAACTGACCTTTAAATAATATGCCTTTTGAAATAACATAAAATGAATTTATGCTTTAGCGAAGGGTGGAAATAGTGAATAGGAGGGAAGGGAGAGGAGGTGGGTCCGCATCGCAATCGGAATCAAAATCGATGGGGAAAAGGATATATATAATAAAAGATTTAAAATATATTTTGCGATGTATTTTAATACATCAAATTGATCACAATTGAGGATCGGGGAAAGGGGAAGGCATATTAGGACGCAGCGAAACTCCAATGCGATTAGCAAGGCCCGATGGGGTAATATAGAAAACCCAAGGGATAGCGAAAAACCAATCAAAAATTCCTTCAGCTCTTTACAAAGGGAAAAGTTGATTTTATATGCGGGAGCGGAGGGATTTAAGGTGGGACCCTAGGAGGCAATCGGAATCGGGAATCAGAGGGGAGAGCGGGGTATAACGTAACATAATTCTTCCGATGCAACAGAGCGACGGTGTATGGGAGATGCTTTATATAAAACAAAATAAAATGAAACTCAAGTTTCACAAAGTAAAAACCTTTTATATTATAAATGGGCAGGGATTATATGGTGGGGCCAACCAATCGGGATCGGAGATCGGGGGAGGGCGAAGAGAGATGTTATATATGGAATGCCAATTGCTGATGACCTGATTGGCTTTGGGCCGTCAGATTGAATGATGGAATCGACGGTAGAGGAGTGGTCGGGGGTTTGCAAATGGGGAGGGGCTTTTGGGAAGTGCCGATGAGAATGCTCCGATTGGCTGTGAGTCGTCGGATCAAATGACAAGATCGATGGTCAATAAGTACATCGGGGGGTCAATACAATCGCATCAGAAATTTCGCGATGTGCCAATCAGGCGCTCTTATAGAATGTTGTGATGCGATGGAAGGGAAGGGAATGCATCGGAAAGTGGGGTTTATTTATAATAAAGACCTTTAAATTTATTATAAATCTTAAGGTATGGCAGGGAAGTGGTTTATTAAAGCACATGGGATTTATGATAATGTAATAGGAACGAGAATTTATAATAAGAACTTTTGAAATGTTTTATCATAAAGTTTTCAATGAAGTATGGACGAGAAGTAGTTTGGGATCGGTTTAATGTATTAATGCAATTTTTGACATCGGAAGGGGAAAAAGGGATTTTCTAAGTAAAATATTAAACTTTAAACATAAAATTTAAGGGAAACATGGGAAATAGGGGAAGTTTAGGGAATAGGAGACTTTTTACTTCACTTGAGCATAAATTTCAATCCAGAAGTCAGTTTCAAGAGTGTAGTATACCGTTGGAAAGATCTTTCCGGGCTCTTAGTGATGGATCTACTTGGAAGATGATTTGATGCTGAACATATTGTGAAAAAATTCTCTGAAGTCAGGATGATGACTTTGTGGAGATGGCAACTTCTGAATTGTGACTTATTACATATGATGACATAAAATTACATAATGAATGATAACAAAGGACAAATATCATGTTTTCACCTCAAAACATGGTTTTGAGGTGAAAATTACATGAAGCTGAATAAAATATTTCTTTGATCTTCTAGGTGCTGTTGAATTTGAATTTATTGACTTCCTCATGACCTTGCTGATATTTATTGACACTTGACTCATTGATTTGACCATGGTGAGACCCTAGAAACTAATGAGACCCATCCTATGATATAATGACATGATTTTGATCGTGAAAGTGACTCATGACTAAATACCATAGAAAGGAGAATCAACAAGTTTCTCATGAGGGAAAACTGATGAAAAAAATCACTACCATCAATGAATCCATGACCTAGCGGAATGGTGAAATTTATTCAGTATGAGACTCCTAATATGCAAATACAAAAGAGAAATTTTGATCACTGATGGCAGTATGACTAAAATGACACTAACATTGGCTCCAATGGGGATGGTAGCTCCTTGGAGGTGCCAAGAACACTGTAGACCAAGTGGCCTTATCCGTTGGGCATGGAGTCAAAACACTAAAAACTGACATGATGCAGACTGACTTTGACTCAAGACAAAGACTAAAAACTGAAATAAAACCAAACCATACACATATCATCCAAGTTTTATAGCCTTCACCTCGAGCCCCAAACTTGAATGATTGTGTACTTGAACTCTGATAAAAAATAACATGGTATATACAAATATACCATGATGATGGTATAGATTCTGATCCATTGTCTTCAACAATGGTAGTGCTTCAAAAGCCTACCATTTACTTCTCCTCCAGGGCAATCTTGGCCATCCATCTCTAAAAGCAAGAAGGCATTTTGTCCCCTGTATGCTAAAATTCTGTATGGTCCTTTCCAAAGGTTGTCAAACTTATCGTGCTTCCCTTTGTCTTCATTCCTTGCATCCCATTTCAACACTACATCATCCAGCTAAAACTTTTCTGCTTTAGTCTTTTGGTCATAGATCTTTTTAATCTTCTCTTGAAACTGAATCGCATTCTGTGACACTTCTTCTCTTGTTTTCTGAAGGTGGATCATCTGATTGATCCTTCGCTGATTTTCATCGTCCTCGCTGCCAATTTCTTGCAATAATCTCATAACTGGGACTGTAAGAGATGTGGGAAAGACAACATCAGTTCCATAAACTAATTCAAAAGGTGACATACCTACTGATTTCTTACTGCTAACTCTGTCTACCCACAGTGCGTTGATGAGCTTTCGGTGCCAATTTCTTTTGTTTGCCTGCAACATTTTCTTAATTATATTTATCAATGATTTGTTCAATGACTCTGCCAGGCTGTTTCCTTGTGGATAATACATTGTTTAATTGCCCAACATGATATTATATTTGTCACAGAAATAGATCATCTTCTTGGATCAAAACGTTGTTGCGTTATTTGTTACAATTTTACACGGGCAGCCAAAATGAGATAAAATATTCCATTCAAGGAATTGAATAATTACCGTGTCAGTTGCTTGCCTCGTTGGGATGACCTCGATCCATTTCATAAAGTAATATTTCCCTGTCAATATCCATCGGTGTTGTGCTGAGGACGTGGGATGGATTTCTCCTTTAAAATTGACCCCCACTTCTGAAAGGGTGCATTCACTGAAACTGGTTTCAAAGGGAGTGGAAGAAATTTCTTCATCCCTTGGAAGATTTGGAATTCATGAAAATTCATCACTGTTTTGTATAAATCGGAAAATAATGTGGGCCAATAATACCCAGTTCTCAATACCTTGTTAGCTGTAGTCTTCCAAAACAAGTGACCACCACAATCACCTTTATGGAAATCATGCATTACCTTCTGGGATTCTTCTTCAACCAAACAGTTGAGCAGAACACCTCCTGGATCCTTCCAATACAGAGCACTGTTTAAAATTCAGTATTTTGCAGATTTAAGTTTCAAAGTCTACCTTTACTCTTAGACATGCTTGTAGGAGGTGATAGATGCTAAAGGACATGAACAATATCTGAATACCAAGGGGACTGCAGAAAAATATCTGAAATTGGAACAAGCAAAGCTTCATCTTCATCCTCTGACATTGCTGTAATGAGGTTTATATCCAAGGTACACATATTTGTCTGGGCCATCAATTTTGCAGAGCGTTGGCCTTTTATCAACTTCGTGGGCTTGATCTCTAAGTCGTACTCCAACATAGCTGCTATCCATTTACCTCTTCGACCTTCTGTATTAGTTTGCATCAATACATCCTTCACTGCTGCATTAGGGACATATGCTATAATATGTGAATGCAGAATATAGACCCTAAAATTCTTCAATGCCTTGATAAGAGCCAATGTCTGTTTTTCAATAATATTATACCTTAAAGGAGCATCTATAATAGTTCTACTGAAAAAGGCAATTGTATTTTCTACCTGATCTCTCTTTTGCATTCAAACAACAGCCATAGTATGCTCCGAAGAAAATGAAAAAATGATCAAATCTTGAGTATAGTCGGGACTAATCAAGACTGGGGCATTGGACAAGGCAAAATTTACCAGATTGAATGATTTGATAGCTTCCTCACTCCATTTAATAGTGATGTCTTTCTTCAACATATTGGTCATTTCTCTCAAATTTTCATCCAAGTTAGGTATAAATCTACGCAAAAAATTCACCTTATCATTAAAGGCCTGAATCTCCTTTATGTTTCGTGGAAGATCTATGAGCTGAATTTCCTCCACTCTAGTTGGATCGATGCGAATACCATCTTTAGAGATGATATGCCTGAGCAGTTTTCCTTCATCCATGGCAAAAAGACTCTTCTTGGGATTGAGAGAAATCCCAAATTTTCTTCATCGTTGAAAAAAAACTCTCAAATGATGGAAATTCTCATCATCTGAACCTGAAACATTGTCAAAGAATCCAAATAAACAACAAGAAAAACATCTTTTTCATTGGCAATGGAAATGTCCATTGCACGCTGGAAAGTAGCTCCAGCATTCTTCAGCCCGAATGGAATTTTGGCATATTGGAAGGTTCCTCAGCGTGTTGTGAAGGCAGTTTTGTCTTGGTCCTTATCATGCACCAAGATGTGGTTGTAGCCTGAGTAGCCATCAAGTAGTGACATCCTAGATGCTCCAACTACTCTCCACAAAATATGGTCCATTTTCAGGAGTGGATAATTATCCTTTAAGGATGCCTTATTAAAATTACGAAAATATATACACAATCTTATCTCTCCAGTCTTCTTACGCACTGGGACCAAATTTGAAATCCAGTCAAAAAATCTAATGGGAACTATGATACCTGCTTTGTACATCCTATTTACCTCTTTTTCGATGGATGGCAGCAGCTTCGGATTGATTCATCTCAGCTTTTGTCTGGATGGTTTTTGATCTGGCTTTATAGGAATAGTATGTTGGATTATATTATTATCGTACACTTTCAAATCTGAATAATCCCATGCAAACACATCAGAAAATTTAGAAATAAACTTAACATACTTCTCCTTCACCTCAGGGGACAATGCCTTTGACAATTTCACAAACTTGGGCTAGTCAGTTGTTCCAAGATTCACCATACATAGAAATCCTCTTTGCATTCAACTTCTTCAAGATTTTGAGACCTGAAATCAAAGCCACATATTCTGCTTCATTGTTAGAGCAATCAAAAGCCAACTTATAAGCACATACTCTAAAATTTTTGGGAACCTTTTCAGGCTAGAAAACAGGGCTCCTAATCCATATTCTGATACCAGCTCCATCCTTACCAACAACTCCATCAAAATCCATGCTCCACAGGCTTTCTTCTTCTTCTTGTAGATGCTGAAATTTAGTTTCTTTTTCTTCTTTACCTTGGCTGATTTCTGGTTGTTCACTGTCTTTTGGTTGCTGGCAGGCAGGAGACTCAGAAGTGCTTGCTGCTTTCTCTTTTTCCTGTTTGATGACTTCTCTAAAATTCTCTGAAATCTCAGGTATTTCATCTATTTTTACTAACTGAACATTCTCATCATTTAAACCACCATCAGAATACAAGACAAAGGACTCTAAATCTGTATGGACAACATTAATGGGATGGTTTACTGGCTTCTCTTTGCTAGTAATCATATATTCATTTTCTTTTCCCTATACATCTTTCTCAACTGGCCAAATACAGGGATAGTGGCATAAGAGAAGTCGAGTTGCATATTTCCCTTGAGTTTTTCACCCCAAGACCTAGATAGAAGCATTCCAAACCTTGGTGGGACATCAGCAACAACTACATCCATCAAGACATTTTTGGCTGGGATTTGGTCTAAAGATACTACCAAATCTTTAATAAGGCCAATACAATGGACCCTGCTTGAGTCAAAGGAATACAAATCATGGTGTTTTCAAGTAATATCCAGTCCTAACTTTTCCATGATGGCCTTGGGCATCAAATTATGTGAGGCTCTGGAGTCTAACATAGCATTATGCAATATGAACTCATGTAATCTAAGACTTAGGTAAAAGGGTGGGACTTCACTTTCTTCAGATTCTTCTGTGCCTGGCCCAAAGATGAGTTCTGGATAGTCATCTTCTACATTAACAATATCAGAAATAGAGTCTATTTGTAAGATTATAGACACCTGACTTTTATAAGCACTATTCTTCACCCACTCAGTGAGGGGCATAGACACTTTCAGCTTAGAAATTTCATTTTCTAAATTAAAATAAGGAGCTTTTTCTACCTCTTTAACGGGAGGGTATTTCTTCTCTGTTTGCTCCTTTACTGTGCTCTACTGGTTATTTTCAACTGCAGTATTATTAGCTGTAGGTGCTTTGCTGGAGGAAGGATCGGTTGGCTCTTTTCCTTTCTTCTATGCATCGTTCTTCATTTGGATTTCTTTTCTCTTTTGAATGGGACTGATCATAACATCCTTGTTCCTTAAAGATTATTGCCTTTGCTGAACTGATAGAGCGTTCATATACCCTCTCTGGTAGTCATCGGACTCTGTTTCCAACACTGCATCATTAGCCAAATTGAAATCTTCATCTTTTTGAATGTCTGGAGTCACCACTGTGTATTCTTCGTCATCTGTGAAGAAGATTGGCGCACCATCAGCTGTGAAAAAGTGATTGGCCTCAATCATAGGATCATCGGCATCTGATTCTGTCCCTTGCACATAGTTCTGTTGCAATGGTGTTTTAATATACTGTTGTGGTGGCGCTTGGTCCTGCGTTCTTTGTTCTCTCTGCTTAATCCTGAATTGGGGCTGCTGCCCTTTGAAATTTGGATTTCTTTTTTGAGGTTCAGGTCTGTCTGAAATGGCCAATCGATCAACCATTTTTTCCACTGTCCGAATCAGAGTGTCCATTTTGTTGTCTGAGGGAGAGGCCTCCTCTTTCACTGTGACTATTTTCTCATCTCTGGCTTGTGCTCTTTTAGCTAGCAGATTTGCTTCTACACTTACTGCTATCTTCTGCATGTCTTCAAGTGAGGAAGGATCTCTTTCCTGCAGCTGATATGCCATGTCCGCATCAAAACCATCTAGAAAGTTAAACAATGCTAATCCCACATGAGGTTTCAAGTTAGATGGAATATCATTATATACAACATTAAATCTTAAACAATAGTCCTGCACAGTTTCACCCACATTTATCTTAATATTTTCATACTCAAACAAAATTTGGAGTGGGTTCTTTTTTACCTCCCACCGGTCTAAAAACTGTGTGTGCAACTCCTGCAAAGTGCGAATTGAGCATGTTGGCAAGGCTCTAAACCATTTTCTAACTTCGCCTTCGAAGCTTTGAACAAACAACCTGGTAGTCACATTCTTTGCTTCTACCTCATGTAGATCAAAAAATTCATTCATCTTATCAACATGCTGCTGGGTTGTAATGCTCTGAGTAGCATCAAATATGGGAATTTTACTCTGATAATCAGCAGGCATATCATTGATAACCTGAGGTAAGACCAGGGGTGCATACCGGGAAGCCATGGCTCTAGGTGGATTTACAACAGTGTTTGTATTACTGGGATTTAAGGGAGGTGTTGATGGAGGAGATGATAACTGGGAATTGACTGATGGGAATGCTGATGAATTAGGAGGAGGAATTGATGTTCCTGATGATTCTGAAGGCTCAGGAATATTAGTTAAAGTGATGGACTAAGGAGAATTCAAAATGTAATTGTCAATGGAGGAATTTTCTCTTTGGACTTCAATATCAACAAAGAACTCGGGATCTAAAACTATATCATCAATGTTAGTTTCATACTTATTTCTAAATAAATAAAGCTCAAAACTTTCATTAAAGGAAATATCTTCTACAAAAAACCACTCATTGGGCCAAGTATAGGATCTGAAGACGGGTCTGGGACTTAGTGATCCTTCTTGTCTTCTAACAATTCTTGGAATGAAATTTGGATTTTCAAACACAGGGGGAGGATTTGGATCTAGATTAGCCCTGGTGTATCTTCTTGAAGCTAGTGTGTGTAAATTTATACTGTACAATTTTTTTTTTCAGCCTAACAGACTCTGAAAATAATTTACAAGGAAACACTTACTGGGGTGATCTGAATTTATACTCTGATAACAAAAATAAATGACTGGAATAAGTGGTTGTAGTTATATTCTTTTCTAACATCGCTTTAACAATGTCTGCCTTCTCAAACAAATGTTTAAATATTAACGCGACATAGGGGAACACGTTAAACACTTAAACAAACCTTACTCTAGTTGAAATGACAAAATATATCAAAGGCGTGATCCTTTTAAACCTTTCGAACTTATATCATAGCACACACTTATGCTACCAGCGCGACATATATTTGATTCAACAGGGGCCCATGCATCCGTATTTCACCTTTTATGAATAAAATCAACTTTAAATAATATCAAACCGCCTGATAATACCCTCAGTTATCACTTGTGCACTTTACTGCGCGATCACCGTCAGATCTAGTGCTCTCCAGATCGGACGATCCTCATTGATTTTGCATTTTTTCAAAGGCCGAAGTTTAACATCTGAGAGCCGCGTGAAATGGTGGTTTTTGGGTGATGACATGCCCAAATCTCAGTGGATCATGTTTTTTTGGAGTAGTTTCACCCCTGGGCAAAAGCGGCGCGATATAGGCGGTTTTGGTTTCCAAACCCGCTGGCAGTAAATCAATCGAGCTTTGACTTCAGGCTTTGATCTTGGTTAAGCGCTTTAACTCCTTACGTTAATTAGGGCTGGGTCCCACTAATATTTATCTGCCAGCAATAAAACTAATATTTTTACTTCAGTCACAAATATTTCTTTAAAAGCGTCGCGTTCAACGTAACCAAGGTTTTAAACCTTAGGTAGGGTTTCTTAGTACTTACTATCCACACGGCCTTAATACGATTTTTTCTTCAAATGGAACAAACACAGTCGATGAGTGTCGAGAATATAAGTTCACAGATAGTCAGATCGGCATCCCCAGCTGAGTCGCCAGAGATGTTAGCACCCGAATTAGACCCTAGGCTGAAATGGGAAAAACAGGGTAACAACTAAACCACGCTCAACCTTGTAGCTAGCCCTACAAGGACAAGAGAGGGATCTCTTCGTAAAGATAGATATTAAAATAAGTGCAATAATGATCTGATATCAGGCTAGATAAAATGATGGAAAAAGGTTTTAATAAAATGAATGGATTTTTTAGGGATGTGTGGATAAAAGGGACAGTATGAGACTGGGAATTAAATCAGGACACAGGGTATTTCATGGGGCAAGGTAGGCAGGAAATTTTAGCAATTAAAGTTTAATAAGGATGGGATGGAAAGACTAGTGAGGAGATGAAAAGGGCATGATGAATGGATCCCTTTCAAACAGAAAAAAAACACAGAGTATGAATGATTTCCCAAGGCAGAGCATATAAAATGGATTCTACCTTTCTATCTTGAAAGCATTCAAAAGGAAATATTTATGGATGAGAGGTGAAACATAAAAATTTACATATGAAACAAAGGAGAAAAACAAATGCTAAATCTCATACCACATGGATCCCACAAATCAGAGTTGCATCTCTTATTAATCCCCTGTCAAACTGTACAATGGAGCACAAAGCGTTTCTTCCACACTATTCCCCTACTTCTGAGTTAGAGACTCTTTACAAATGATTTACAATTACATTAAATAGGCTGAAATGCGGGAACATAGATCCACCAAAATAGGAGTTGTTTTAACATCTGAAGAACTGAAAACTAATCATAGAAAATAAATCCAACAATATGCCCTAAAGAAGGAACAATATTACATTTGATTATTTGGACAGATTTTCACAATTACGTTGTGGAATGATAAATAGGCGATTTGAAGAGCAAATCCCTATTTCTTTGCTACTGTAGGAATCTCTGTTTTATTTTAACTCTCGGCCAGCTGACTGTTTGCTTTGCTTTCCATTTATCACTCTCAAGAAAACTGACCTTTAAATAATATGCCTTTTGAAATAACATAAAATGAATTTATGCTTTAGTGAAGGGTGGAAATAGTGAATAGGAGGGAAGGGAGAGGAGGTGGGTCCGCATCGAAATCAGAATCGAAATCGATGGGGCAAAGGATATATATAATAAAACATTTAAAATATACTTTGCGATGCATTTTAATACATCAAAGTGATCACAATCGGGTATCGGGGAAAGGGTAAGGCGTATTAGGACGCAGCGAAACTCCGATGCGATTAGCAAGGCCCGATGGGGTAATATAGCAAACCCAAGGGATAGCGAAAAACCAATCAAAATGCATTCGGCACTTTACAAAGGAAAAAGGTGATTTTATATGCAGGAGCGAAGGGCTTTAAGGTGGGACCCCGGGAGGCAATTGGAATCAGGAATTGGAGGGGAGAGCGGGGTATAACGTAACATAATTCTTCTGATGTGATGGAGCGACGGTGTATGGGAGATCCTTTATATAAAAATAAATAAAATGAAACTCAAGTTTCACAAAGGAAAAACCTTTTATATTATAAATGGCCGGGGATTATATGGTGGGCCCGACCAATCGAGATCGGAGATCGGGCGAGGGCGGAGAGAGATGTTATATATGGAATGTCGATTGCCGATGGCCCGATTGGCTGTGGGCCATCGGATTGAATGATGGAATCGATGGCAGAGGAGTGGTAAGGGGTTTGCAAACAGGGAGGGGCTTTTGGGAAGTGCCGATGAGAATGCTCCAATTGGCTGTGAGTCATCGGATCAAATGACAAGATCGACGGTCAATAAGTACATCGGGGGGTCAATACAATCACATCGGAAATTTTGCGATGTGCCAATCAGGAACTCTTATAGAATGTTGCAATGCGATGGAAGGGAAGGGAATGCATTGGAAAACGGGGTTTATTTATAATAAAGACCTTTAACTTTATTATAAATATTAAGGTATGGCGGGGAAGTGGTTCATTAAAGCACATGGGATTTATGATAATGTAATAGGAATGAGACTTTATAATAAGAAATTTTGAAATGTTTTATCATAAATTTTTCAATGGAGTATGGAGGGGAAGTGTTTTGGGATCGGATTAATGTATTAATGTGATTTTTGCCATCGGAAGGGGAAAAATGGATTTTCTAAGTAAAATATTAAACTTTAAACATAAAATTTAAGGGAAACATGGGAAATAGGGGAATTTTTACTTCACTTGAGCATAAATTTCAATCCAGAAGTCAGTTTCAAGAGTGTACTATACCGTTGGAAAGATATTTCCGAGCTCTTAGTGATGGATCTACTTGGAAGATGATTGGACGTTGAAAATACTGTAGAAAACTTCTCTGAAGGCAGGATGATGACTTTGTGGAGATGGCAGCTTCTGAATTGTGACTTATTACATATGATGACATAAAATTACATAATGAATGATAATAAAGGAAAAATATCATGTTTTCACCTCAAAACATGGTTTTGAGGTGAAAATTACATCAAACTGAATAAAATATTTCTTTGATCTTCCAGGTGCTGTTGACTTTGAATTTATTGACTTCCTCATGACCTTGCTGATATTTATTGACACTTGACTCATTGATATGACCATGGTGAGACCCTAGAAAATAATGAGACCCATCCTATGACCTAATGACATGATTTTGATGGTGAAAGTGACTCATGACTAAAGACCATAGAAAGGAGAATCATCAAGTTTCTCATGAGGGAAAACTGATGAAAAATATCACTACCATCAATGAATCCATGACCTAGCGGAATGGTGAAATTTATTCAGTATGAGACTCCTAATATGCAAATGAAAAAGAGAAATTTTGATCACTGATGGCAGTATGACTAAACTAACACTAACAGGATCCACATATATATAGGAAAAAAAAAATCTCGGGCCATGTGACTAGCCATAGAAAGAATATAACACACACCAAACATAATATAATACAAATAGTAAGGGCTTTTGAGTAGTTTCTTTTCCCTTGATATATATTTGTGTATACATGTTGAATCTTGATGAATGCTATTCATTTTTTTTCTCGATCATGATTTACTTCCGCAAATCAATACAATGGCTTTGAGTATTGTAATTTAGTAAGTTTCATGAGTAGTTTCGAATATACACATTAAATTCTACATGGTATCAAATCTAGATTCACAATAGAGAAGATAATTTGAAGTTCTCTTTGCGGGAGGTTCTAATTTCAAGATTAGTGCTGCAAGGTTTCTCCAAGACTGAGAAGATGACTTCCAACAGAATTAGCCTTGAGTATTCTTTGGAAAGAACCAAAAATTTCATGGCATGGAATATTTGCATGGATGCAGTATTGGATGATAATGGGCTCCTAGAATACATCAAGATGGATGTAGCAAAACCCCTAACATCTAATTCCCAATATCTTTCTCAATGGAGGAAGGATGTGGCTAAAGCGAGGAGAATCATATTGGAGGGAGTTTGAGATCACATTGTCTCTAATATCCACTGGAAATAAACTCCATTCGCAACTTGGAAAACACTGACATTTTTGTTTAAGATCAATAGTGAAAACAAGAAGCTAGCAGTCAAGGACAAGATTCAAAGTATCGAGATGCAAAAGATTGTTTCAATTCTGCACTACATGAGAATGTTTACACAATGTTGTGATGAAATTGGTAGGGTCAATGTTACTGTCCCTGAAGAATATTTAGTAGCTCTGGCTCTTTTGGGCATTCCCAAGAGGTGACACAATTATCAATATTTTGTAAATGGTAGAGAGAAACTACCAAGTTGGGAGTGGTTATGATCTCATCTAGTGCATGAATAAATAAGGCGGAGCAATATAGATGGGACCTAATCCAAAGAAGAGGAAGAGGATTTTCAATTAGTCAACAAAGGAAGGAAGGCCAAGGGGAAGAAGTCCCAAGGTGCTGCTAGTTTCAACCTAGAGGGAAAGAAGAAATACTTGTCCAAAATAAAGTGCTTTCACTGTCATGAATTTGGGCACTATGCCCTGAAATTTCCACAGAAGAAGGTAAGCAAGAAGGAGCCTACAGTAGCAATGCCGATGAATATTTAGCTTCACAGTTCGAGATTGACTTTACTCTCATTGCATGCATGGAGATCACGGTGATGGGAAGCATGTGGTATCTGGATAGTGGTGCCTCATTCCACATGATGATGAATAGATATTTATTTAGTGACTTGGAGGAGAAAGACCTCAAGCAGAACTTTGAGTTTGGATACGACTAAAGGTATAGTGTGACTGTTATTGGTATATTCACCTTTCAAAGGGTGTCGAGCTCCCCTCTAAGGCTCAAGGATGTGATTTTTTTTCTTGGACTAAAGAATAATATTTTTTTTTTCATGGTGTTGGAAGACCGTGGCTACGATGTGATATTCAACAAAGGAAAGGCATTCCTGAGACACATTTCCACTGTAAATGTGAATAAAATTGGTATGTGAGTCAAGAAACTATAATAACTTGAGGTAGAAGATGCATGAAAATCCTCAAGGATCAAGGCACGGGTTAGAGACTTGGTGGTTGAGAGGGAGCATTATTTACCTCTCAAAATGGAGCCTCAAAAGAATTCTTAGGAAGTTGTGGAGTAACCACAAATGGAGAGGTAGATAGGAGGTAGAGTGGAGACATCAACTCAAGTAGACACCTCTGGTAGGGGGAAATTTTGAGCCAAGTGGGCAGAGGGAGCACATGCATCCATACCTTCGGGTGTGAGGTGGGGTGATGTGAATCCCTAGTCTCATAATTGCAAAATTTTGGGTAGGGTATCGGTGATGTGTTCTTCTCATGGAAAATTACCTTGCTACAGGGGCTCACATTACTCAGTAGCGGGAGGATTAGTGTCAGTCAAACACTTGGGAGTGAAGAGGAGTCTTCACAACAAAGCAAGATGCCCAATAACAGAGTCAACAGTAGCACAATTTTCCTAGTAGGCAATTGTAGACACAATTGATTCAATTTTTTTTATGTTTCTTAGTTGTAGATGTTGCAGGAGAAGAAACAACAGTGAGAGGTGTTTCATGTAGTACATTCCATTGGTGTAGGATAGGGGTGGTTGATAATCCCTTTCTTGCTGAAAGGGAGTGTTGAAAATGCAGCAAGAAAGACTTAATTATGTTTTTTTCCTTAATCAAACTGAGGAAATTCTAAATTCCACATCAGCAGACAACTTGGAGGAGTTAAGTGAGGTGACACGGCTCTTGTCACTTACTTAAGAAAATTGAATTTGATTTAATGAGTTCAATTTCAATTTAATTTAGTTGATTTCTAAAGATAAGAGTCAAACTCAATTAATTCGAGTTAGGGGCATGAAGTTCAATTGTGTGCAGTGGGTTCCTAAATTTTAGGAGCATAGGTTGAGTTAATTTCAGTTGCAGCAATTTAATTCAGTTAAATTGAGTTATGGTCAGTTAAACTAATTCCTACTATTGGAGAAACTAGTGGAAGGTCAAGTTGTGCGATGTAAGTTCAATCACACCCAATGATCATCCGAATAACTAATCAATCAACTTAAATTGTCTCATGCATGTAGATAATTTGAGTTACCCAGTTGAGATGGAGATTCCGAGGTAGTGTACTATAATTTGTAGCATATTCTAAATTGTATGAGTGGTGCATGCAGACAGAGGAAGACCCTAAATTAATTGCACAATCCAGATGAGGAAATTTCCTAATTAATAAGGGCCTAATTCCCAGATAAATAACACAAGGAAATATGAGCTTGGCGAGATGAGAAATTGGTTAATTATTGACCAGAGTCAGTCAGTGAAGAAGAGGATAGAAAATACTTGTACAGGATGAGCTAAAGGTTGAGCATAGCATGTTGTCTTCATCTAGATTCTTTGATTAATGCAATACAAATAGTAATGGGGTTTGACCAGTTTCTTTCTCCTAGATATATCTATGTGTATGTGGGTTGAATATTGATGCATGTTATTAATTTTTTTTCTCGATCATGAATTTACTTGCACGGATTAGTAGAGTAGCTTCGAGTATTGTGATTTAATAAATTTCATGAGCAGTTTCGATTCTGCACATTAAATTATACACATCATGGTAATGAAAAAGTGAACACTATGAATCTTCAAGCCATTGAGAAACATTTTGAACCATTTAACTTGAAGGATGAAGAGAACATTGACTAGTTCATGTCCAAAGTGATGAGAGTTGCGAATTTTCTTAGTGGTAATATAAGGATGACTAAAGATTGGAAAATTATGGAAAATGTTATGAGAAGTATGCCTAAGAAATTTGAGATGGTTGTCATTATAATAAATCACTCCATATACCTATCAATTATTTTTAATACTATAAGAACTTATAGGATATATTTTGTCCCATGAGTCAAGAATCAACATAGAATATGAATCTTAAGTGCATGCCTTCAAAACACAGACATCCATTGGAAGAGGTGTATATAGAGAGAGCAGACGCAAAGGTCAAATAGGTATAGGTTAACATTAAGTATAATAATGAACAACATTATCACAATCAAATAAACCTAGTCACTCTTAGAATCATAGGGGAAGAAGTAAAAGAGGTATTCATAGGTCCAAGATACAATTTTACGACTACAAAAAGTATGGAAACTATAAAAATTAAGGTAGAAAGAAACAATTAGATTTTAATTGGCGAAGAGCAAGAAGAGACCTATGAATCAATGTTGATCTAATGTGAAATCATTGAAGAAGATCATGACAAAGATCTCTACATGTTTAATAGTGACTACAACAATCACATGAGAGGTAATAATAATTTTTTTCTAATATTAATAGCTTTCTTCAATCTAAAATTACTTTAGAAAATTAATATGATGTCAATACCATACGCAAAGTTTTTGTTCTTATCCTGAATAAGAAAAATGAGAAGGAGGGCTAGAATGGAGATACCTTATATTTATGAGGAAGGTCTCAGAACAGAAACAAGAATAAGGTTTTAAGTGGGATGTAGAAATTTTAATAACTGATATATTATTCACTGAGATTCTCCTGATCACACACTATTTTAGCTTCATGCACAATACATAATCTCTTCTAACATTTATCATTACATGCGGAAATAAAATCAATTGCATGCGCACATTAAAACCATAAACAATCACACATATGAACACAGTATTTCATGGGAAATATTAAAGCTGAAAACCCAACTATATGTATATTATATGTCATAGAGATCATGTAACAATCATTATACAAAGCTCCTCACAAGCTCTCAGTACAATCTCCAATTTCTACACACTAGTCAAGCTAGATCTAGAAAAACACATGCTCCAATCTCTGCCACCTGATAGCCTGCCTCTATTGCGTAATCAATGTTGTAGAATGGCTCATAAATAACTTCAAACCACCTGGCTTGTACTGCGCAATCCTCATTGGCTTCTCCAATCACTGGTTGTTGCAAATCATGCAACATTATAGTCACAACTGATAGTCACACTGCTCTTTCACCTATCTCTTCACTGGTCTCCACTGAAACTGTCCATGCACTGAAACTGCCCATGCACTGTAGTTAACTAATGTATTCTTTAGTTGATTAATGAGTTAATAATTAGTGAATTAATTAATAATTAATTCACACCACTCTCACTAGTGTATCAATCAGTTAGACTAGATACAACTAGCCCAACTATGTTTAACTCAGTTAAACTGAACACAACTCCATCAACTACCTCAATAACTCCACCAAACTCTGTCACATGAGTTCTAACTAAAGTATCCATGCAATAGCTCCACTTAACCCTCAGGAATAGCATAATTCCTTCTGTCAGCTCCTGTGCCACATTTGTGCACTTAACTTAAGTGCTCCAAGAGAATAAGTTAATGTTTATAGTCCAAATATTATTAAGAGCTAATAATATTTGACATATCTATTTTTAGACTAGCAAACTAAAAATAGATTCCGCCCAATATGTCTAAAAATTGAAGTCCATCTATTTTTTCCAACTTGACCAACCATCCACAAATAACATCCTGCAACTCATAGAATATGATCGACATGTCTAAAAATAGACTTTGCACCAAAAATAACTCCGGCGGCCCACTTAGTGAAGGCGACTTCATTTCACTAAGCTCCATCATCTTGCTGCATTTTCAACACTCCCTCTCAGCAAGATATGGATTATCTGCAACCCCTATCCTGCCTCTGTGGAATTCGAACTTGCTCCTGGTGAGCGCCTTCGTCAGGATGTCGACATCCCGATCCTCCGTGGGAACATATGAAAGCATCATGATTCTCCGCTGAACACAATATATGATATGATGATACCGGTCCATGAAGCCATGCCGCCTCAACTCATCCTCCTTTCTGTACCATGATCCATATCTCGATGTGCCTCTGAGATATATCAATACATGTTTGCGTGCCTTCCAGAAGAGCTTGGTAGGCTTAACCATATCTTGTGAAAGCTGGTTAACTGCATAGCATATGTCGGGTCATGTATTGACCAGATACATAAGCGACCCCACCAACTGTCGATAAACTGTGGCATCCACTACCTCCGCCAAAGTAGCATCCTCCTTCCTCCATCCACCAGGAAGAGGAGTATCAACAGGCTTGCAGCCATGCATGTTGAACTTCTCCAGTATCTCCCGGGCATACTTGCCTTGAGAAAAAAACAGTCCATCACTGCGCTGCCAAATTTCCAATCCCAGGAAATAATGAAGGAGGCCCAAGTCCTTCATCTCAAACTCTTTTGCAAGATCATCCTTGCATGAGAGTATCAATAGCTCATCACCTGTCAAAATCAAATCATCTACATAAAGTACAATGATTAGCAACTTACCCTCCACCACTATCTAATATAGGTTCGGATCCGCCTCACTCTTGGAGAATCCAAGTCCGGTGAAATAACTGTCTATCCGTGTGTACCAAGCATGAGGTGCTTGTTTCAACCCATACAACGCTCTCTTGAGCCTGCACACATGCGACTCATTGCTGAAGATCTCAAAACCTTCAGGTTTCTCTATGTACACCTCCTCCTCAATGACTTCATTGAGGAACGTAGTCTTCACATCCATCTGATGAATGTGCCACCCCATCTGCACTGAGAGAGCAATAATCGTCCGTATGGAAGAATACCTTGTGACAGGTGCAAAGGTCTCCTCATAATCGATCCCCTCAATCTGTGACAAGCCTCGGGCAAAAAATCTTGCCTTGTACTTCTCCACACTCCTGTCAGCTACTTGCTTCACTTTGTAGATCCATCTCGAACCCACCACTGATTTCCCTTTCGGCCTTGGGACAATCTCCCATGCACTGTTCGACAATCGAATCATACTCTTCCACCATGGCATCTACCCATGCGGGATCCTCCACATCTTCCTCGAAAGAGGATGGCTATGTCACGATACACTTGCTCATAAGAGCCATGTATCCAGTATACCGGTCAGGTGACTGTCTCTGTCTTCGCTGTGATGTAGGTGCTCCTACAACCTTCTCTGCATCTTGAGCCAGTCGCTCAGCTTGTGTAGTGCGCTTTCGCCCTCTGATGGTTGGCGCTGCATGAGTGGTCTCTTCCACTCCATGAACCTCCTCTTGTGGCTGATCCACATCCTGAGGCTCATCCTTAGGAACTAATAGCTCCTCATTTGCATGAAAGTGTGGCTCCCTCTCAAGCGAACACTTCATGGCTTTCTCCTCATGAAATTTGATATCCCGTCGCACAACAGTCTTGCGACTATCTGGAAAATACACACGATAGTTGTGGGGTGTATCAGTGTAACCCACAAATATCCCAACCTCTGCAGTCGGCTCCAGCTTCTTCCTGGCATCCTTCATCACATGAATGTAAACAGGTGAACCAAAAATCCTCAAATGGGAAATATCAGGCCTCTTACTAGAAAACGCCTCCTCAGGTGTACTCATGCCAAGTATCCTATGAGGACAACGGTTCTGCACATATACTGCAGTATTGCATGCCTCATCCCACAAGTGTATGGGAAGGCCCTGATCATGCAACATCGCCACGATAGTTCTGTTCTTCCGCTCAGCAACCCCATTCTGCTATGGGTTATGAGGTGCTATGAGCTCTCTTCGAATTCCTTCTGCACTGCAAAATTCCTTGAATTCGCCAGAGATGAATTCACCACCATTGTCGCTCCTAAGAGCCTTCACCTGCTTCCCCGATTATTTCTCAACCAATGCCTTGAACTCACAAAACTTTGAGTGTGTCTCTCTCTTCTTATGCATGAAGAAGATCCAACACTTCCAAGAAAAATCATCAACAAATATCACATAGTACCTGTGCTTTGCTGTCGAAGCTACTGAGAAAGGTCCACACACGTCTGTGTGAATTCTCTCAAGGATTTTCGTGGCGCGACTATCCTTCTCGTGAAAGGTGGCTTTCACAAATTTTCCCAAGGTACATCCCTTTCACTGATATGACTGCGCAAGAGTACCCTTAGGAAGCCCAGTAGAAATTTGTTGTAGTATCTTCAAAGCTTCATGGTAAAGGTGGCCCAATCTCCGGTGCCACAGCTTGCCATCATCCCAGCTCACCACTCCTTATACCTTGCCTGCCATTGCTGCGCAGCCATATACCTGCAATTGATAAATGTTCTTAACTTGAACCCCTATCCTCCGGGTCTCACCAGTTGCCTTACTGCGCAGGAAAGCCTTTCCCTCACTAAAAACAACATCATATCCCTTGTCTTCTAACATCGCCACAGAGATCAGATTCTTCTTCAATTCTGGAACATGCATCACTTCCTTCAATACGAAGGGTTTACCAAACTCCCTTTCAAAGGAAATGGTACCGATACCAGTCGCACTGTATCTACCATCATCACCCATCTCGATGTGCACTCCAAGATATTTCTCATCCAGATCAGTAAACAAATCTCGATCTCTTGTCATGTGAAAAGATGCACCACTGTCAATAAACCACACTGAACCCATCACACTTGAGACCAAGCATGCGATCAGCGAAAAATCCAGCTCAAACTGCGAGGCTAAGGCCTCTCCAGCTGCAGACCCAGCAGCCTGCTTATTTTTCTTCTTCTGTGGACAATTAGTGGCGTAATGTCCGTGTTGGTGACAGTGAAATCACTTCACTTTGGACATGTCCTGCTTCTTGCCTTTCACACTGGATTGAGAAGCATGCTTCTTTCTCTTCCCCTTCTTTGCTTTGTCAGCCAAAGCGCAATTTTATTCATCAGAGTTCTTTGATGAAGATCCTTCCCTGGTACTTCACCTTATCTCCTCTTGCACAAGATCCGACCAAAGTCACTCCCATCCTGGAAATTTCTCCCGACCATTGACAGAGTCCTGATAGGAATGCCAACTCTTCGGAAGCCCAAGGAGAGCCAAGCTCACCAAGTCCTTGTCATCAACAGTAACCCCCACACTTCCCAGCTCATCCCTGCATTGGACAAACTTCGTGAGGTACTTGGGCATACTGTTGCCTTTCTCCATTTTTATTTTTCTGAGTTTATCCTTGAGCACCAACTTCCTCTGGTCACTCTTTCTTTGAAATAAATCTATCAAAGCTTTCCACATCAAGAATGGGGAAGCCTTACCATGAATGCTGGACACTATGTGATCCTTCACACCTTCCAACAAAATCCTTTGACACTTTTCTGTCTTCTTTTGCCATGCGTCAAGTACAACAGCATCACTAGAAGTAGGTTTTGGAATTTCTGCATCTATGAACTCCTTCAACCCATTGTCAGCCAGCACCGCCTCCATCCTGTCCTTCCATTAAATATAATTCAAGCTGCCCTCAAGGGCATACTCCAATCACAATCCGTTGAAAGACATCTCAACTTCGACACCAAGAAAAAACTGCTGCAAATTCGAATTCCACCAACGAAAAACTCAACCGCTTCAATGTTTTGCAATTACTCCAATGATCAATATCGCTCTGATACCATGTATAAATTTGAATAAGTGATATATTATTCACCGAGATTCTCCTGATCACACACTATTTTAGCTTCATGCACAATAAAAAATATCTTCTACCATTGATCATTACATGCAGAAACAAAATCAATTGCATGCGCACATTAAAACCATAAACAATCACACATATGAACACAGTATTTCATGGGAAAGCTTAAAGTTGAAAACCCCAACTATATGTATATTATATGTCATAGAGATCATGTAACAATCATTGTACAAATCTCCTCACAAGCTCTCAGCACCACCTCCAATTTCTACACACTAATCAAGCTAGATCTAGCAAAACACATGCTCCAATCTCTGCCACCTGATAGCAAACCTATATTGCATAATCAATGCTAGATAATGGCTCATAAATAACTTTGAACCACCTGGCTTGTACTGCACAATCCTCATTGGCTTCTCCAATCACTGGTTGTTGCAAATATGCAATATTATAGTCACAACTGATAGTCACACTACTCTTTCACCTATCTCTTCACTGGTCTCCACTAAAACTGTCCATGTACTGAAGCTAAATGATGTATTCTTTAGTTGATTAATGAGTTTATAATTAGTGAATTGATTAATAATTAATTCACACCACTCTTCACTAGTGTATTAATCAGTTAGACTAAATACAACTAGCTCAACTATGTTTAGATTAGTTAAACTGAACACAACTCCATTGACTCCTCAATCAACTCCACCAAACTCTTTCACATGAGTTCTAACTGAATTATCCATGCAATAGCTCCACTTAACCCTTAGGAATAGCGTAATTCCTTCTGTCAGCTCCTGTGCCACATCTGTGCACTTAACTGAAGTGCCTTAAGAGAATAAGATAATGTTTATAGTCCAAATATTATTAAGAGCTAATAATATTCGACGTATCTATTTTTAGACTGGAAATCTAAAAATAGATTTTTCCCAATATATCTAAAAATAGAATTCCATATATTTTTCCAACTTGACCAACCATCCACAAATAGCATCCTGCAACTCATAGAACATGATCGACATGTCTAAAAATAGACTTTGTGCCAAAAATAGCCTGCGGACCCACTTAGTGAAGGCGACTTCTTTCCACTAAGCTCATCATCTTGTTGCAATCTCAACATGGGAGATCTAAATCTCCAGGAAATTTTGTAAAGGTGTGTTGGAAATGCAGAAGGGAAGGACAATACAAAACGGACTGCAAATATAAAGCTCCTAAGAAAGGAAAGGGATTTAATGATGCTCCTTCTACAGAGGTAAAAACCACCTCGGATGAAGGTGGGGATGTGTATTTGGCTTCTTCTTCAAATACACATGTAGATCATGAGGCATGATTGATTGAATCAGGTGCATCCTTTCACATCACTCCCCATAGGGAGTGGTTCTGCGAGTATGAGAAGTATGATGGTGGTGGTGTCTTCTTAGGGGATGATAGGAAGGCCAAATCGTCAAACGTGGAAAATTCAAGTTGAAGCTACAAGATGGAAGGATTAGAACACTTCCTGGTGTTCTGCATATTCTTGCATTGGCCAGAAATATTATTTCTGTAAGCAATATGGATGATGCAAGTGTAAAAATAGTGTTCGAGAAAGATACCTGCAAGATGGTTTAGAGAGCACTGGTATTAATGTGGGGAGTTCAAACTGGAACTTTGTACAAGATTCAAGGTAGCACCGTTATTGATGGGTGCAATAGTTCTTTCGTTCTTGAAAGTGGAGTGGAAATCCTAGTGGTCTCTGGAGAAAAGACCATTTTATGGCATCAAAGGCTTGGACATGTTGGAGAGAAGGGCCTTTGGATACTGAATGGTAATGGCATGGTAGAAGGTATGTCTAAATTATCTGTGGATTTCGATTTCTATGAATATTGTGTATATGGGAAACAAAATCGGGTTAGTTTTCCTTCCAGTGCTAAGAAGGTGAACAAGATATTAGAGCTTGTGCACAGTGATGTGTTTGGACCTGTGTCGGTTCCATCATTGGGAAAATTTGTATACTATGTCTCATTCGTAGATGACTTCTCAAGGAATAAATGGATATATTTCTTGAGGAAGAAATATGAATTCTTTGACAGATTTAAAGAATTTAAGGCTCTGGTGGAAAACCAGATAGAGAAGAAGATAAAAGTGCCGAGGATAGATAATGGTGGATAGTTGTGCAAGAAGGAATTTGAAGAATTATGTAAGAAGTGTGGTATAGCATGAAACAAGACTAATCCATACACACCTCAACAAAACAGAGTTTCAGAAAGAATGAATAGAACACTGATGGAAAAGGCAAGAAGCATGCTTAGTGGTACCAGGTTAGGATAGAAATTCTGGGCAGAAGTAGTGGAGACTGCATGTTACCTAGTTAACAGATAACCGTCATCAACGTTGGAGGATAAGACTCCACACGAGGTATGGACTAGTAAGAAACCCTCTCTTTAACATCTGAGGGTATTTGGATGTGATGCATATGTACATGTTCCAAAGGAGAAAAGGACCAATTTGGATAATAAATTTGAAAGGTGCATCTTTATTGGGTATAAGGATGGTTTAAAAGGTTACAAGCTTTGGAACCCAGAAACAAGGAAGGTTGTGTATAGTTGAGATGTGGTGTTTAGAGAGGTGAAATATGTTTTTAAACATGAAGTCCTACCAAAGGAACCTAAGAAGATAGATTTTGAGCTAAATGAGGATGAATCAGACTCTACAACATAAGATGATTCAGAATAGGAAGAGCCACAAACTTTAGTTGTGAGCAGATCAGTTCGGGAAAGAAGGAAACCAGAAAGGTATAGTCCATATTATTTTTGTTCAAATTTTGCTTTAACTATAATTGATGATGATCCTAGAACTGTCAGGGAGGTAGTAGATTCAGAGGATGGAAAACTCTGGAAGGAGGCTATGGTTGATGAAATGGCATCCTTGCAAAAAATGAGGCATGGGATATGGTGGACTTGCCAGTTCGAAGGAAGCCCATCAGGAGAAAATGGGTGTTTAAGAAGAAGATGAATGTATAAGGCAAGGTGGAGAAATACAAAGCTCAGTTGGTAGAAAAAGGTTATTCCCAAGTGTCGGGAATTGATTTTGGTGATATTCTTTCTCATGTTGCCAAGGTTACTTCTATCAGATTACTTTTATCTGTTGCTACTGCATTTCATTTTGAGATAGAACAGATGGATGTGAAGACAACATTTCTTCACGGGGTTCTGGAAGAGGAGATCTACATGACGCAACCTGAAGGCTTTGAGGTGAAGGGTAAGAAAGAACTGGTATGCAGGTTAAAAAAGTCTTTGTATGGGTTAAAACAGTCATTAAGGATTTGGTATCAGAAATTTGATACCTATATACAGGGACTTGGCTTCACCAGAAGAAAAGTGGATCACTGTGTGTATTTTAAATTAATTGGTGACCGTGTTATTTATTTGGCCTTGTATGTGGATGATATGTTGTTGATTGGAAATTACAAAGAAATTATCCAAGATTTAAAGACCCAATTGTTCTCCAAATTCAACATGAAGGATCTCAGTGCTGAAAACTATATTTTTGGCATGGAAATTAAGAGAGATCGGGCAAACAGGAAGCTCTGGTTAAACCAGAGGAAGTATATCGAGACAATATTGCAGAGGTTCAATATGTAGGATATTAAACCAGTGAAGGTTTCTATTCCTGTAGGTGTAAAGCTATCTGTTGAACAATGTCCCAAGACACAAGAAGAGGAGGAGGATATATCCCGTGTTCCATATGCAAGTGCAGTGGGTAGCCTGATGTATAAAATGGTAAGTACTAGACCATAAATTTCACATGAAATGGGAGTATTGAGTAGGTTTATGTCAAAACCAGGGAAGGAGCATTGGACAGTAGTGAAGGGGTTTCCAGATATTTTCATGGCACTAGTGATTATGGTTTGTGCTACAAGGGAAGACCAGGATTGGACAGAGTTTTGGACATCCTTGGTTTTTTTGATGCAGACTGGGCTGGAGATCTAGACCAAATAATATCTACAAGTGGGTATGCTTTTAGCCTATTTGGAGGTGCAGCCAGTTGGATGAGTAAAAGACAGTCTATAGTGGCTCTTTCAACTACAGAGGTAGAATACATGCAGCCAATCATGCAAGCGAGGAAAAATTTTGGTTGCAGAGATTGTGTTTAAGTATGGGGTTGGTGTAGCGAGCTATAAGGATAGACTCTGATAGCCAAAGTGCAATTTTCTTAGCTAAGAACATTGCTTATCATTCAAATACAAAGCACATTGATGTTCAATATCACTTTGTGAGAGATATGGTTGAGGATAAAAGGGTGTTGCTGGTAAAGGTGGACACTTTGAAGAATGTTGTAGATGCATTGATGAAGTCTGTGAGCACTCATAAGTTCTCTTGGTGTAGAGAAACAATGGGTGTTGCAGAGCTGGACTAATGACTGAGCTCTCCTGTGGCCCCTTGTGGAAAGAAAAAACAAGTGGGAGAATGTTGGGTATGTGTTATATTCTTTCCACGATTAGTCGCATGCGCCCATGGTTTTGTGCATGGGTTTTCACATGGTTTTTGGGCATGATGGTTTTTTTCCCCTGGCATTTTGTAGATCCGGTCAAGGGAACTATGGTTATGTTCTAATCCAGGTTTAATGGATTGGGCTTTATGAATTCTTCGGCATGTATATATATATCTGTGTGTGTGTGTGTGTGTGTGTGTGTGTGTGTGTGTGTTGTAACACTAAAAGGAATATAATGAAAAATCAAGCTGGTAGTCCTGATTTGGGATCTAGGGGAAAATATCTATGTATATATGTTTTATATTTTATTCTCTCGCTATTGTTTATTTTCTATTTTTAAGATTTGTTTGCAGATAATTCTGTACAGGGTTAAAACCTACAAAATTTAACATAAAAACAAGAGCTGAAAAACAAAAAATAAAGTACATAACATCACCATACATAACATTAACACAAGTATTGAAGGAGTTCACCCCTCCTGGGCTACATCTCCTTGGTCCAGCTTCCATGGCTTGAGCCTCTATATTATGCTCAAATTGTCAAATTGACTTTTTTACAATGCTCCTTTGCTCATGTAACCTACTCCAATGAGTCTAGAATCACTCAAAATGGCTAGCTAGCCTCTTTATAAGCCTGAATTAGGTGAAAATTTAAAAATTTATGGTCTCTTCAATTCTTCCCGCTATCTTAGGCCCTAAACTAGTTAATTGCCACTAAAACTGGTAGTTTTTGCCAATTCCAAAGGTCCGCCATTTAACTTGCAATTAAATTTAAGTGGAGATTAGTGATAGTTAAGTGAAATTAATGCGCCAAACCCATGATTAAATAAATCTGAATTTAATTTATGGATTAGCATTAATGAACAGGGTTTAAGTTTAAATAAACATGGTTTAGTCCTTACTATTCGCAGATTTGTTGGAGCTCCACCGGTGGTCCTGGGCGGTGGTCCTATGGACCGGGGTTGGCCTCTCTTTTCCCCATCCTTAATACATTGGTTAACATAAATATAAATGAGGCACATGGATTTTTAAGAACCATTGTAGGCAGGTCGGTACGTCGTGCAACTGTGTGGTGGGAGGTTGCCGGGTCGAACCCTGGCGCCTCCACCCTGACCTTGACCCAAAATTTTATACCACCATATAGTTTTTTTTTTTTTTTTTTGGGGGGGGGGGGTCACGTGGCAGCCCCAGGCTGAGCCACGTGTCCTCTTCCTATTGGACCATCACCAACCCAATCATAAATTTCCAACCAATCGCCATTTCGAACCAACCAAATGCTTCCAAGTGACAGCCTATCATTCAATGAAGAACAAATTGACCAATCCTTGAACATCCTAGTCAGCTACCACGTCAGAAGTATAGACTGCTGGTTGGGCTCCCTATCTGACCTTTTTTTGAAAATTTTCCTGTATGTGAAAACGAATAGATCGTGTTTCCAAGAGCATACGTAGTCCATTTTTCATTAAACGAAGTGCATCGAATTCAGAATGACGATCACTGCACAGTCGTTTAGGTTCCAAGCCAATCTGGGAACTTTGATTTTTGAGTATAAAATTGAGCATCTGATCATTCCTCCCCACTAGAAGCCTTTTCGACCCCAAAATCTCTTTCATTACTGAACTTGTGGATGAGGGTACAATTCCCTCGCCCTTCAATTCTCAATCCACTCGAATTTTCCCATTTTCATCAATTTGAGATTTTCATAAAAACTAGTCTTTTTCCTTGATTCTTAAGATGCTGTCTTGCTATTGTAGACATTGTCATGCTGCAATTTCCCTGAATTTGAAGAACAACAATTTGTCCTTGAAGAAACAAACTTGTTTCCACCTCAGTAATCAATCAAAGGAAACTTGAAAATTGTCTCACCTCGAACATTGTCGAGATGAATATTTTTAGCTTGTCTTACCTTGTACTTGCGTCAACTTTTGACCAAGTGTCTTTGCCATTGCCATGAACCCTTTGTAAACCAAAAAAAATATTTGGAACTTATTCCTTCTTTTTCAAGTTTATTTGGTGCTTTCTCTTTGACCTTTGCACTCCATTGCACCAACATCTTGTTTCCATCACTACTCAACATTGATGTTGAATGCTGCAAATCTTTCACATCTTGTTGACCTCTTTTTAAAGGAAACCTGTTAGAGTCCTGAAACATCTTATTACAAGAATTAGCGAATTCAATGAAATCAAATTGTTCATTCGATGCATCTTTTTGAAAGGTCTCATTTAAAACATCTCTATGCTTTATCATTAACAATGTCGAATTTTGACTTGCATTCACTATTCTCTTCATTTATCCTGCATGTATAAGAGACAAGCTTTTCTTCTTCTTATGTGCTCTGGCTATGTACTCAATTCCATCCTTAAACAAGTGATACTTATTCTCATGGCGATGAAATACCTCTTTCCTATCATAAAGAAAAGGACTTCCCAGAACAATACCTGAAATCACAAGCAGCACTACATCAACTTCAACTTCGTCAAGAAAGTTTGAATTGATTGCAAACCTTAGGATGCACTTCCTTGTTACATGCAAGTTTGCATTATTTCATATCCACCCTAAAGGATAAGGTCTTGGATGTGTAATAGTTTCAATATTTAACTTCTTAACTAAGTCTTCAGAAATCAAATTAGCTTGAGAACCACTATCAAATAGTGTGTCTATTTTGGTATGCTTTGAAACGACTCTAATATGAAAGAGTTAAATTATTGTGTCTTCATCTTGAGTTACATTAGAACAACTTGAAGAACTAGTGCTTTCTATGTTCTTACCTTTCAAACCCGTTATTTTAATCTTGGTTTCATCTCCTGAATCTGAACCTAAGGCATGTTCAATGATTGCAACTGTTTTCCCCTTCTCTTTAGCTTTGAGTTTGTTTGACTTCAACTCTAGATGGAGTTTCCAACAATGGTCTTCAGCATGGCCATTCTTCGAACAATGATTACATGTGAGTTTCTCTTTATCTTTTTTGATATAACTATTTTTCTTTCCTCTTCCATTAAACTTGCCCTTTCCTTACCCTCATACTCATGGAAACTATCACTTTTCTCATTTGCACTGTGTTTCCCTCTTGCTTCTAGATGTATGGCTTGAACACAAACCTCATCTAAGTTTGTGGGATTGAAAATGAGAATAGTATGTCTAATATAACTGTGCAAACCCCTAATATACTTTAACAAAGTTTCTTGAGAATACAAATTGACACCCAAAATAAGAGTTCTTCTCCTAAATTCATGAATATAATCTTGCACACTTTTCCCTTTGAATTGTCTAAAATTTTTCCAGTCCATGATTGCTTTTTGCATGTAAGGTAGAGGATAAAATTGCCTTTTGAGGGAAGCAATAAAATTTGACCAAGACATTGAGAACTTGCCATGGTTTTTAATCTCTTCTTGAGTCCTTGCTTCCCACCATACAAGTGTTGAACCCACCATTATCAAGGAAGCTACTTGAATCTTTATGTCATCTTCTTGAAGGTTCTGAATTCTACAATAAACCTCCAATTGATGTATCCAATTATCCAGCTTCTTTGTATTCACTTCGCCATTATACATTGGAAGCTAAAGCTTAACATCAAGTTTAAGAAAGGGTGTTTTACCAGCTCCTTTTAAAGTATGTGGATGAACATATTGTAGGGTTGCGGTAGTGGAATATGATGATGAATAAGGTGAATATGGTTGTGAGGATGATGGTGGAGTGGATGGTGGATTCTTACCATCTCCATGGCCTCCTCCTCCAGGAGTACCCTCTCCTATTTGAGGCCTTGAACTCTCTCCTTGCATCCTTACATTCCTTTCCTTGTAGAGGACTTTAACCATCTCAGTCATGTCAAATAATGCCTTCCTGAATGCTCTCTCATATTATGTCATGATAATTTCTCCTTCATGAGACATACTCATTGAAGACTCAACTTAAACTTGAGGATGTACTGATGTTGAAGACTTTGGAAACCTTGCCCTTCTTCCTCTTGACCCAACTGCAGGGCTCTCAACCAGCTTCCCTTCTCCTCTTTTGAGTTTTAACCTTGTAAGCATGACAAAAACTTGCAAACAATTATATCCCTTCTTGCACAAAAAAACCTAATGAACTCAGGCTCTGATACCAAAACTGATATGAATTGAGTATGTTATTGTGTTTGTGCTAATTACTCATTCAGATTATACATTAAATTTCTTATGTGTGCTTAAGGGGTCAAGGTTTCTTGCAAATTATCAAGTCTCACATGTGTTTTTTCATGTCAATTTAGTGAGAAATTTAACATTAAAAAAGAGAGTTGAACATCAACAAATAAAGTACATAACATCACCATACATAACATTAACATTGGTATTTGACGAAGGAGTTCACCCCTCCTGGGATACATCTCCTTGGTCCATCTTCCATGGCTTGGGCCTCTATATTATTCTCAGATTGTCAAATTGGCCTATTTACAATGATCCTTTTCTCCTGTAACCTGCTCCAATGAGTCCACAATGGCTCAAAATGGTCAGCTAGCCTCTTTCTGAGCCTGGATTTGTCAAAAATTTCAAAATTTATGGCCTCTTCAATTTGACCCACTATCTGAGGCCCTAGACTAGTTAACTGCCACTAAAACTGGTAATTTTCACCAATTCTGGAGGTCCACCATTTAACTTGAAATTAAATTTAAGTGGATATTAGCGCTAGTTAAGGGAATTTAACATGCTAATCTCGTGCTTAAATAAATTCAAATTTAATTTATGGATTAGCACTAATGAACAAGGTTTATGTTTAAATAAATGTGGTTTAGTCCTTAATCTCTGTGCATTTTTTGGAGCTCCGTCGGTGGTCCTGGGCAGTGGTCCTATGGACCGAGGCTGGCCCCTCTTTTCCCGTGCCTTAATACATTGGTTAACATAAATATAAATGGGGCACATATATTGTTAAGAACCATTGTAGGTGGGTCGGTAGGGCATGCGACTGTGTGGTGGGAGATCGCGGGGTTGAACCCAGTGCGTCCACCCAGACCTTGACCAAAAATTTTATACCACCATACAACTTGGGGGTGCACGTGGCGGCCCCAAGCTGAGCCATGTGTCCTCTTCCCATTGGACCATCACCAACCTAATCATAAATATCCAACCAACCACCATTTCAGACCAGCCAAATGCTGCCAAGAGGTAGCCTACCATTCGACGGAGAAGAAATTGACCAGCCTAGTCAGTTGCCATGTCAACAATACTGACTATTGACTAGGCTCCCTATCTGTCTTTTTTTTGAAAATTTGCCTATTTGCGCAAACAAACAAATCACGTTTCTGGTAGCATACTGAGTCCATTATCTGTGAAACGAAGTGCGTCGGATTCAGAACGACGAGCATTACGCAGTCATTTAGGTTCTGAGCTAATTGGAGAACTTTGATTTTTTATCATAAAAATAAGCACCTAATCATTTATGTACCAAATCTTAGACACAATAAGTATTGCATAGTTGAGTTGACATGGTTATGATGTCAGATTAAGGGCTCCACCTTCACAATCATAGATAAGTTACTTAGTAAAAGGCATGTTATAAAAGTTCAAATGGCCAATAAATGAATGTTCCCATTGCAAATACAAACTGTAAATATGTCATAGTATATGCACAAAATGTCTCAATAATATATGAGAGTTGGTTGTGGCATCTTAATTATGGCCATCTACCTTTTAAAATTATCCTAGTCTCTTGCAAAAATAGTGAGTGGTTTAGGGACTCCCTATATTGAATGAACAAACCAACACTTCTAAAAGTGAAATTCTTGGAAAATCATCAAAGAGGATTCTCCGAAAACCTCATAGAAAGCTAAGAAGCATTTAGGACTTCTCCACATAAATCTATGTGAACCCATGCAAACTCATTCCATTAATGGAAGTTTTGAATTTTTAACAATGAATAATGATTATAATATAAACATTTGGGTATATTTTCTTAAAAGAAAATTTATACATTCACAAAGTTCAAAGAGTTTAAGGTTGTAGTAGAAAAACAAAGCGGTAAATATTTTAGTGTTTAAATTAGATGGAGGAAGAGAGTATGCCTCAAAGTAGTTTTGCAATTTTTTTCAAACAACAAAGAATTAAAATGTAATTCACTATAAAATGGAGTAGTTGAAAAAAAAAAAATCTTAACATCATGAATAAGGAATATGCTCAAAGTTGGGAATATGCCCACTCAATTTTGGGTTGAGGCTAATGCTCGATTAATCTACACATTAAACAGATCTCCAACAAATAGTGTGAAAGATATGTGCCTTAAGAAACATGGAGTATCGTGACGAGGGAAAGGAGTATCCTCAAGGCCAAGAATCTTCCCAATGAGTTTTGGAATAAGAATAATGCTTGTCTAATATGCATATTGAATAGAGCTCCAAAAAATAGTGTGAAAGGTAGACGTGCCCAAAGAAGCATAGAGTGGCACAAAGTGAATGTCAGTGCCAAAGAATGTGACAATTGAGATTGAGGATTTTTATATAATTTAATCTTACCTATTGATCGAGTACACATAGGTTAGTTAGTTAGATAAATAGTTGATTTGGACTTTGAATTTTTATAGAAAGCTTTTAATCTATTGTAATATCTTATAGTGAGAAGCGCTAGGTATGCCCCATGAGTTTCGATGGTATGCATACCTTTATTTTCTCGGCAATTTAACAAAAATCTCCTCCACCTATAATTTTCTGACTTACCACTATTTGCAAGCTCTGCAACATCTATTTTGACATGAATTTCATAAGTTTAAGCCCTTCTAACTTAAATAACACCATCGCATCACAACAAAAAATGGAGATCCCATATCAATATACCACACTTACAATTTGTGTTTTTAATCTGTTTTTCAATTTTCTAGTGGAAAGTGGTGATGTCAATCTTTGGGAAGGCTCCTTCACCCACGATCTCTTCAATATTCTTCGCTTTGTTTCTTACAAATGCTATGATGTCTATATTGGCATCGGAGTCATCATTGTTTGAAACCTTTCCCACTCAAACAACTTCATACCATTGAAACAAAAAATTAAAGATCCCAAAAAATATATATAACATTTACAATAGTTTATTCCATTTGTGTTTTAATTCATTTAAAATTAGTAAATAATGATCCCTACATTTGTGTTAACAATCTACTAGCATATTCACTATCCACTATTAACCACTCTAGACCTATTGAACTCTAGATGAGAGGGATCAAACCTCTTTTTAGATATTCACACCTCAAGATATTTGATCCCTCCCTTGGTAGTTGTGGAGTTAAGATGGATCTAAGCATGTATTTATTAATTATAATTGTTAATTTGTTGGTTTAATTCCACACTAATACCATAGGTTCTCTTAAACTTGGAATTAATTATAATTATTAATTTTTTGTTTTAATTTTCCCCTTTCAATAGGTTATAATTGACATGAATACCATAGGTTCTCATAAACCTGTAATTAATTATAGCACATGAATACTATGGATTCTCATAAATCTAGAGCTTGAAATAATTTAACTTGACCACTTAGTTAAATTTACCTTAATTACCCAACAAAAATTAATAATAATAATATAGAATTTATATTATATTATTTTATTAGATATCATTTTTTGGTTTCAACCGAGTTAAGTCATTCATCTATGACCATTTCCATGAGAGGTAGTAGTAACTTACTAATTTAGTCACTACCTCTCATGGAAATGGTCATAGATGAATGAACGTACTTGAATCTCAAAAATAATATCTAATATAACGCAATGCGAAAACCCCTCATACTTAAATATATTATTTTAATTTAAAGTCATTTTTATTTTAACCTATTAATATTTTATAATAATTAAATATATTAAAATATATTATTTTAATTTGAAGTCAATTTTTTTAACCAATTATTATTTTAATTTGAAGTCAATTTTTTTAACCTATTATTATTTTAATTTGATGTAATTTAAACTTAATTCGATGTAATTTTATTTTTATTATGTAAAGTATCATTCCATTTCTTCAGATCATAACACTGGTATGAATGGTCGGTAGATTTAAGTTATAGTATTTGTTTTCAAGTTATTTATTTAACATTTAATATTGATTATTGATGGCATACACCACCACACCAAGAAAAGCGGAAAATGGTCGGTAGATTTAAGCTGTGATAGTATTTGTTTTCAAGTTATTTATTCAACCTTTAATATTGATTATTGATGGCATACACCACCACACCAAGAAAAGCGGAATACATACTCTCGCACTCATGTGCACTCCTCGATAACACGAAACTCTCTTTTTTTTTCAGAAGAAAAAAACGCTGTTTTATGGAACGCACGAAACTCTCACTTATGTGTACTCCTCGATAACATGGAACGCATGAAATTACATAAGCACATTCTCAGAGTTGAAAATTGATAATTTTGGCATGCAATGAAACAGATACACATTCTGAGAGTTGAAAATTGACCATTATGCATTTCAAAAAAATATTCAAAATAGTTATAAACACATCCAATCAAATATTCAAAATGGTTATAAACACATCCCATCATCATTCCACCAGCAGAATTTGAGCATTTCTCACTATCTAAAAATGATAATTTTGAGACAAAAATTTCCTCAAAACATTGTCTATTCAATGAAAAGATAATATGCATGCTATTCATGTTTTAGCATAAACTGAATTTAAAAATACTAATACAAACAGAAATTCCATTATAATATCAACTGAAACAAGATAAATCATAAAAGCAATTCATATTTGATAACATAGTACTGTAATTTCGCAAAAATTTCAATGACTCTTCAAACCAGAGAAGTACTCAACTTTGATGGTTACTGCACACTGTTATACACCTTTTCCTCTTGTCCAAAGTTGAAAAATTCAAAAACATATTCATAATTTCAACATCACCCGTGAGACAAGACCTCCCAGACCTGTATACTTCCTCTAGGCAGGGTGTGACCTGCGCCATTTCCTGCTGCTGGACGGAGAGACCCTCTTCCTACTGTGGCCCTACAATCTGGGCATTGAGATGCCTGCACGGGTTCTCCACATTCCCCTACCACGTAGAAATGGCCATTCGAACATCGATACCAATGCCCTCTTGCTCCCGCCTCTTTAGTAACAACTTCAATAACGCCTCGTTTAACTCCCATTTCCAGCCCCACCCTAATTTCGGCAGTTTTTGCATGATCCGGGTTTTCCTGCAGAATCATGTCGCAAATCGTCACCCCAGTTGTAAAGTCGTCTCGAAAGAAACATACCAATGCCCACTGAAGCAGTGCATCAATGGCCAACTCATTATCTGCTAATTTAGAAATAACATCATTGTTGCTGAAACTATATTTCAGTCTCAGTTTTGGAAGTTTTTCAAGCATGAGCACCTTGTAGGAGCTGTGCTCTATGATAAGAGATAGATGTTCTGTTGCTTGATCATAGTCTTGCAATCCACAGAGCGCACAGGCATGTCCAAGATGGGCTTCCAGAAGCCCTGGACTGCTGCGAAGAGCTGCAGTGAATTCCACAATTGCTTCATTATAGGCCAGGTTCTTTAACATATCATTTCCTCTCTTCACTTTTTCGAATCCAATCACTCGCTTCTTGAATTCTTCTATTTCTTGCTCCTTCCTCTTGACAATGTTTGAATATCGCAGTGTTCTTCTAATAGGTGACCGACATGCAGGACTGCATATTATTGCATAGCATGTTGATAGAGTTAGATCTATTGTAATCTATAATATAGATAAATGTTGTTTGATAAATATTGTAATTATAAATGTAGTTTTAATTAATTTGGTAGATGTTTCAAACCATTTAATATAATTCATGTAATGTTAATAAAATTTAGTAATTTTAGTTAAAAATGAAATATAACATGATTTATAATAAGTTTACCATTGCTTTAGCTTGACAGCAGTAGCACCGGGCTCAGCAACTGCTTCATCCATGTCCATCCAGGCGTCGAGCCCACTTACTTCAAATACATGCAGGCAGTCCAGAAGCTGCACAAACTTGTCAGATGGATCACACTCTTCTAAAGTCATCTGTTTAATGACATCCAAATACTGTGGATTGCAAGTCCTGCAAATCTTGGGGCAGGGCTCCCCACAGAGACCTATACAAGGATGTCCACACCTTAGAGTTTCTTGGCAGGGTTCTTCACACCTAGGCCTGGTACATGGTTCATGGCAGAGGAGATCACAAGTATGATGCTCGCAGTTCCATTCGCATTTCTCCATGCAAGGCAAGCATAAGGTTCCACACAAAAGAGAACAGTGACTGTGCAGACAAAGTTTCTCGCAACAATGCTTGCAAGGAGGACAAATGTCGGAGCAATCAGCCACGCATTGGTGGCCACATGGGATCTCCCTAGAACATCGTTCCTTACAGGGAATGTGTGCAGTGCCTTGCTTGCATGATCCACATGTTCCTCTGCAGATGTGCCCACATCCGCTGAGCACCATATCACAGGGTTTGTCGCATAGAAATCTAGCCGCCTTTTCACGACAAGGCATCCTTGCCTGATGTCCGCATGGCAAATGTTTAACAACTTTAAATTTACATTTACCGTTGCCACATCTTAGTTTACAACGATGGCCAAGATTATTTGGAAAGTCTTGAATTGCACTCCCCAATGAAGAGAAGCAAGGTCTGCCATACTTTAGTTTACAACAAGGGACAAGATTCCTGCGAAAGTCTTGAATTGCACGCCGCAATGAAGAGGAGCAGCCCTCACGGATCAACTGAAAGTGCGTTGACAAACTTCCCACGATCGATCCCTGTGCATAACCAGGCGAGCAATGCAATTCTAAGTGAAAACTATCCCTAATCCTATATATGAAAAATAATTTAGCATCAATTCGAAAGTTGTCAATATCAATAACGCAGGGTTAGGGTTAGGTCTCATATGATCGTACCTGACCATGCTTTTCAGATTTTGACAGCTGTTGAAGCTTTTTCATTTTATTCCGCTTTTCATACAGGTTGAAACTCTTTAGCGTCCTCCGGAATTCCCTCGATTGCTTCTCTAAGACTCTCAGCTAGAAGGAACCTCTATTCACCCAAAGTTCCACTCTGCAACTCTTTACAAAGGGCCATAAAACAGAAATATGAACAAAATTTCTAACATACAACTCAACTTATTTAGAGAGCTGCCGCTCTGGGCTCTTTTCTCCTCATACATTCACAACAATCCCAACCACTAATATATCAAACCCTAACCCTAACTTATTAAATATGGAATCTTACAATTTCTGACTAAACTTGACTCTACTCCAGCAAACTCACACTAAACACTAAGTTAAACTTATTTTAAATATAAAATTAAGTCACAGTAACTCTCCATGCATTACATGTATGCGGCAGTAATTTACTATTTCCAAGTTTCGGCTCGATCATGCCTCCAATATAGGCTTGAATCTGCGTGAGAAAAGCCGAGCCCAAAAAAAATCCGTGACATGCCGGGGTTCCTTCGGCTCAGTCGACCCCAAAATATATCGGTGCGCGAACAAGAAAGATTCAACATCATTTTGCATGCAGCGACTCACCGAGTTCAATAATCACTCACACGCTTTCGGAGGAGCAATCCAGAATCAAACCAGGAGATGTGATAAATCTTTTAGCGCTGGCCTCTGGAGTTGGACTAACTTTAGCATTAATACAGTTATATGAAGATATTTAGGTTAAGTCAAAGTTATATGGATAATTAAATGTAAAATTAAATCAAATTATTAATTACATAGTTGTATGAACATATTAAGTATTACTTTATGCAATGAGTTAAGTGGATTATTAAAAAATAATGAGAAATTAGTTAATTATTTCTCATATAAATGTTCATAAATGAATGACCTAATGCATTTAATCCCAAAAATAATATCTAAAATATTAAAGTTAAATAAAAATTATATAGATAATAAAATGTCAATTAAATCAAATTTATGCATCAAGGCCAAGGCCAATAAAACAATTGAGGTACATGTCTTATGAGGGGGGTTTAGTTTTAGGATTAAATGACAAAACCTGTGTGATACTAATAATAATAAAAGGTAATGAAAATGAAAATAAAAAAGGGTATTTTATTAGATTTACTGTAAATTTTAAAATTTAAGTAATGATAATTTAGAGTTAGATTATTACATTAAATTGTATAATAATAATTTAATTATTATAATATGATCATTTAATTTATAAGTGATTAAATTATTATTAAATAAGTGTAATATGCATCGTTGCTACTTTTTTATGCAAAAACTAATCCAGAGCAATTAATGAAACATATTTGAATACGTCCAAGGAAAGTAACAAAAGTAATTAATGGATTAGATAACCGAGCATCATTATTTGTTACAAAACTTAAGAGTTTATTGAAATCATGTGCATATGCACATTTTATTCCATCTTTAACTTATGGGACCAAATAAGGAGGATAAGTTATAATTTTTAGTATCAAATTTTTAGAATTAAAAAAAAACAAAAAAAACAACAAATCTAATCACCAAGCGTCCTCATAAATTAATTATCAATTTTCTTTTTTTTTTTCAAATTTATGGATTTTTCCATATTTAATATTTTCTTTTCCAAAAAATTAATTGTCATTATGTTTCTGGATTTTAAAAACAAAAGCAACAACTTTGCATATTACACTGATTTTTCCCTTAGCTTATTTTCTTCATATTTTTCTTTGCTAATTTTTATTATTGAATGGACTTGGTTCAATCATTTTCCTCAATAAATCTTACCTATATTATATATTATCCAAATTCAATTTTAAATCATAATGCAATATTAAAAATAAAATTTAAGCCAACAATACAATAAATCATTTGTTTTCTTCACAATTTTAATCATAATTTAAAAATATAAAAAAATAAAATAAAATAAAAAATATTTTGCATTCACATTTAAGTCACTTTTTATTATTTTAATATATTTGACATTGTAATTTTTTATATTAGATATTTTATTACATATGAATTCTTTGTTACATGATTAAAATGGCACATGATACTTCATATCAACTTGATTTTTTAGAATTAGAAATCTTACTGTTAATTATTTATTTGCACTTGAATTAGGATGAGTATAAGTTTAAAGTTAAATAAAAAGTTTGTTTTATATATATATATATATATATATATATATATATATATATATATATATAATAGACATTGTAATTTCTCTTCCTTATTTGATTTCATAAGCTAAAGATGGAATAAAATGTGCACACGCACATTTCAATAAACTCTTAACTTTTGTAACAAAAGATGATGTTGGGGCTAATGTTTCATCCAAAATTATGTATGCATTTATCTTTATTTTGATCCAAGGTTATCTAATCATTAATTACTTCAGTTCTAGTCCATTAATTACTTAATTCAAATGTGTTTCATTTATGAATCTGTTCATGCATTCAATAATTTCTATTGATCACTTTTTGCATGAGTTGATTATAGTCAAGTTGACTTAAATTTTATTATTTATATTGCAGAAGGAGGTTTATTGAGTAAAATGAAAATACTATGAATTGTTAAAAAATATTTTGTTTTTTTGGAAAATAAAATATTAATTAAGGGAAAAAAATCAATAATTAATTTATAAGGACTTGGAGAAGTTTTTTTTAATTTTCTATTTTTTAAAACAATTTGATTTTAAGCCACATAAAATTAGTCATCCACCAATCAAAAATTAGAAATTCAAATTTTAAAATTTCAAAAAAAAAATCAATTTCTAAAAAAGTAAGTTTAATATTTAATTTTACCAAAACTTTAATAAACTTTGGAAATAGATTCTAAAATTTTGCAAATTAATTAAAGGTCAAAGCATGTTGACCCAAACTGATTTCAACATGCTTTGTCTTTATAAAATTTTTGAAATTTTAACTTAGGGATATATGTGATTGATTAGGATAGATAAAAGATTTTAAGCTAACATAATTATGTAAATTAAATGAATAGTAAATGGTAAATTTTAATAGGCATCAATTCATGATAAGCATCAAAATACTTACTTTATCATACATCTCATGTAATAAGATTCTCAACCATAGGTATTTGCTCCAATTTTACCATGGATATTCTTTATAATTATGTTTTGTTAAAATACTATGGCTCCATACCATGGCTTATTAATGCCACATATGCCCAAAAATCCATAACTGATTTCATATGGTACTTTTCCATTTGAATTTTTTTCAATTAATTAAATTAATGAGAAGAGAAAAAATAACATAACTGATTTCATATGGTACTTTTCCATATGAATTTTTTTCAATTAATCAATTTAATGAAAAGATAAAAAATAGCATAACTATTTTGGAGATAAATCTCAATCTTTGAAATGTGAATCTTAGTGAGAATACTTTGAAATATCTAATAAAGATTAAACCAGCTAGTAATTAATTGGAAGATATGGATTGTGCTTTTTCCCAAGCAACGTTGGATCTCCTTTAAATGCACATTGTAAATTATAAGCATCCTTTATTTTAATTTTGTTCAAATAACCTCGCTCCATGACTTGGTTGTAATGATAGAAAGTGGCATTCATCTATCTAATGGCAGGCGGGAACCTAGATTTATCAACAAAATCCTTCACATTTGTGCAACGCCTTCAAACCATAAATTCAAGAAAGTGAATTAAATTGAAAGGAAGACCAATAAATGTTTTACTAAATTTTAAATTCATACTTGTAACACCCTCCTCCCATATCTACCCAAGTAATTGGCCAACCAGGGTAAACATGTGATGAGATGCTACTATGATCAAATTTAACCTCCTAGGTAGAACCGAAGGAAACACATCATACATACTTTCCACATCATCAATAGGACTCCCAGGAACCATCCCAACCACTCATGTAACTAGTCCTTGGTTCCCAATGATCTTTTAGCCCACTTAACCCCCGGACGCACACATAAGCCTACATGCTTGTGTTTGGGAGGCTCTGGATGCACACACAAGCATGCATGCCTATGTCCAGGGACTAAATTGCCTTGACCTGTGCCTGTGTATGTGGGATTAAAAGCACTTTTCAAGCCCAGATTCCAGGGCCCAACCTAGAACTTAATGACAAGTTCAGAAATGCAATAAAATAGTGAAATAATGATGTATTTGCAAAAAACATGACAAGACCTAAATTGAACCTCTACTAGCCATGACAGGCATTTCATCAAACATATCAAAAATTATGTAATCTACAGGTGTAAACAAAATATTTTAGCATAGGGGTCTCATACTTATCTCATAATTGCTAAGAAGCATTGTTCCCTTACATCATTAGTTTTAGTATCATCTATTTGGTTATAGATACATTGTTTATTCATTTAAAAATAAAAACATGTGGACAGTCATACATCATCACTATCATAATATATGCTTATAACTAGCATAATAACAACATATATATCAAGGATACAACAGCCATAGAATCCACATATAAACTAAGATATTTAAACATCAAATACCATGGAAATAAACTTCTCATTTATGAATATAAAAATGAACTGGAGATGGGACTACCATGTTTCACCCGACCATATATTGAATGAACCAAATCTCTCTTCAACCAATCACCCCTGTGCCATATTTCAAGCAGGAATGTGGGACTCAAATTGAAAGAGCCAACCAGGGCATCCTGAGGCTAAAATACCTCACCCTTGTCAATAGAAATCATTCTTTACCATAATCCACACTAGATCACTAGGCCAAACCAATGAAAATTTTATAATAGGATTTACCTTGATCTCCACCCAATTACTAGTCCAAAACAAGCATGGATGCCACCGGATTTCTAGACCTACACCGTGAGGAATTTTCGTGTCTCCTAGTCTCCCAGGCTTTGCCACAATCCACAGTCTGATCCAGGGATTACTAGGCCCTAAATCGAGACATAATCTCAAAAATTTATCATATTTCCCAATCCAATATTCCTAGGCTTAATGGAGAGAACCTGCCTCTCATGCTTTACCGCAATCCTAACCGGATCACTAGACCCTAAATCGAGGCAACACACTATCTGTCTTTACTGAAACCCACGGTCTGGTTTAGGGGTTACTAGGCCATGTGTTCTATCATTTAGGAGATCCACCCAACTTAGTTTCGAATCCATCTGTCAATCCATCTCAACCGAAACATGAGAATCCCATCACACCATGTCTATCCAGAAATGGAAAGGCTAGGTTGAAAAACACTACCACACCTGGAAAAACCCATGCCATGACATAAAATAACCACATGCAATACCATGCATGCCAAATCTAGCAAGGAAATCACAGATACAAATCAATGCCTGCAAAGAATCTTGTTGTAGTTGTTTGATCCTACTCTTCCTTGCTTGCTCCTTCCTTCCTCTTGCCTTCTTTCCTTTATTTATCCAATGCCAAAGTGCTCCAAGAAAACTCTAAGTGTCTAAGAGAGAGAGAGAGAGAGACAGAGAGAATAATGCGAGATATCCAAAATTGAACTGACAAAAGGTACCAACTGATCCTCAAAAGCCTTTTTATTGATGAGGCCTATATTTTCTTCATTTTCCATTATTTTCCTTCATTTTCCTCCTCACATGCAACCTATGAAGTTTCACCTCCCTTTTTTCCTAATTTCCATTATTTTCATAAATAAATGTGCCAAAAAAGCCATTTTCCCCTTCCAAAGCCTTTGTCATTGCCTTTGCCAATTTCCTTAGCCATAATAAACCGAAAGAGCATCCACTAGGATGTTTTTCCCAAAATTCATCTTGGAATAAGTGTCCCATCAATCGTGGTTATTATTTTTTCCTTTATTAACTTTTATTACATGCAACTTTCACCAGTGTCATTACAGAACCCTCCCCGGGGACACCATCTTCGAAGTTCAACCACACATATACCTCATCATAACCGCTGAAAAGAAAACATATTGCACATGGTGCTTTATAAAATATCTCAATCATAGTATTTACAATGATTACCCTTCTGAAAAGCAAATCAACATGAAAACATAACAACATGACAACTATAATGACATGAAACTGGTACCGCTTATTGGAGCTTTATAACATATCTCATGGAAGTAGCGTATCTCTAAAAAGATATGTGGTGGCTATAAAATGACTTAAATATGCTTACAGACATAATGGAAATAAAAATAGCTATGGTGCTAGTAGCGTATCTCTGAGAAGAGATGTGGCGGCTACAGACCTCTGAACTGTGTTACAATGAGGATCGAGGGCCTACTTATTATTTAGAAACAATGGAGAACTCTCAAAATCCAAAAACCTAACCCTAGGAGATGAAGCGCCAAAACAATGGACCCCGTTTGGGTAAATTGGTGTTTCAACTTCCCGAGGCCATAACTTCGGCATACGATCTCTGTTTGATGCATATGATACCTCGTTATAAATATCTATCTAAGGCGTAAAACTTTCAATTTGAGAAAAAATTGGTACATGGACCCATGTTGCTCCCGATATTCCCAAAAAACGTTGTTTAGGGCCTCAAAATGGCTTCGAAAGTTCAGGACCCAAAAAATTGCTAAAAATAGTAAGTTGTGTTGCAACTTAAAAACTGAAATAACTAATGGTCACGGTTCAAATGGAATAGGTGTGTGGCCACCAATATCCACTTGGATCATTAAAGCCCCAAAACAGCTCCGGGAGTGCAGGACCCGAAAACCTGTTAAAAATAGTAAATTGTGCTAAATGTGAAAAGCTGCAAGAATTGATGCTGCGAGTCCAAATGGAATAGGTGGGTGGTCACCGATATCCATGTAGAAATTATATAACTAATGTGTTATACATCCAAGATTCTCCTGATCACACACTATTTTAACTTCATGCACAATACCGAATCTCTTCTACCATTGATCATCACATGCAGAAATTAAATCAATTGCACGCACACATTGAAACCATAAAAATTCACACACATTAACACAGTGATTTATGGGAAAGCTTAAAGATAAAAACCCCAACTATCTGTATATAATATATGTCATAGAGATCATGTAACAATCATCATACAAATCTGATCAATATCAAGCTCTCAGTACAATACAATCGCTACACACTAATCAGGTCCGATCTAGCAAATCCATGCACCGATCCCTGCCACCTACTAGCCTGCCTCTACTGGCAATCCTTGCTGAAGAATGTCTCTGAATGAACTTGAATCCACCTCGCTTGCACTATGAAATCCTCATTGGCATCACCAATCACTGTGTGTTGCAAAACATGCAACACTATAGTCACAATTGATAGTCAACATGCTCTTTCACCTACCTCTCCACTGGTCTCCACTGAAACTATCCATGCACTATAGTTAACTGATGTATTCTTCAGTTGATTAATGAGTTAATATTTATTTATTTAATTAATAATTAATTCACACCACTCTCACTAGTGTATCAATCAGTAAGACTAGATACAACTAGCTCAACTGTGTCTAACTAAGTTAAACTGAACACAACTCCACCAACTACTTCTATAACTCCACCAAACTTTGTCACATGAGTTCTAACTGAATTCCTCCATGCAATAGCTCCACTTAACCCTCAAGAATAGCGTAATTCCTTCTGTCAGCTCCTGTGCCACATCTGTGCACTTAACTGAAGTGTTCCAAGAGAATAAGATAATGTTTAGAGTCCAAATATTATTAAGAGCTAATAATATTCGACATATCTATTTTTAGACTGGCAATCTAAAAATAGATTCTGCCCAATATGTCTAAAAATAAAAGTCCATCTATTTTTTCCAACTTGACCAACCATCCACAAATAGCATCCTGCAACTCATAGAATATGATCGACATGTCTAAAAATAGACATAGTCTAAAAATAGACTTGCGCCAAAAATAACTGCACGACCCATAATTAATCAACTATTTTCACACAAGCTCATCATCTGTTTAATCTCAACCTCCCTCTCAACAATATAGGGATTATCTACCACCCAGATCCTGTCTACTGTGGTATTCGAATTTGCTCTGAGTGAGCGCCTTCATCGAATATCTCCAATTTGATCCTCCATAGGGAATGTATGAAAGTAACATGATCTTTCGCTACACACAATATCTGATATGATGATACTGGATGTCAATGTGTTTAGATCTATCATGAAATACTGGATTAACCGAGAGTTTGATGCAACTCTGATTATCACAATAAATCACAGTAGGCTCTAAGTGTGAACCGAACAACCCGGCCAGGATCTTCCTCATCCATGGCCCTGTAAAATGGCTTGTTACCATGTGCTGGAAAGCCTGCCCAGACTAAGTACCACGGATCTACCCATTTCCCTCTTCATGCCAAGAAAGCTGACCCCAGCGGGCCCGATAATGAATATCCCTCCGGATTGTACTCTTTCGCTGTTGGGCTCCTACCCAATCTTTGCATCGGTAGAAGTATCAAGATGCTCAAAGATCATTGTTACATGCCATAATCCATATCCTGATGTGCCTCTGAGATATCTCAATACATTCTTGCCTACCTTCCAAAAGATCTTGGTAGGCTTAACCATAGCTTGTGAAAGCTGGTTAACAGCGTAGCATATGTCAGGTCATGTATTGACTAGATACATAAGCGACCCCACCAACTGTCGGTAAACAGTGGCATCCACTACCTCTGCCGATGTAGCATCCTCTTTCCTCCAACCACTAGGAAGAGGAGTGTCGATAGGCTTGCAGCCATGCATGTTGAACTTCTCCAGTATCTCCCAGGCATACTTGCCTTGAGACACAAACAATCCATCACTGCGCTGCCAAATTTCCAATCCTAGGAAATAATGAAGGAGGCCCAAGTCCTTCATCTCAAACTCCTTTGCAAGATTAGCCTTGCATGAGTGTATCAACAGTTCATCACCTGTCAAAATCAAATCATCTACATAAAGTACAATGATCAGCAACTTACCCTCCACCACAATCTGGTATAGGTTAGGATCCGCCTCACTCTTGGAGAATCCAAGTTCGGTGAAATAACTGTCTATCCATGTGTACCAAGCACGAGGTGCTTGTTTCAACCCATGCAGCGCTCTCTTGAGCCTGCACACATGCGACTCGTTGTTGAAGATCTCGAAACCTTCGGGCTGCTCTATGTACACCTCTCTGGGCTCTATTGGGGAGCGCGGTCTTAACATCTATCGATGAATGTACTTACTTTTGTCTATGGCAGAGAGCAAAGTTAATTAGTATGGAAGGAGCTCTACAACACGGCAAGTTTTAATTTTCTTCATAGTCGATCCCCTCAATCTATGAGAAGCCCCCGGAAAAAAAAAAAATCCTTTTACTTCTCAACGCTCCCGTCAATAGCTTTCTTCACTTTGCAGATCCATCTCGAACCTACCAATGATTTCCCTTCTGACCTTGGGACAATCTCCCATGCACTGTTTCTGACAATCGAATCATACTCTTCCACCATGGCATCTACCCATGCAAGGTCCTCCACAGCTTCCTCAAAAAAAGATGGTTCTGTCATGATACACTTGCTCATCAGAGCCATGTATCTAGTAAATCGGTCAGGTGAATACCTCTATTTTCACTATGATGTAGAGGATCCTACATTCTGCGCTGCATCTAAATTCAGTTGCTCAGCTTCTGTAGTGCGCTTCCGCCCTCTGATGGTTGGTACTGCATGAGTGGTTTCTTCCACTCCATGAACCTCCTCTTGTGGCTGATCCACATCCTGAGGCTCATCTTTAGGAACTAGTAGCTCCTCATCTACATACAAGTGTAGCTCCCTCTCAAGCAACAACTTCATGGCTTTATCCTCATGAAATTTGATATCCTGTCGCATGATAGTCATCCGACTATCTAGAAAATACACACGATAATTGTGGGGTTTTTCTATTTACCCCACAAATATCCCAACCTCTGCGGTCGGCTCCAACTTCTTCCTGGCATCCTTCATCACATGAATGTAAATAGGTGAGCCAAAAATATTCAAATGAGAAATATCAGGCTTCTTACCAGAAAACGCCTCTTCGGGTGTACTCATGCCAAGTACTCTATGAGGACAACGGTTTTGCACATAAACCGCAGTGTTGCAAGCTTCAACCCACAAGTGTATGGGAAGGCCTTGATCATGCAACATCGCCCATGCATGATCCACAATCGTTTTTTTCTTTCGCTCCGCGACCCCATTCTGTTGTGGGTTATGGGGTGCTATGAGCTCTCTTCGAATTCCTTCTACACTGCAAAAGTCTTTGAATTGACCAGAGATGAATTCACCACCATTATCACTCCTAAGAGCCTTCATCTGCTTCCCCGACTCTTTCTCACGGTGCCTTGAACTCACAGAACTTTGAGTATGTCTCGCTATTCTTCTACATGAAGAAGATCCAACACTTACGAGAAAAATCATCAACAAATATCACATAATACCTGTGCTTTGATGTCGAAGTTGCTGAGAAAGGTCCACACACGTATGTGTGAATTCTAACAAGGATCGTCGTGGCGTGATTATCCTTCTCGTGAAAGGTGGCTTTCAAAAATTTTCCCAAGGTACATCCCTTACACTGATCTAACTGCGCAAGAGTACCCTTAGGAAGCCCAGTAGAAATCTGTTGCAGTATCTTCAAAGCTCCATGGTGAAGGTGGCCCAATCTCCAGTGCCACAACTCGCCATCATCCCGGCTCACCACTCCTTCTGCCTTGCCTGCCATTGCTGCGCAGCCATCTACCTGCAATTGATAAAGGTTCTTAACTCGAACCCCTATCCTCCAGGTCTCACCAGTTGCCTTACTGCGCAGGAAAGCCTTTCCCTCGCTAAAGACAACATCATATCCCTTGTCTTCTAACGCGCGACTATCCTTCTGTTCTTCCGTCCTAGAACGTCGCATCTACCATCATCACCCATCTCGATGTGCACTCCAAGATCTTTCTCATCCATATCATTAAACAAATATTTGTCTCCGGTCATATGGAAAGACGCACCACTGTCAAGAAACCACACTAATCCCATCACACTTGAGACTAAGCATGCGATCAGCGAAAAATCTAGCTCAAACTACGAGGCTAAGGCCTCTCCAGCTGCAGATCTAGCATCCTCCTTATTTTTCTTCTTCTGTGGACAATTAGTGGCATAATGTCTGTGTTGGTGACAGTGAAAGCACTTCAACTTGGACATGTCCTACTTCTTGCCTTTCGCACCGAATTGAGAAGGATTTTTCTTTCCCTTCCCCTTCCTTACTTTGGCAGCCAAAACGAAATTTTCTTCATCTTCATTCTTCGATGAAGATCCATTCCTGGTACTCTGCCTTATCTCCTCCTGCATAAGATCCCTGCAAATCCTCCCATCGGCCAGTTTCTCCCGACCATTGACAGAGTCCTGATAAGAATGCCAACTCTTTGGAAGCCCAAGGAGAGCCAAGCTCACCAAGTCCTCATCATCAACAATAACCCCCACACTTCCCAGCTCATCCCTGCATTGGATGAACTTCGTGAGGTACTTGGGCATACTGTTGCCTTTCTCCATTTTTATGTTCCTGAGTTTATCCTTGAGCGCCAACTTCCTCTGGTCGCTCTTGCTTTGAAATAAATCTGTCAAAGCTTTCCACATCAAGAATGGAGAAGCCTTACCATGAAGTCTAGACACTATGTGATCCTTCACACCTTCCAAGATCCTTCGACACTTTTCTGTCTTCTTTTGCCATGTGTCAAGTGCGGCAGCATCGCCAGAAGCAGGTTTTGGAATTTCTGCATCTATGAACTCCTTCAACCCATTGTCATATAACACAGCCTCCATCCTGTCCTTCCATGCAACATAATTCAAGCTTCCCTCAAGGGCATACTCCAATCGCAATCCGTTGAAAGACATTTTAAATGATTACTCCTTCGACACAAAAGAAAACCTCTTGCAAATTCAATTCTGACACAAAACTCGAATTGTTTTAATAATTTGCAATTGCTCCGTGATGATACTGCGATACCGTAGAAGAGAGTATATAAATAATGCATTATAAAACCGAGATTCTCCTGATCACACATTATTTTAACTTCATGCACAATACAGAATCTCTTCTACCATTGATCATCACATGCGGAAATAAAATCAATTGCATGCACACATTAAAGCCATAAAAATTCACACATATGAACACAGTATTTCATGGGAAAGCTTAAAGCTGAAAAGCCCCAACTATCTATATATTATATATGTCATAGAGATCATGTAACAATCCTCATACAAAGCTGATCAATATCAAGCTATCAGTACAATACAATCGCTACACACTAATCAGGTCCGATCTAGCAAATCCATGCACCGTTCTATGCCACCTACTAGCCTACCTCTACTGCGCAATCCCTACTGAAGAATGGATCTGAATGAACTCGAATCCACCTGGCTTGCACTGCACAATCCTCATTGGCATCTCCAATCACTGTGTGTTGCAAAACATGCAGCACTATAGTCACAACTGATAGTCAACCTGCTCTTTCACCTACCTCTCCACTGGTCTCCACTGAAACTGTCCATGCACTATAGTTAAGTGATGTATTCTTCAGTTGATTAATGAGTTAATATTTAGTGAATTAATTAATAATTAATTCACACCACTCTCACTAGTGTATCAATTAGTTAGACTAGATAAGGCAAAACAGCGTATCCTAGCTAGTTAAAGCTGAACACAACTCCTACAACTACTTCTATACTCCACCGAGCTACATCTGAGTTCCTTTGAAATTGCACTTATTAGCTCCACTTAACCCTTAGGAATAGCGTAATTCCTTCTATCAGCTCCTGTGTCACATCTGTGCACTTAACTGAAGTGCTCAAGAGAATAAGATAATGTTTAGAGTCCAAATATTATTAAGAGCTAATAATATTCGACATATCTATTTTTAGACTGGCAATCTAAAAATAGATTCCGCCCAATATGTCTAAAAATAGAAGTCCATCTATTTTTCCAACTTGACCAATCATCCACAAATAGCATCCTGCAACTCATAGAATATGATCAACATGTCTAAAAATAGACATAGTCTAAAAATAGACTTGCACCAAAAATAGCCTGCGGGCCCAATTAGTGAAGGTAACTCTTTTCACTAAGCTCATCATCTTGTTGCAATCTCAAAACTCCCTCTCAACAAGATAGGGATTATCTGCCACCCCGATCCTATCTCTGTGGTATTCGAATTTGCTCCTGGTGAGCGCCTTCATCAGAATATCTGCAATTTGATCCTCCATAGGAATGTAAGAAAGTAACATGATCTTCCGCTGCACACAATCTCTGATATGATGATACCGGATGTCAATGTGTTTAGATATATCATGAAATACTGGATTAACCGAGAGTTTAATGCAACTCTGATTATCACAATATATCATAGTAGGATCTAAGTGTGAACCGAACAACCCAACCAGGATCTTCCTCATCCATATAGCCTCGCATGCAGCCAAACTTACTACCATGTACTCAGCCTCCGCTGAACTGAGTGCCATGGATCTTTGTTTCCTACTATACCAAGAAATTGTTGTAGACCCGATACTGAATATCCCTCCAGATGTGATCTTTTTGTCTGTTGGGCTCCCTGCCCAATCTACATCCGTGAAGCCATGCAGCTTCACCTCATTCGACTATCTGTACCATAATCCATATCCCGATGTGCCTTTGATATATCTCAATACATGCTTTCCTTCCTTCCAAAAGAGCTTGGCAGGCTTAACCATATCTTGTGAAAGCTGGTTAAACGCATAACATATGTCTGGTCGTGTATTGCCTAGATACATGAGCAAACCAACCAACTGTTGATAAACAGTGGAATCCAGTACCTCTGCCGATGTAGCATCCTCTTTCCTCCAACCACCAAGAAGAGGAGTGTTGATAGGCTTACAGTCTTGCATGTTGAACTTCTCCAGTATCTCCCGGACATAATTGCCTTGAGACACAAACAGTCCATCACTGCGCTGCCAAATTTCCAATCCCAAGAAATAATGAAGGAGGCCCAAGTCCTTCATCTCAAACTCCTTTGCAAGATCAACCTTGCATGAGTGTATCAATAGTTCATCACCTGTCAAAATAAAATCATCTACATAAAGTACAATGATCAAAAACTTACCCTCCACCAAAATCTGGTATATGTTTGGATCCGCCTCACTCTTGGAGAATCCAAGTTCGATGAAATAAATGTCTATCCATGTGTACCAAGCACGAGGTGCTTGTTTCAACCCATAAAACGCTCCTTTGAGCCTGCACACATGTGACTCGCTGCTGAATATATCGAAACCTTCGGACTACTCTATGTAAACCTCCTCCTTAATGACTCCGTTGAGGAACACAGTCTTCACATCCATTTGATGAATGTGCCACCCCATCTGCGCTGAGAGAGCAAGGATAGTCTGTATGGAAGAATACCTTGTGACAAGTGCAAAGGTTTCTTCATAGTCGATCCCCTCAATCTGTGAGAAGCTCCGAGCAACAAATCTTGCCTTGTACTTCTCAACGCTCCCGTCAGCTGCTTTCTTCACTTTGTAGATCCATCTCGAACCTACCACTGATTTCCCTTCTGACCTTGGTATAATCTCCCATCCACTGTTTCTGACAATCGAATCATACTCTTCCACCATGGCATCTACCCATGCAGGGTCCTCCACAACTCCCTCAAAAGAAGATGTTTCTATCACGTTACACTTGCTCATCAGAGCCATGTATCTAGTAAATCGGTCAGGTGACTGCCTATGTCTGCGCTGTGATGTAGGGGATCCTACATTTTGTGTTGCATCTAGATTCAGTCACTCAACTTCAGTAGTGCGCTTCTGCCCTCTGATGGTTGGCGCTGCATGAGTGGTTTCTTCCACTCCATGAACCTCCTGTTGTGGCTGATCCACATCCTGAGGCTCATCTTTAGGAACTAGTAGCTCCTCATCTGCATGCAAGTGTAGCTCCCTCTCAAGCGAACACTTCGTGGCTTTCTCCTTATGAAATTTGATATCCCGTCGCACAACAGTCTTCTGATCATCTGGAAAATACACACGATAGTTGTGGGGTGTTTTTGTGTACCCCAAAAATATCCCAACCTCTGCGGTTGGCTCCAACTTCTTCTTGGAATCCTTCGTCACATTAATGTAAACAAGTGAGCCAAAAATCTTCAAATGAGAAATATCGGGCTTCTTACCAGAAAACGCCTTCTCGGGTGTACTCATGCCAAGTATCCTATGAGGACAACGATTTTGCACATAAAACACAGTGTTGCAAGCTTCAGCCGACAAATGTATGGGAAGGCCCTAATCATGCAACAACGCCAGTGCAGCACCCACGATCATTCTGTTCTTTCACTCCGCGACCCCATTTTTCTGTGTGAATTCTTTCAAGGATTGTCGTGGCGCGACTATCCTTCTCATGAAAGGTGGCTTTCACATATTTTTCCAAGGTACATCCCTTGCACTAATCTAACTGCGCAAGTGCACCTTTGGGAAGCCCAGTAGCAATCTGCTGCAAAATTTTAAAAGCACCATGGTGAAGGTGGCCAAATCTCCTGTGCCACAGCTCGCCATCATCCCGGCTCACCACTCCTTCTGCCTTGCCTGCCATTGCTGCGCTGCCATCTACCTGCAATTGATAAAGGTTCTTAACTCGAACCTCTATCCTTCGGGTTTCACCAGTTGCCTTACTACGCAGGAAAGCCTTTCCCTCACTAAAGACAACATCATATCCCTTGTCTTCCAACATCGCCACAGAGATCAGATTCTTCTTCAATCCTGGAACATGCATGACTTCCTTTAATATGAAGGGTTTACCAGACTCCCTCTCAAAGGAAATGGTCCCGATACCGGTCGCACTGTATCTACCATCATCGCCCATCTCGATGTGCACTCCAAGATCTTTCTCATCCAGATCAGTAAACAAATATTTGTCTCTGGTCATATGGAAAGACGCACCACTGTCAAGAAACCACACTGATCCCATCACACTTGAGACCAAGCATGTGATCAGTGAAAAATCCAGCTCAAACTGCATGGCTAATGCCTCTCCAGCTGTAGATCCAACATCCCTGCCATTTTTCTTCGTGGACAATTAGTGGCATAATTTCCATGTTGGTGACAAGAAAGCACTTCACCTTGGACATGTCCTGCTTGCCTTTTCCATTTTCGTGACCGATTGGAGAAGGATTTTTCTTTTCCTTCCTTCTTGCTTGGCAGCCAAAGCGAAATTTTCTTCATCTAAGTTCTTTGATGAAGATCCGTCCCTGGTACTTCGCCTTATCTCCTCTTGCACAAGATCCGACCAAAGTCGCTCCCATCTCGGCAATTTCTCCCGACCATTGACAGAGTCCTGATAGGAATGCCAACTCTTCGAAAGCCCAAGGAGAGCCAAGCTCACCACGTCCTCGTCATCTACAGTCACCCCCACACTTCCCAGCTCATCCCTGCATTGGATGAACTTCGTGAGGTACTTGGGAATATTGTCGCCTTTCTCCATTTTTATGTTCCCGAGTTTATCCTTGAGTGCCAACTTCCTCTGGTCGCTCTTGCTTTGGAATAAGTCTGTCAACACTTTCCACATCAATCATGGAGAAGCCTTACCATGAAGGCTGGACACTATGTGATCCTTCACACCTTCCAATAGAAATCCTTCGACACTGTCTTCTTTTTCCATGCGTCATGTTGATCGCTTGTAGCGTGTTTTGGAATTTCTCAGATCTATGAACTCCTTCAACTCATTGGTCATCCGTATCGCCATCCTATCCTTCCATGAAACATAATTTCAGCCGCCCTCAAGGGCATACTCCAATCACACCGTTGAAAGAAATTTCAATGGAATCTCAACTTCGACACCAAGAAAACACTGCTGCAAATTCGAATTCCACCAGCACAAAACTCAACTGTTTCAATAATTTTCAATTTCTCCAATGATCAACGCTCGATACCATGTAGAAATTATATAACTAATGCATTATACATCCAAGATTATCCTGATCACACACTATTTTAACTTCATGTACAATACAGAATATCTTCTACCATTGATCATCACATGCGGAAATTAAATCAATTGCATGCACACATTGAAGCCATAAAAATTCACACACATTAACACAATGATTTATGGGAAATATTAAAGCTAAAAACCCCAATTATCTATATATAATATATGTCATAGAGATCATGTAACAATCCTCATACAAAACTGATCAATATCAAGCTCTCAGTACAATACAATCGCTACACACTAATCAGGTCTGATCTAGCAAATCCATGCATCGATCTCTGCCACTTTCTAGCCTGCCTCTACTACGCAATCCCTACTGAAGAATGTCTCTGAATGAACTTGAATCCACCCATATTGCACTGCGCAATCCTCATTGGCATCTCCAATCACTGTGTGTTGCAAAACATGCAACATTGTAGTCACAATTGATAGTCAACCTGCTCTTTCACCTACCTCTCCACTGGTCTCCACTAAAACTGTCCATGCACTGTAGTTAACTGATGTATTCTTCAGTTGATTAATGATTTAATATTTAGTGAATTAATTAATAATTAATTCACACCACTCTCACTAGTGTATCAATCAGTTAGACTAGATACAACTAGCTCAACTGTGTCTAACTGAGTTAAACTGAACACAACTCCACCAACTACTTCTATAACTCCACCAAACTCTGTCACATGAGTTCTAACTAAAGTCCTCCATGCAATAGCTCCACTTAACCCTCAGGAATAGTGTAATTCCTTCCGTCAGCTCCTATGCCACATCTGTGCACTTAACTGAAGTGCTCCAAGAGAATAAGATAATGTTTAGAGTCCAAATATTATTAAGAGCTAATAATATTCGACACATCTATTTTTAGACTAGAAATATAAAAATAGATTCCGCCCAATATGTCTAAAAATATAATTTCATATATTTTTCCAACTTGACCAACCATCCACAAATAGAATCCTGCAACTCATAGAATATGATCGACATGTCTAAAAATAGACTTGCGCCAAAGATAGCCTGCGAGCCCACTTAGTGAAGGCGACTCTTTTCACTAAGCTCATCATATTGTTGCAATCTCAATAATCCACCTGGATCATATGATCCTCTCAATAATCCTGAAGGGTCCACAAATTCGTGGTGCCATCTTGGCACATGATCCAGCCTGCAAGGAGCTCTTCTTGGGATTGATGTGTAAGTACACCTGTTCCCCAACCTGGAAATTTTTAAACAACATGTTCTAGTTTTCATAACTCTTTTTCCTATCCCAGGCTTCTTTCAAATTCTTCCTGATCACCTTCATTTCCTACTCCATTTCTTCCTACATGTTTATTCTAATCAATACTCTATTAACCGGATCACTCTAATTGATGGGATGGTTGCAACACCACTCATACATTTCCTCAAATGGACTCATCCTCAATGATTCATGGTACCCATTATTGTAGGCTAATTCTACCAGTGGAAGGTACTCTTCCCACTTTCACTGTTGATGCATCACATACATCCTCAACATGTCGTTCAAGATCATGTTGACCCTCTTAGTCTGCGCATCTATCTATGAATGATAAGTTGTGTTGAAGGCCAACTTGTTGGAAATGTTGTCATTGATGGCAAAGGAGATGGCAAAGGAGGAGCACCTGAAACAACAGAGGCAGTAGAGGCAAATGAAACAGAGGAATTGAAGCAGAAGCAGCAAAGGAATTAGAGAGAGAGTAGTGAAGCTGAAAGGGACTTGTAGAGAGACCTGCATAGACTACATGGTGTTGTAACGTAGGAGGCCATTTGCATCGAAGATCTGACCATAACAGGGGTTTTTAAGTAATTCCTTGTACAGATGAATGAAAGAATGGTTTTAAGTACATGTGCTTGACTGATTCATTTCTTGTACAAGTACCCTGAATCTTTGTGATTGACTGTGTGAATAATCTCTGTAATTGGTGTTGAATGATTCCCTATGTAAAAAGGCTTCGATTTCAGTAAGCCAATGTTCGAGGATCAGTGGAATAGAATCCTGTGCAATGTATAATAGGAATCCTCGTGTGAATGAGCCTAGAGTTCCAATACGAGACTGTATAACCATCACGTGTTAAACCGTGTCCAGAGTTAGTGTTAATGTGTTGAGTCATTGCAAGAAGCAATGAAATGGTTGTCCAATTTATATTGTAGAAGCTACGTTTGAACCCTCAAAAGGGAATTGTAAAAGCAATAACGTTATGACCCCTGAGGGAAGGTGCAATTGAGCTAACCTTTGGTTACTAACTGTGTCTTGAACCCTCGTTCTGATGAAGTCCGATACCAAATAAAGTTGGAGTCTTATTTGTAACTGAACGTGTTAAGTTTATAGCATATAGACCAACTTGATGAGAGGATTATACAGGAGTTAGTGCATATGTAGAAAACCTGGAATGAGCCTCTAGTAAGTAGTAAAGGTGCAGTCAAATATGAAGCAAGAATCGTGGGAGAATGGAGATTGAACTGTATTCTGTGGGTAAGATTCAGTTATGAAGTTAGGCAGAACCTGGCGTAAGGGGAGTAACCGGAACCGTGAAGTATAAACAGTGAATGTGGTTTAGAGCTTAAATCCGACAATATCGCATGTGATTAAGGGTGGTAAGCTGTATTGAGCGAAACAACGCGATACGGTTGAGCATTTGACACATGGTTTGAAGTGGTTTTTGAAAACCACATATATCACGTTCTTTTGGGACGTTAAAGTCCAAGGCCAAAATTAACGCAAAATTCACTTATTTCCATTGGATCATCCAACCCAATGCGACAAGCCCTCCACCGTCAGATGTGAAGCGTGAGTTATGTTGCTGTGGGACCGGTCATGTATCGACATTGGTTTGATAACCCAAGGTACGCTGAATTGGTCATGTGTATGGATATTTTGTGGGGCAGGACCACCATTAAACTAACATTGAAGTTAATTTACAGATCCATGGAATGGTGTGGAATATTGTATGAGAGGTGAATGCCAAGTACGTTGAGTTAATATATGCGTGGTAAATATAGTTTCCCATTCTAGATCTAATTGCTAAGGGTTATTTTTAATTGATGATTATGGTAAGTGAAGCAACGAAAGGAAGGGACCTTAAAAAAAAAAGGGGGTTCGAATATGATTTTATAACCATATATTAATGCAAAGAAATCCCATGGTTTATTAATAAGGTTATAAAACATTTGATTGGAGAGTAGATATTTGTTTTATGAGAATGACAAATCCAGAATGTATATTTAATGAGTCAAAGCATTTCTTTTCAATACGAAACCAAAGGTTGCATCTTTGATGGTTGAGGTCTTATTTCATGATAAATATTGTGAGTACAGATATATTCGTTTTACTAAAAAGGTTCTATAATAACGTCGAGAGTTATTTTTTTTATGTTCGATTAAAAAGACAGTTGTACAGGCAGTAGTTATGCAAATAAAATGAACAGGGAAAATGAATATAGTGAAACGAAAAGAGAGGCGTGGCGGTTTTTGAAAAAAGAGAGGAAAACAGAGAGACAACAGAGTTGTTGATTTGATTTGAAATTTATACTGTAATGGAATGAAAGTTTTTAATTGTTTACATTGTTTGTGATGTAATTGGAAAGTCTCCAAAGAAAGGTAAAATCCCACTGTAAAGTTGAAATGGATACATTTCTCTAAGTAAATTGATAAAAGAGAAGAGAATTCATAATTGAAGAAAAATAAATATTCAAGCAAATATGAAGATTGGAGTACAATAAAAAAAAAAATACAGAAAAGAGCTGATATCCAAGGTAAATCAGCAAATGTTTCTTTTATGAAAAATAGGGAGTTGAAGCTTCCTTGCAAGTTGTAGCTTGTAGAATTTGAGGTTGGAGCCTCCTGTAGGTTGGTGCTTACAGAAAATCAGTGGTGAGAGGGAGTTGGAGCTTGCCTTTACATCACAACAATAATAAGATGTGGTTTTCTCCCTTTATGGGTTTCCACGTATATTTGTTGTCTCTATGTGTGATTTCTATGAGTTGATATGGTTATTCAGTCTGCTTAATACTTACTGCTCTGTCATAATTATGCTATTACATTATCTTAACATTTCTGCACATATAAGTTTGTTTCCATATAAAATTGATCATGAAAGATAAATTGTAAATAAGTTTAATTGGAAAAGTTTTTAAATATTCTTGAAGGTGATAAACTGATTCACCCCCCCCCCCCCTCTCAGTTTATCTAAGGTTTCAACAATTGGTATCATAGCAGGTTCCTTTTTGTAGCAGTTTAACAACTGAAAGGAGATTCTAGGTTTTTGAGATGGCTAGTCAAGAAGGATCCTCAACGAACAAAGCCCCTTTTTTCACTGGTACAAATTATGCCTTCTAGAAAATCAAAATGAGAACATACATAATGTCCTTAGGAATAGAATTTTGGGCTACTGTGGAATTTGGATATGACTCTAAGGAAAATGTCTCAGAGAAAGAAGCCAAACAAGATTTTGTGGCTAATGCAAAGGCAATGAATGCAATCTTGAATGGACTATGTGAGGCAGAATTCAGCAAAGTAATGCACAAAAAAACTACCAAAGAAATGTGGGAAACACTAGAAAATATTCATGAGGGAGAAAAAAAGGTGAAGACAGCTAAACTTCAAGTCTATAGAGCCCAGTTTGAAAATTTAAATATGAATGATGATGAAGATATCGCTAGTTTCTTTTTAATGGTTGCAGAAATTGTAAATAATATGAAAGCACTAGGTTAAACCATGCAAGAATGTGTAATTGTTCGAAAGATCCTAAGATCTTTTCTGTCTAGTTTTAACCCCAAGGTTTCTGCCATAGAAGAAACAGCGTATTGGGAAACCTTGACCATGAACTAGTTGCTTGGAAAACTAACAGCCTATGAGATGAGACTGCCACAGAGAAATTCAAATGTAAGGGAGGAAGCCTTTAAGGCAGAGAAGAAGAAAGAAGAAAAAGAAGATATAGGCTCCTGTTTTGATGAAGAAGAGGCCAAATTTATCAGGAAGTTGGATAAGGGCTCAGGTAAGTATAAAGGTAAACTTCCATTTAAATGTTTCAATTGTGGAAGAGTTGGACACTATGCTTCTAAGTGTCCTTACAAGAAAACAAAGAACCAGGCTCAAGAATCAGAGAAGACCATACCTAAGAACTAGCAGAAAGGGAAGAAATTCAATAGAAAATCCTTCTATGCTCAGCAAGACAGCAGTGCATCAGAAGATTCAGTTGAATTCTCAAGTGAATAAGGAACATCATAATTTGTTTTGACGGCTATAGAAGAACTGGAAGAGTGTCTTTTAGAAGATGAGGAAGAAGGTGAAGTGGACCTTGAGGGGGAGCTAAGAAGTGCCTTGGAGGAAATTGACAGACTAAAACTGAAGTGCAGAAAACAAAAAGACATTCTTCTCAAATATGTAAGAGAGGAACAAAATTCAGAAGCCCTCATTCAGTTGAAAGTAGAGCTTGAAGAAGCCAAGAAGGTAGAGGATATTCTACTTAAGCAGATCAAGGATAAAACTCAGGAACAAGAGAAGTTGGAAGAAGAAGTAGTTTGCTTAAGGAAGAAATTAGAAAATGCCTAGAGGAAAATAAATACTTCTCAAATAACAAGCTCTGGTAAGTTAAATGAGATTCTTGATGCTCAAATATCTCCTCTAATAAAAACTAGAATAGGCTATGTAGGAGAATCAAGCAAAGGAAAAGAAAAAGAAAATAAAAGTATTATTTTTGTAAGAGCAGATGAGAATATCCAAACAACTCAGAAATTCTCAAAGGAAGAAGAATTTTGTAATAAAGCAGATAAAAATCAGGAGGAAGCTCAGATGACAAAGGAAGCTCAAATGACAAAGAATAAATTAAATAAATTGTCAACTGAAAAAAGCTCGTATACTCCTGAATATGTCAAATTTGGAAGTCATCAAAGAAGATTTTTTCCTCCTATGAAAAGTGCCACTTGTTATGCCTGTCACAAATTGGGACACATTGCTTCATATTGTCATACAAGAAAAATAAATACAAACCAGCAAAGGATGCAAACAGTAAAAAGTTTTACTCAAGCAGGAGGATGGAGAAGACAACCTTTTATCAGGTATGCAAGTTGTTTTTATGGATACTATTTTTATTGTAATGAATTTGGCCATAAAATCATAGAATGCAGGAAATATGGACAAAGACTGTTTTTCAAAACCTCAAGGGGGTTTATGAATCATGGAGAGTTTATTCCTACTTATAATTCTACTAAATATATATCCAAATGTTATGTATGCAATAAAAGTGGACATATGTCTTCCAAATGTCCTCTAAGAGAATATGGTTCATCATCTCAAAAAAGGTACCAAACTAGTGGATGCTGGCAGTGGAAAAAGAAAGTGAATAAATGTGACTTGGCCCTAAGAGCCCAAGATCTAAAAAGCAAATGGTATTTGGACAACAGTTGCTCAAATCATATGTCAAGAGATAGAGGCAAGTTTATAACCTTTGATGAAAAGAAATCTAGAAATGTTACTTTTGGCAATGATAAAGCAGGAAAAATCAAAGGAAGAGGCTCAGTCAGTCTGGACAATGGTAGAGGAAAAGCCCAGGATGTACTATTTGTGGATGGATTGAAAGCAAATCTATTGAGTGTTAGTCAAATGTGTGATAAAGGCTGTGAAGTTCTTTTTAGAGCACAAGACTATAAAGTAAGATCAAGCACTACTGGAAAAACCCTGATCAAAGGTGCTCGAATGGAAAGCAATGTATATGTGGTAAAAGAAGAAAATGAAGCATGTCACCTTAGCAAATTTGAGGAATCTTGGTTATGGCATAGGAGATTGGGCACCTAAACTTTGATCATATCATGAGTCTAAGAAAAAATAACGCAGTCAGAGATATGCCAGCCATAAAGAAGCCTTCAAATATAATATGTAAATCCTGTCAGCTAGGTAAGAAGACTCATACATCCTTCAAAACCAAGGAGAAGTTAACTACAAGCAGACATCTTCAACTTGTTCACATGGATCTGTGTGGGCCTTCGAGAACTAAAACACCGAGTGGAGAATCCTATTTCATGCTAATAATAGATGATTTTTCCAGAATGACATGGGTTGCATTTCTCAAGCAAAAATCAGAGGCACTTGATAAATTCAAAATATTCAAGGCTTTGGCAGAAAATCAAACAGGATGCAAGGTAAAGCGCATCAAATCAAACAGAGGGGGTGAATTTACAAATTATGATTTTGCAGATCTGTGCAATGAGCATGGGATAAAGCAAGAGTTCACAATTGTAGGAACACCTCAACAAAATGGAGTGGCAGAGAGACAAAACAGGTCTGTACAACAGATTGCCAGAGCCATGATGTAAGAAAGTAACATTCCTCAAACTTTTTGGGCAGAAGCAGTACACATAGATGTGCATATCCTAAACAAAGCTCATTTAAGACCAAACAGTGACAAGACTCCTTATGAATTATGGCATGGTAAACCAGCATCAATCAAGCATTTTAGAGCTTTTGGAAGTAAGTGTTTTATAAAAATTAATGATGAAAATCTGGGAAAGTTTGATGCAAGAGCAGATGAATGAATATTCTTAGGATATGCATCCAAGAGTAAAGGTTATAGGTGCTATAACAAAATACTTCACAAAATTGTAGAAAGTATTGATGTAAGCTTTGATGAAGAACTATCATACAAGATAAGAAGTACAAATTGCAGCAATCCTCCAGAAGTTCATGAAGAAGAGAATCAAGATAATGATGAAATAATAAAGCCAACAGAAGATACAGACCTGAGATCAAAAAGCTCCTCAAGATACATTCAGAAGAACCATCCAGAAGATCAAATCATTGGGGACAAGAGTATAGGTGTGCAGACAAGAAGACAGCTAACTGAACAGACTGAAGAGGTATACCTCGCAATGTTGTCACAAATAGAGCCAAAGAAGTTAGAAAGAAGCCAACAAAGACAAACATTTGGTGAATGCCATGAATGAAGAATTGGACCAAATTGAGAAGAACAACACTTGGGAACTAGTTCCAAGACCCAGTGAGAAAATTTTCATTGGCTCAAAATGGGTATTCAAAAATAAGATGAATGAACAAGGACAGGTAATCAGAAATAAATCTAGACTTGTGTGCAAGGGATATTCACAGGTTGAAGGACTTGATTATGATGAAACATTTGCCCCTGTAGCTAGAATGGAAGATATCAGACTGTTTTTAGCTTTTTCTTGCTATCATCACTTCAAGGTATACCAAATGGATGTGAAGTCTACCTTTCTGAATGGTGATTTAGAGGAAGAAGTCTACATGGAGCAACCAGAAGGGTTCTCCTTAATAGATAATGTAGACTATGTTTGCAGATTAAAGAAAGCATTATATGGGCTGAAACAAGCTCCTCAAGCATGGTATTCAAGGCTAGACAAATACTTGCAAAAACAAGGGTTCAAGAAAGGAGGAGTAGACAACAACTTGTGCATAAAAGAAAATGAAAATGAACTTCTGATTGTAGTATTGTATGTAGATGATATCATGTTTGGAAGCAGCAAAGATGAGTTAACAAAAGGATTTGCTGAAGAGATGAAATCAGAGTTTGAAATGTCTATGATTGGAGAGCTTACCTTCTATCTAGGACTACAAATTCAACAAAAGAGCACAGGAACATTTATTTCACAAGAAAAATACCTAAAAGAGATGTTGAAAAGATTCAAAATGGAAGACTGTAAACCTGTGTCAACTCCCATGACTACTGGTTGCAAGCTTTGTGCAGATGATGGAACAACTGATGTAGATCAAAAACTTTATAGATCCATGGTTGGAAGTCTATTATACCTAACAGCTTCTAGACCAGACATTGTGCTGGTTGTAGGACTTGTGGCAAGATATCAAGAAGCACCAAAACAAAATCACTTACTAGTAATTAAAAGAATCTTTAGATATCTACAAGGGACTACACATTATGGGCTATGGTATCCAAAAGGAAAAAAATTCATTTTGACAGCATATACATATGCAGATTGGGCTAGCTGTGTTGATGACAAGAAAAGCACAAGTGGAGGTGCATTCTATTTAGGAGAGAGTTTGGTGGCATGGCTAAGCAAGAAACAAACATCTATTTCTCTATCTACAGTAGAAGCGGAATACATAGCAGCAGCAACATGTTGCACACAAGTCATGTGGATGAAACAAACCCTCCAAGACATGAAGGTAAGCATTGATGTACCTATCTCTATCAAATTTGATAATACAAGTGCCATAAGCATATCAAAAAATCCTGTGCTTCATTCAAAAACTAAACATATTCCAATCAAGTATCATTTTCTCAGAGAACAAGTAGCTCAAAAAGTAGTGAAGTTGGAATATGTGCCAACAAAAGAACAGACAACAGATATATTTACAAAACCTCTTGCTAGAGAACCATTTGAATGTATGAGAAATAGACTAGGGGTAGTGTCTGTAGATTATACTCTTTGATATAAAGAGAAAGCATCGTTTCAGGGGGAGAATAGAAGAGAAAACATTATTTTAGGGGGAGATTCACAAGAGCATGAAACATGTCCTCAAGATCAGAATATCAGTCCTTCACCATTGATGTCAAAGGGGGAGGAAAAGCAGATAGGCAAAGGAAGCATTGGATTATTGGTGGATGTTTTGCCATCAATGCCAAAGGGGGAGCACCTGAAATAGCAGAGGCAGTAGAGGCAGATGAAATAGAGGAATTTAAGTAGAAGCAGCAGAGGAATTAGAGACAGAGCAGTGAAGTTGAAAGGGACTTGTAGAGAGACCTGCATAGACTACATGGTGCTGTAACATAGGAGGCCATTTGCATCGAATATCTAGCCATAACAGGGGTTTGTAAGTAATTCCTTATACAGATGAATGAAATAATGGTTTTAAGTAGATGTGCTTGACTGATTCATTTCCTGTACAAGTACCCTGAATCTTTGTGATTGACTGTGTGAATAATATCTGTAATTGGTGTTGAATGATGCCCTGTGTAAAAAGGCTTCGATTTCAGTAATCTAATGTTCGAGGATCAGTGGAATAGAATCCCGCGCAATGTATAATAGGAATCCCCATGTGAATGAGCCTGGAGTTCCAATACGAAACTGTATAACCAGCGCGTGTTAAACCATGTCCAGAGTTAGTGTTAATGTGTTGAGTCATTGTGAGAAGCAATGAAATGGTTGTCCAATTTATACTGTGGAAGCTATGTTTGAACCCTCAAAAGGGAATTATGAAAGCAATAACGTTATGACCCCTGAGGGAAGGCGCAATTGAGCTAATCTCTGGTTACTAACTGTGTGTTAAACCCTCATTCTGATGAAGTCCGATACCAAATAAAGTTGGAGTCTTATTTGTAACTGAACATGTTAAGTTTATAGCATATAGACCAACTCGATGAGAGGATTATACAGGAGTTAGTGCATATGCAAAAAGCCTGGAACGAGCCTCTAGTAAGTAGTAGAGGCACAGTCGAATATGAAGCGAGAATCGTGGGAGAATGGAGATTGAACTGTATTCCATGAGTAAGATTCAGTTATGAAGTTAGGCAGAACCTGGAGTAAGGGGAGTAACCAAAACCGTGAAGTATAAATAGTGAACGTGGTTTAGAGCTTAAATCCGGCAGTATCGCATGTGATCAAGGGTGGTAAGCTGTATTGAGGGAAACAACGCGATACGATTGAGAATTTGACACATGGTTTGAAGTGGTTTTCGAAAACCACGTATATCACGTGCTTTTGGGACGTTAAATTCTGGGGCCAAAATTAACGCAAAATTCGCTTATGTCCGTTGGATCATCCAACCCAACGCGATAAGCCCGCCATCGTCAGATGTGAAGCACGAGTTATGTTGCTATGGGACTGGTCATGTATCGGCATTGGTTTGATAACCCAAGGTACGTTGAATTGGTCATGCGTATGGATATGTTGTGGGGCAGGACCACCATTAAATTAACATTCAATTTAATTGGCAGATCCATGGAACGGTGTGGAATATTGTATGAGAGGTGAATGCCAAGTACGTTGAGTTAATATATGTGCGGTAAATATAGTTTCCCATTCCAAATCTAATTGCTAAGGGTTATTTTTAATTGATGGTTATGGTAAGTGAAGCAACGAAAGGAAGGGACCTTAAAAAAAAAAGGGTTCAAATATGATTTTATAACCATATATTAATGTGAAGAAATCCCATGGTTTATTAAGAAGGTTATAAAACATTTGATTGGCAAGCAGATATTTTTTTTATGAGAATGACAAATCTAGAATGTATATTTAATGAGTCAAAGCATTTATTTTCAATACGAAACCAAAGGTTACACCTTTGATGATTGAGGTATTATTTCATGATAAATATTGTGAGTACAGATATATTCGTTTTACTAAAAAGGTTCTATAATAACGTCGAGAGTTATTTTTTTATGTTCTATTAAAAAGACAGTTGTACAGGAAACAATTATGCAACTGCAATGAACAGGGAAAATGAATATAGTGAAACGAAAAGAGAGGCGTGGCGGTTGTTGAAAAGAAAGAGAAAAATAGAGAGACAACAGAGTTGTTAATTTGATTTGAAATTTATACTGTAATTGAATGAAAGTTTTTAACTGTTTACATTGTTTGTGATTTAATTGGCAAGTCTCCAAAGAAAGATAAAATCCCACTGTAAAGTTTAAATGGATACATTTCTCTGAGTAAATTGATAAAAGAGAAGAGAATGCAGAATTGAAGAAAAATAAATAATCAAGCAAATATGAAGATTGGAGTATAGTAAAAAAAAATACAGAAAAGAGCTAATATCCAAGGTAAATCAGCAAATGTTTCTTTTATGAAAAAGAGGGAGTTGAAGCTTCCTTGCAAGTTGTACCTTGCAAAATTTGAGGTTGGAGCCTCCTGTAGGTTGGTGCTTACAGAAAATCAGTGGTGAGAGGGAGTTGGAGGTTGCCTTTACATCACAACAATAATAAGATGTGGTTTTCTCCCTTTATGGGTTTCCACATATATCTGTTGTCTCTGTGTGTGATGTCTATGTGTTGATATGGTTATTCAGTCTGCTTAATACTTACTGCTCTATCATAATTCTGCTGTTACATTATCTTAACATTTCTGCACATATAATTTTGTTTACATATAAAATTGATCATGAAAGATAAATTGTAAATAAGTTTAATTGGAAAAGTTTTTAAATATTCTTGAAGGTGATAAATTGATTCACCCCCCCCCCCCCTCTCAGTTTATCTAAGGTTTCAACACAACTCGGTTCCCAAACCTGCAACCAATTCCTTCCAAAACTTCAAAGTGAACTTTCATCCCTGTCTAACACAATCTTCTTTGGAACACCATGCAATATGACCACATCTTTGATGAACACCTGTGCCACATCGCTAGCTGAGTATGTAGTCTTAACTGGAATGAAGTGTTCAACCTTTGTCAACCTTGTTACAAGTCAATTTGGGCATCATCCCAAAACACAGATCACTATCTATTAGGGTCTATCATACTCTAAATTAGTTGCTACATGCCCTAAATAAGTCAGTCCATTGGTGGTTTTCCTTCATGAAAGTTTCACTACTTAGATGTCAGTTGAAGTGCCCCATTGAGACATCAACACACCCCTAGACAATTGTAACTTCTTTGCAAAGCATCTACTCCCATGCAAGGCTACATTGCAGAGGTTCTAGGCCCACTTTCGAGTGCATTGGTCGACTAGGAGCGAATTTTTCATTGGATTATGGGAATCTTCCCAACCTCTAGTGGCTTCTATAATTTCTTCTAGCTTTCACTTCATCTGATAGCTACGAATATGGAACCCATGGAGCCATTAAACCTCTTATCCTCCTATTCCCATGAACAAGGAAACCTCTTCATACATTTTTAGGAAAGCCATTCAGTGATTCATTTATGTCAAACTACCTTCATATACTTATAAAGAAAGCATTGATTATAGTGCACAAGAGAGAAAGAATGTGTGTTAAGTAGAGTTATGCTAGTGAGATCACACTCTTGGAGGCATTGTGCATGTACTGTGATGTTTTTGGATCATTGATGCTAGATGTGATGAGGATGGGACTAAAGCTAGATGAGTGACAATGAATCTATCAACTGTTTGCTCTCTTCCTTCTACTTCATAATAAAGACATTTGTTCCTTTCGTAATTCACGTGTCAATGATGTTATATGTGTATTTATGAATTTAATCGAGTCAATTTGTTTAACTTGAATAGATCATATTTCCTTAATGTTTTTTTATGTCTTATGTTTTCCATTGCAGGTATCAATCAAGCGAGTTCAGTTAGAGTGACGAAAGAAAAGAAGGGAAGTGAGGAAAAGTGAACAGATTACAAGTAGGTTTTCTTCCCTTTATCTATTCATTTTTAAGGAAAAGGTCAAATATCTTTCTTTTTGTTGTTCTAAGTGCACCACCACACTTAGGGAAAACATACTTATCCGTAGGTTTGTATTTCCGTAAAACAAATTGGCGACCATATTGGGGATTTACGGATCGTCCCTAGTGGTTTTTTCCTTGTCCATCAACATCTAGTACACTTTACCTACTTATTTTAGGTCATTTGAATGTGTCTTAGAAAAATTAGTGTGTTTGATTTCTTTTTTAGAGAGTCCTCTGGCAAGAACGCACTGTTGGTCTTGACACAGTGCTCTGCATAGCACTGATGGCTTAGGGATAGTGCTCTGCAACGCACTATCTCTCACTTAGGGGTGTATTTCCCCTGTGACCAACCAAAACCTATCATATTTTGTCTTTTTCGAATTCATGTCAGTGTCTTGCTTGTTGAAGTTTTGAGTGATTGATTCCCTCAAGAGACCAGTTTTCCTCTACTATTCTTGCTTCAATTTGGATTTGTTTGATCAATGTTTCTTTTTGTTTTCTTTGTCATTGTAGAATAGTTCCAAAGTTAAATTTTACATTTGATCAATTCATTATTTTCGAAAAGAGGAATTTTTGTTTTAGCCTTCGTTTCTCTTGAAATTTTTGAGTGACTGTTTGTGCATTAGTTTCTTTTTCATTCATATAAACTTTAAAAAAAATTGAAAAGAAAAACATGCATTTTCATATAGGGATTGTGAGTGTTGCTTAGGAATAGTTTAGGGAAATTACATTTAGATGTGCTCATTGTTGATTGCATACAATCTGATTACTTTATCCCTTATAGCTATTATTTCATTGTCAAAAATAAATTCGAAACGAATTCTTATCATTCTAATTTCATTCTAGGAATGTTCAATACATCTCACGGTGAACCTAAAAGAAAAACTGATAAGCAAGATCAGCATAAATTTATCTAAATTTATCTAAGGAAGCATTATAACATTAACGATAACATTTAGAGGTCTAGGCTAGAAGACATGTTGCGACATCATTAAACATGACAGCTATCGTTAATTTTCTGTGATACATTCTGAGTGTGATACCTCATTCCACATACGTAAGTATATCAGAGCTCGTCCACGTATTTTAGGGTATATCGGGCGGTGTTCTAGTACGAAAAGTATAAGGGGATACTCTCAATGTGTGGTTTCACATTAGACAACACAAATATGGATTGGGCCTCCACATACCTCCGCGTATATTTGGGAGGGCAAGTTTAGGTTGCTTACCATCCATAGGTAATCGAGTCGGTCGCCTTGTACCTATGATACACCTAACATAACATTCAGGGAGATTTCCCACATGTACATAATTCCTTGGTTTATTGGGGCAATATATTGTAGTTCACAATTGCTTGTACACATTTTTCCTAACATCACCCTCTTTTTGCTTTTTTTTTTGTATAAAATCAATTAGCAATCATGGTAGAAGATTAACCCTTTCCCCAGCATTCATGTAGGACAATGAATAAACCTCTATTATTTCCAGAAGCTACACAAATTAGACGAAGGCGCGCTCGTCCTACCGAGTTTGGTACCTCTAGAAATCTTGGTGCTACATCATCTGGTATACTAGAGACATATGATCCTTTGAGTATCGAGTCTTGATTCGTTTCAACTGATCCCGGTTTATCTGCTACTGTCGAGATAAAACCCTCATAGTTACCTGAGGACACTGAAATTCAATCCAGTGAAATGGTAAATCCAGAACCTTAGCCTTTTCAACTGGAATTCAATCTGAAACCCATTGTTCTTTTACCAGAAAATCTTTATCTCGAAGGTCGAAAAACAATAAGTTGTTATGGTTCAATCTCCTGATCCTTAGTCATCCGTAACTATCAAGTCTTCCTATTTAAAGCAGAGTTTACCACTTGAAATTTATCTCCATCCTGACGGTGAAGTGCTTCCACCTCGTTTGATTTCGATAGAGGAAGAACTTTAAGAAGGGACAACCCCTTCAACTCCCACTCATTTTGGGTCGAGGCTTCATTTATATCAGTATTTTCTTCATTTTACCTACTCTTCTCCTGTAGAAATTATACAAACATATGTATATCAATGGATTCAATCCGATCAAGAAATGTACTAAAGCTAGATACTGAATCCTTCTATAAATGAATTGCAAAAAATAAACACAATCGCCAATCACATTAAGCAAAGAAAGAATCAAATAAAACAACAACATAGATAATTTCTTGGGGAAAGCTTGCTGCTCAAAACCCCTCTATATTCTATTATATATTCACCATGGAATCATGAAACAATTACAATGCACTCTTCTCACAGGAGTCTCCTGCACTCTCACCGCTGTCTCACATTGTCCTGGACAAAATCGACCAACACTTACCAATTATTTGCCTCTAAACAACCTGCCTTGCTTGCACAATTCTTGATGAATGCAATCCCTATTGTTTAGGAATTTTTTCCTTCCAAAACTGTGCAAGGATCATGGGAAATCCAATGGATGTCTGGTTGCATGTGGGAAACCTACTAATCACATTGCTGATCGTTAACATCCCTTTAAACTTTGTCTCAACTGGGTCTCCACTAGAACTGACATGCATGTAGTTATTAATAGTAAATCATCAGTTTCATGGTAGATCACTGACTGTGAATTAAATAATATTTAATTCACTTGATCTCTCACTAGTGCAACAAATAGTTACAACTAGTTCAACTAACTCTAACTCACCTAACTGACTTAACTGATTACTCATGCATTAAACTAATGCACCAACTGTAATTCTAACTCCATAACTAATAGAATTACTCGGCGTGCCTCACCAACTCGCATTAGGGGAATTTTGAGGTCTAAAATGGGCCTCATAAGAAAAATGTATAACAAAAATAAACTTTATAACAACCAATAGGATTCAAGATGATGATGTTAACCATGGGGGATGATTCACCATTTTTTAAATAAAAGGGTAAAAATACTAAAAAATAATAAAGTAATAAAACAACTTTTTCAATTTATCTCCCAAAATTTTTACTCAAATTTCAAGTGGGAGTACTCGTTGGATGCGAAATTTAATTCCTCATCCAAGGAGTACCCATGTTGCATACTTCCGATGAACTCTACTACACGAAAAATGAGAAATACATAAAAAAAACGTGATTGTAATCACGTTTTTTATGTATTTCTCATTTTTCATGTAGTAGGACCCATCGAAAGTATGCAACATGGGTACTCCTTGGATGGAGAATTAAATTTCACATCCAACGAATACTCCCGCTCGAAATGTGAGTAAAAACTTTGGGAGATAAGTTGAAAATATGAGTTGAAAAAGTAGTTTTCCATTTTTCCCTCTAAAATTTGATGATGTCATCAAATCTTATTTGATTTTTTCCACTATTATTTTATAATTTCCTTAGGAGGTCCATTTTAGACCTCAAAATTACCCTAATTAAATACACGAGCTAACTGATTTTATCACCCTTAGTTAACTATTACAAGTGATCATGAGATAAGATTACATTTTATTGTCTAATTTAATTAAGGGAAAATTAAATTAGACATTGCACTAATTTAATTAATTAAATTTGCCTTCACACTAATGTATCGCTAGGACCTGCTGGTCCCACACTAGTGTGTGTGCTGAAATTTCTTGTTGGACTTCAACACTCCCTCTCAAAAATAAAAGGATTATCTACCACCCCAATCCTACCTCTATGGTATTCGAATTTTCTCCTGGTGAGCGCTTGCATCAGAATATCTACATCCTAATCATCCGTGGGAATGTACTGAAGTAACATAATATTCCTTTGAACAAAATCTCTGAGATGGTTGTACCATATTTCTATGTGTTTGGACCTATCATGGAATACCGAATTAATCGATATTTTAATGCAACTCTGGTTATCACAATGTATCACCGTCAGATCCATCTGAGAACTAAATAAACAAACCATGATCTTTCTCATCCAGATGGCCTCACATGCAGCTTGACTTGCTACCATGTAATCTGCCTTGGCTGAATTGAGTTCCACAGATCACTGCTTCCTATTGTACCAAGAAAATTTTGTTGATCCTATGCTAAAGATCCCTCCCAATGTGTTCTTCCTGTCTGGTGGACTGCCTGCCCAATTTGCATCTGTGAAGCCTTCAATCTTCACTCCCTCTATCTGTATGTACCATAATCTATACTCTATAGTGCCCTTGAGATATCTCAAGACATGCTTCCCCGCCTTCCAAAAGAGCTTGTTCGGCTTAACCATAGCTTGACTCATCTCGTTAACTGCATAGAAAATTTTTGGTCTAGTTTTCACCAAGTACATCAGTGAACCCACTAGTTGCCTATAGACAGTATCGTCCACTAATTCTCCTGAAGTAGCATCCTCTTTCCTTCTATTTCCTGGAAGAGGAGTATCTATGGGTTTACAATTCTCCATGTGAAACTTACCCTGTATCTCTTTGGCATACTTTCCTTGAGAAACAAAAATTTCACCATCCCGGTGCCATATTTACAAACCAAGGAAATAGTGAAGGAGTCCCATGTCCTTCATTTCAAACTCCCTTGCATGATCCTCCTTGCATGAAGTTATCATATGCTTATCACCTGTCAAAATTATATGATCAACATAAAGTACGATAATCAAGAGCTTACCATCAACCACAATCTGGTATAGGTTTGTATTTGCTTCACTTTTGGGGAAGCCCAACCTGGTGAAATAGCTATCAATCCGAGTGTACCAAGCACGAGGTGCTTTCTTCAGCCCATACAGTGCTTTCTTGATTCGACACACATGCAACTCACTGAAAAAGATCTTGGAACCTTTTGGCTGCACTATTTACCCTTCTTCCTCAATAACTCCATTGAGAAACGTATTTTTCACATCCATCTGATGAATGTTCCACCCCATCTACGCTGAGAGTGAAAGGATATTTATAATGGAAGAGTACCTTGTGACTGGTGCGAAAGTCTCCTCATAGTCAATCCCCTCAAATTGTGAGATTCCCTAGGCCACAAATTTGGCCTTGTACTTCTCCACACTCCCATCCGATGCTTGTTTCACCTTATAGATCCATCTAGATCCAACCACTTATTTTGTGACCGGTCTTGGGACAACTTCCCATGCACTTTTCTTGACAATGGAGTCATATTCCTCTACCATAGCGTTAAAACAAATTGGTTGCTACACTACTTCCTCAGAGGAAGGTGGTTCTGTCACAATACACTTTCTCATAAGAGAAATGTATCCAGTAAACATGTCTGGAGGCTGTCTCTTTCTCCGCAATGAAGTAGGGGCTCTTACATTATCTGCTGCATCAAGTCACAGTCTCTCAGCTTCCATGGTGCACCTTCTACCATTTCTTGTAGATGGATCTGCATGAGTGTTTTCTACCACTCCATGATCCTTCAAATGTGGCTGCTCCACATATTGAGATTCATTCTTTGGAACCAAGAGTTCCTCCTCTGCATGCAAATCCAGCTCCCTCTCAAGTGACAATCACATGGCTTTCCCCTCATCAAATTTTATATCTCATCTCACAACAGTCATATTACTGTTTGGAAAATACACCCGATAGTTGTGGGCAGTATCAGTGTACCAGAAAAATATCCCATTATTAGTTATTTGTTTGAGCTTCTTCTTGGCGTCTTTGGTCGCATGCACATAAACATATGAGCCAAAAATATTAAAATGTGAAACATCAGGTTTCTTACCAGTAAAATCCTCCTCTGGTGTACTCATGCTAAGTATCCTATGAGGACAACGGTTTTGTATAAGTACCGTTGTGTTGCATGCCTCCGCCCACAGATGAAACAATAAGCCTTGATCATTCAACATCGCTTGTGTTGCACCCACAATTGTTCTATTCTTTCTTTCTGTGACCCCATTCTGCTGTGGGTTATGAGGCGCAATAAACTCTATCTGAATTCCTTCTTTGTTACAGAAGTTATTAAATTCATTGGAGATGTACTCACCACCATTGTCGCTCCTAAGAGCCTTTGCATGCTTCCCCATGACTTTCTCCACCAGTTCTTTGAACTCAATAAATTATGAGAACGTCTGATCTTTCTTCTGCATGAGGTAGATCCAGCACTTTCTAGAAAAATCATCAACAAAGATCACATAGTACTTATTCTTTGATGTCGAAGCAGTAGAGAAATATCCACACATGATCTGAAAGGATTGTATTAGTTTTGTTGTGCTAAGTGTCCTTTCAGTAATAAAAACATGTACAATGTGTCTCCATTTGTTTGCTTAAGGAATGAGTGTTTTAACCATGAAACATAGATGAATTTGTGAAATTTAAGGATGAAAATAAGTCTAAAAAAAATTGAACAACAATGTATAATAGAGAAATACAATCACACATAAGTTTTACATAGTAGGCATGATGAAGCAATTCACCCCTCCTGGGCTACATCTACTGGTCCAGCTCCCAATGGCATGTCCTTCTTTGTCACTATACTCAAAATTGTAAATTACATGTATTTATAGGCCTCTAATGGTTTTTTTCTTTGCACCAATGGCTCCAGAATGATCAAATTAGTCTAGGTAGACTCTTGTTTCACCCAAATTGGTCGAAAATTGACCTCCCAATGCATTTTTCCCAATGTCAGCTAGAAAAGCTCCACTAAAAGGGGAGACTGGCACTTAACTAGAGTTAAATTTAATAAAAAACCTTAAATTTAGGGCACGCTCCAAATTTTCCGCTGGAATAAACCGCTAGGATAGGCATAAAAATTTTGGGCAAGGTGGTCACATACCGACCCCCCGTCGTTATCTCTGCATTAACCGTTTGAAACTCCACAAATAAAGTGGGCGGAACCCAGAGTCGTAATGGTTCCCGGAAATCATGGCATTAAAAAACATTACAATTGCACCCATGTGAATGCAATGTTCTCCGCCAGATAAACTGCACCCACTAACCATCAATTGAAACTTTTAATTGTTACCGCGACATGTGAATGGATATCTCACCGCCAGTTAAGGTTTAAGCCATCGATTTATAATAATGTTTGATGTTGCAGGTTGTATAACATGTGACCAATGATTTTTGGGCCGCCAGTGGGTTGGGACTGCTGGCAGTCCCCCCTCTCAAGCATAAAACTTTTAAACCATAACTGAATGTGACAGACTATAAGGTTAAGTAACACATCATAGGCGGACTAGTCGGAGGTCTTTGCGGTGGGCTGGAGGTTGCGGGGTCGACCCCTACCGACTCCAACAAATTTTTACCACAACATCTTAAGGACATGTGGCATCCTCCGGGCTTGCCACGTGTCGCTCATCCAACAATCCAAAACACATCTTGTACAATCCATCCAATGGCTAGAATCACCATCCCATACCACAAAAATCAATGACCCAGATTAAGCCACATGGCGTGATCTTGTTACACTAAAAATTGTCACCATGAAATTTTACTGTCTATATGGGTTCATCATTACTCATAAAATACTCCCTTAGAAGTCTACAACATCAAGTTCCTAAAACCAAGCCTTGAAATTGAGAGAAAAGCTTATAAAATTCATAAAAACACTTGTACCGCACTTTCTCTTAGTATTACCTGCGGTGCCGCATATGTTTGTTCTAGAACATGTGGAACCGACCGCACTTTTTCTTCATTAAAGGTGCGGATTCCTGTAAAAGGTAAAATGAAGGCGGAAGTAAAATTTGGAAGCCCAGTTGGTTGAATCGAGAAGCTTCTGGAAGCAATTATCTGGTGGAAAGTTCGCTCCTTTCATGTACATTCATCCCTCCATTAAAGGAGCCTACCCCTTGGTATGTGGAACTTAATCCCTTTGAAAGAGGATTCTATCCCCTCTTATTTGGAGTTGCAACCTCTTCTCTTTTTCTATAAATTGAGGCCATAATTCAGCCTCAAGGGGAGTTAGACTTTGAGATATTTTTAGGAGAATTGCTAGAGAAACTCAGATTCTCTTAACTGATTATCATATGGGAATTATTACACACTCACGTATATGTTATTTGAGAGAGTACAAAGGCTTGTCAAAGTAGAGGAAATTCTTGTTTCGGACCCTGGAAGGACCTGTACAACATCAAGGTGAACACAGTTGTAAGGCTCCTTTTTTCATTAAAGATAATACAAATGGATCCTGTTTTCTCAATAAGTTGTTTATTTAAATGGCTTATTTCTTGAATTCCTTAATCATCAAGATAGATTTATGGTTTATGAATTAGTCTATATTATGTAGGTGCTTCTGATTCTTTCATGTTTTTGATTGCAGATCCCAAAAGGAAACGTCTTCAAAGCGACAAGAAAGAAGACTATGATCAGCGCTGGACTATAGGTAAGTTCTAAATATTTCATTATAGATAATTCTAGATCAAATATAATCTAGAGAAAGTAGTTTACATCTGTCTGTTTGTTGCTAGTTATCCATAGGATACTAAGGAGATCTGTCTTGTCCGCAAGATCGATTTATCCATCTAACAAAATGGTGACTCCACTGGGGAATGGATCTTAAACTTAGTTTTATTTTATTTTTGACTTGTGAAACTATTTTTCTGATTTTAATTGATTGATACTAGCTTGGGTAATTTATTCCTGTAGAATCCCTGAAAAGTGCTTTAGAATTTTCTATTTTTCTTTAAGTTTTCTGGTCTTCGCACTTTGTCTTTAGGAATAGTGCGGTCATCTCCATTGTTTTCCTGTATACATAGTGTGACATTGCACCTATTTACACTGAAACCTGCGGACCCTGAGAAATTTTTTTGAAAATTTTAAGATTCTCTTTTCTCCAATTTACATGATTCTCTGTATTTTCCCAGACTTGTCTTGACTGTCAAAAGCCTTGTGTGAATTTCTTTTCAGCACTCTTACAATATCATTAGTCTCCATTAAGTTAATTGGGTGTTTTAAATATTATTTTTGAGAAATTCTTAATTTGATTTCCTTTGGTCATTAATTCGATGTTTGTCTCAGTCTCTTAACAATTTTTCATCTTCTTGCTTTTGTTTTTGCAAATTGTGTCTGAGTGTTAATTGCCTTTGAGTGCTTTTATTTTTTGATCTTTGGAAATCTCACCCAATTTTCTTTACTTACACTTGATTGGTTCTTATATTACATTAGAATCATCTTGCGTTTTAGAATTCTCCTCCATAGATCACATTTCCATAATTAGAATTCTCATTGTCAGAATATGAATGAAAAATGTGCATAGATTACATTTGCATAGTTTTCATGTGAATTGTGCATAGATTACAACTGCATAGTTTACATTCTGAAAAAATTAATCGTAGATTTAGATCAGTTTCTTTGATTTGAAATTACATGTTTTTTATGTTTGTTTTTAAAAATATAAAAATAAAAAATTTGGAATTGATTAGCGTTGGTTTTTCTTGATGAAATTAGTGCATTAGAGAATTTGTTATATTTTCTCTTATTTGATCAATTTTTGCATTGTTGGAAGTGAATGGAAACTCTTTCCTTACTTTAGTAAGGATTCATTGAATTGAAAAGATTACATTATGATATTCAATTTATTTCAGTTTTGGGTCGAGTCATAACACCATTGGTTTTGTATCCATTTACCCTTTGAGTAATAACAACCCAAATAACATAGCACTTAATAAAATTCATCTAGTAATTTTTGACATTTTTAGGGCTCTTTCCACCAATCTAGCTTAGGATTAGTGCTTTGGAATAGGTTGTAGTTAACTTTCCAAAGAAACTAAAACAAACAAGTAGTCAATCTTGTGGTAGGAAAATTCCAATAGTAGCATGTATGCTCTGGGAAGCTCCTCCTAAAGGAGTCAAGCACAAGATCATATCCGAACCAGTGAGGTAATCAATCCTTCCTCATTGGGAACGATAGAAGATATACATGTATTAACAATGGTAAACCTCGGATTGACCATTGTCAAGGAGCCTGGGGTCACTTTTCGGTAAACCTTAAATTATGTCAAGGAGCCTTCAAGGGGATTGAGCTTTGTTACTCTGCACTTGCATGTGTATCGGATCATAGACTATTCCCCCAGGTATATTTGTTCCTGTTGGTGACCTTAGTGGCCATAAAATTTAGGATTATTTCCCAAGGTGACGGTGGAGGGAAGATCCCATTGTACCTGGAGCAAACGTCGACTAGACTCACTTGGACTCTCCGAAGGGTTCTCTTCACTTGAGATGGCATAGTGGAGAAACTTGCACCAGTCTGTTTCATTAAGCAGGTTGTTCGGGTAATTGTTCCAATCGCCATTTCTGCATTAAAATTCTACGATGTTGGATTTCATCACCAACTAGTGTTTTTTTAGTGCGGGAATCTACTGTTTGTGTGTGGTTTGACTCCTAGATTTGATAGCGTGTGTTCATTTGTTTGTTTTTACTTTTATAGAACATAGGTGTGAATTGTGAATTTTAATTGTTTAGGTGTGAATTGTGAATTGTTAATTTTAGTTTTAAATTGTTAATAAATTTCACTGAAGTTGAATCTAATGGTAACTGTTCCAGAATTTACCAACCAAGGAACCCCTCTTAACGAGAATCCTAGTACTTTTCCTTGCTTTGGAAATGTTGGTCCTCCTTATATGGCTACATTGTCATTACCTAGATTTACAATAGGTTTACCGATATGGTTATTTTCAACTTCGTTGGCCTTGAATACTCCAATTGTTCCACTGCAACCAGATGCTTCATCTCAACAGAGTTCACCATCTCAACATCACCAACCTCATGTTGACCCTTTACCTTCTTTGCCTAATATTTATTCCTCCCTTTCTTCCACTTCGCTTGGTAAAATCCTTGATGCTAGTAACCAGGTGGCTAAGAAGAAGAAGAAGCCAAATAAGAAGGAAGTCAACCAACCAACCATGGCTGCAAGTGTTAGTAGTGTTGAGGAAACCTCCAACATGCATCGTAAACCCAAATTCCCTTGCAAGATTTTTAGGGGTAACCACTTCCTGATCAATTGTCCTGGTATTCCAAAGGTCTTGGAAGTATGGTCAAAAAAATCCCATCAGCTTACTATTGATCCATCAACCAGTGATAATCAGGTTCCTGGGAAAAAGGGTAAAGTTAGGTTTCCTTGTAGGTTATGCAAAGGGAGTCATCAAACTCAAATTTTCCCTCACATGGATGAAGCCTCAAAATTGTTGGAAAACCTTACTGTTCCACAGTGAAAACTTCCAACCGGTTACCGTCAACTCTCTCCCAACCTACCGTTAAATGAAAAAGTGATTGATCTAATTCCAAGTACAGTCAATCCCACTCTTCCATTGGAGAGTGAAACTGATATCACTCAGGTTGATGATCCATTAGTTGATCAAAAGGTCGACTCAATTTCACATTCGATCGATCTCATTCTCCATATAGAGAGTGAAATTCATACCACTCAGGTTCTTCTTGTTACATTAGATTCTTCTATGCGAGGGGGCATTTCACATGTTCCTACAAAACCTCCTCCAAGTACCGAGGTCTTTTCGTTTGATTGGAATAGATTGACAGAACCTTATATTCCTTCCTCCATCCCTTTCCAAATCATTATGAAGGTTTGTGATAATAATGTGTGTCGCACAAATATAGATGAAGGTGCTTCTGATAGTATTTTATCCTCAACTACTTGGCAAGCTTGTGCCTGTCACACAGAATCTGTCAGCTTTTAACAAAACCATTAGTGAACCTTTAGGGATCCTTCCTAAATTTCATATTACCTTGGAAGGTAAAACTATCTGTATGGATCTTATGGTAGTTCTAGGCCCCTTGGATTTCAATTTACTCCTTGGGCGAGACTATGTCTATGCAATGAAAGCTGTCATATCGACACTCTTTCGCGTGATGTCTTTCCCTCACAATGGAAACATTGCGAATGTAGACTAGCTTTCATTCGATAGTCTTGATTCGACTACCAATAATCTGACACCCCCAAATGTTCCTTTTACAGAAGTGGTATCTACCCCACCATGGGTTAATTATGTGGCAACCAGTCCCATGTTTTCAGTTACCGATGCAAGCGAGCCTCTCACTGTTTTCTCGATTTCCTTTGACTTAGATCCGGTAAATGACATGGAAAACTCTATGGGATTATTTGAACGCGATGTTACTATCCTTTTTGAGTCCCTTGACATATGTTCCTTCCAGATAATTGTTCTTCCATTTGATGAAGACCTTTTGGAAGCCATGATCAAGGAGTGTCCTGTGACATGTCTTTCTTCCATTTGGAAGCCATGACAAGGTCACCAAGAGGAAAGTTCCTTTTATTGTGTCAACATCGTTAAAAAATGAATCAGTTGGCAAGAAAAAAGTTCCTTTTACTGTTTCAACCTCATTAAAAAATGAATCAGTGGGTTAAGAGGAAAGTTCCTTTTACTATGTCAACCTTGTTAAAAAATGAAACATGTCTTCGATATGAGGATAGTTCTTTTCCTGTGTCAACCTCATTAGAAAAAGAATCAGTAGGTTATGTAGGTAGATTTTAGAGAGTAGATTGATAGATTCCATGAGGATGGTTCTTCTTCTGTGTCAACCTCGTTAAAAAATTAAACATATACAAAGAGGAAATTTCCTTTTACTATGTCAACCTCGTTAAAAAATGAAACATGTCTATGAGGATAGTTCCTTTTACTATGTCAACCTCGTTAAAAATGAAACAGGCCCTTTTGAGGATGGTTCTTTTACTCTATTAACCTCGTTAAAAAATGAAACAGGTTACCATGAGGATGTTTCTTTTCCTGTGTCAACCTCGTTAAAAAATGAAACAAATCCTCCCCTAATTGAGTCGAGTATTTGATTAGATTTCGTAAGTGTTAAGTTGAGTCTTTCATCTGAACTCGTAAATGCACCTTCATTTAGTAACTAGTAGTCTGCTTAGTTGAATGCAATGAAGCTTGGGGGGCATGTGCTCTAGCAAGTTATGCTTGGGGGGCATTCAAGCTTATCTCAAGCATGATTTTTTCTTTGTTTCAAGCTTGTGTAAAAATGAAACAAACCCATTCTCAAGCACCGTTTTCCTACGTTTCAAGCTTGTGTAAAAATGAAACCACTTTCAAGCAAAGTTTTCTACGTTTCAAGCTTGTGTAAAAATGAAACCTATCTCAAGCAAAGTTTTCTTTGTTTCAATATTGTGTAAAAATGAAACCTATCTTGAGTCCATTTCGGTTATTATTTTCAAGACTCATTAAACTCATGAAAATCCCGAGATTATTTTGCTATCTTTCATTCTCGTAAAACACATGAAAATGCCGAGTTCTTTCTGTCTTTTCCTGCTCGTAAATTAAATTGAAAGTCGGCCATATGAGTACAATTTTTATCACTTTTTTGAACTTGTTAGAACTTACGAAAAAGTGAAACCAATGAGTACATTTTTATCCCTTTTTCGAACTCGTTAAAACTTACAAAAAAGTGAAAATGATGAGTATGCTTTTATCACCTTTTCGAGCTCTTGAAAATTACGAAAAAGTGAAATCTTGGAGTTCTCTTTTAAGCCCTTTTCAGACTCTCTAAACATGAAAAGGTTACCAAGTACTTGACTATTCGAAATCATTAAAGGAAATGAACAATCATCCTTTCAGTATAAGTTTACCCCTTTTTCGGACTAAAATGGACTATTTACGAAAAAGGTATACATTGACTAATCATGGTCAATAGAGTTCTCTCCTGAATTATTTTATCCTTTTTTGGGCTTGAGAGACTAAATTTATGAAAAATTACACCCATGGAGTTTCCTTAAGTTTTTCTTCTGACTCCCTAAAATTTAAAAACAACGAGTTTCTCCTATACTGGACTCATTAAAATTTAACAGTAAAGGACCTGTCGATTACAAACAGGAACGAACCACTCCTTCTTAGGGTTCGATTTTAAACTAAGTTGGACTCATCCGAATGATGAGCTTACATAACAAGCAAATGTTATCCTCCTCAAGATTGTCAAAAATAAAGAGGTACTTTCCAGAAATGGTGGGGGAAAAAGAGAGAAAATGAATCCATTTGTCACACTTTGTTTAAAAAGCAGTTTACTACCCTTGAACACGACACTTTTTGTCACACTTCTACCTAGGTTGGAAAAATCCTTTGCATATCAGTTAATCAAACCATATTGAAAGTCTTCAACTGGTTTCTAGGTATTAGCTTTAGGTCAATTGCTACCAAACCATCTGCAGTGTCGTTATGTGTTCAAGAGGACAATTCAAATAGACCATTCATTGCAAACATGTGTCTCCATTCGTGTTGACCATCCTGAGTTAGTCCTTGCAAAAAAATTCTACAAAACTTGATCTAATGGTTTTGTGTCGTGGGCTTTCCTACGACAGATCACTTTCTATCGACGAAAGCTCATCATCTAGGATGTTGATCTAGAATCCTTCAGTACCTTGGAATCTGCATGCCTTAATGGTAGGTTTCTCACCTTCGACAACAGGTTGCATCATTGACCTTCGGTCGAACGATTCCATGAAATTTTCGACTTTAGATCATTTATTCACATTTCATGGATTGTACTAAGTAATTTGAGAGCCATTGTCATTATTGTTGGTTTCTCTCACACTTATTAACAGTTCACATCATTTACTGATAATCAAGTGGTTTCTACCATGTTCGACTTCGATACAATCAATCGCATGGATAGAATCGTACTAGTTCGGGTAGCAGAAATCAAAACCCTAGATCTAGTTTCCACCATCTAGGCTGCGAGGAGTTTTATTATTCATTATGCAGTAGAATATTCATAACAGATGGCTGCATCCATACTGTGTCTACATTATTGATATGATAGTAAGATCATTTCTACATTAGAACAAGTTTTAGTTAGTGTTTGATCTAAGTATGGGAATGCCTACCTCAATGATGATATATATATATATATATATATATATATATATATATATATATATATATATATATATATATATGTATGTATGTATGTATGTATGTATGTATGTATGTATGTATGTATGTATGTATGTATGTATGTATGTATATTTTGCATTGATTTTTTTTACAGGATTCCGACTGGGGTGTCCAGAAGCTAATCCTCGAAATGATAAAACACATCACTCTTCGAATGGTCTCAAACTTTGCACTTTTGGGGGAAATCTGTTACACTAAAAATTGTCACCATGACGTTTTACTGTTTGTATGGGTTCATCATTACTCATACAATACTCCCTTAGAAGTCTACAACATCAAGTTCCTAAAACCAAGCTTTGAAATTGAGAGAAAAGCTTATAAAAGTCATAAAAACACTTGTACCGCACTTTCTCTTAGTATTACCTGCAGTGCCACATCTATTTTTTCTAGAACATGCGGAACCAGTCACACTTTTTCTTCATTAAAGGTGCAAATTCCTGTAAAAGGTAAAATCAGAAGGTGAAAGTAAAATTTGGAAGCCCAACTGGTTGAATCTGGAAACTTCTGGAAGCAATTATCCAGTGGAAATTTCACTCCTTTCATGGACATTCATCCCTCCATTAAAAGACCCTACCCCTTGGTATGTGGAACTTAATCCCTTTGAAAGAGGATTCTATCCCCTCTTATTTGGAGTTGCAACCTCTTCTCTTTTTCTATAAATTGAGGCCATAGTTCAGCCTCAAGGGGAGTTAGACTTTGAGATTTTTTGAGGAGAATTGCTGGAGAATCTCAGACTCTCTTAATTGATTATCATATGGGAATGATTACACACTCATGTATATGTTAGTCGAGAGAGTGCAAAGGCTTGTTAAAGTAGAGGAAACGCTTGTTTCGGACCTCAGAAGGACCTGTACGACATCAAGGCGAACACGGTTGTAAGGCTCCATTTTTCATTAAAGATAATACAAATGGATCTTGTTTTCTCAATGATTTGTTTATTTAAATGGCTTATTTCTTGAATTCCTTGATCATCAAGATAGATTAATGGTTTATGAATTATTCTATATTATGCAGGTGCTTCTAATTTTTTCATGTTTTTAATTGCATATCCCAAAAGGAGACGTATTCAAAGTGACAGGAAAGAAGACTACAATCAGCACTAGACTACAGGTAAGTCCTAAATCCTTCATTATAGATAATTCTAGATCAAATATAATCTAGAGAAAGTAGTTTACATTTGTCTATCCGTTGCTAGTTATCCATAGGATACTAGGGAGATCTGTCTTGTCCACAAGAACGATTTATCTATCTAATAGATCTAATTGGCTGTGAGAAAAGGGAATATTCCCTAGACTATGCCATCTGTTGACTATACTTGCATGCTGACTGGGCATCCTAGACACAAAATTTTTGTTGTTTGGGAAAACGGACAGAACACAATATCTTCCTCATACGACATCGGTTTTTCGAACCGTTCATGGCACCGAAATCGCAACAACGAGACCTTTCTAGTCGTTCAGGTTTGGTCCTATTTCGAGCACTTTTAATTTTTGAGCATAACACTTGGTCTCCTGATCACACCTCCCCACTAGGAAGCTTTTGGACCCCAAAATATCTCTGGATTACTTAACATGAAGATGAGGAGACTGTGTCCCCACTCTTCCAATCTTTATCCACTAAAATTTCCCTAATTTCATTAATTGGATCTTTTCATGAAATGAAAAAATTTTCCTTGATTCCATCGACCAACTATTGTTGTCTTTGACACTGTCATGCTGCGCATTTTCTTAACTTGCAGAACAACAACCTAGCTTTGTAGCAAACATCTAGTTTCTAAATTGGTCTATAATCAAAGGAAACTTAGAATTGTTCTTACCTTGCATTCTGTCCTTATGGCGATTTTTTGTTGCTTTTGCCTTGAACTTGTGTCGATTCTTGACCAAGTTTCTTCGCCATTGTACCATGCCTTTCGGAAACCAGTAATGAAAATTTATGAATCCTGTGCCTTCTTTGCCCTCTCTTGGACCTTTGCAACTTCTTGCACTGACACCTTGCTTTCAACACCGTTCAAAACCAATGTCGACTGTTGCAACTACTTCTCATCTTCTTTCAAAGACATCCTGCTTTCAAACTGAAACAACTCATTACATTCATCAACATTTTTTTGAAAATGATTATGTAAAACATCTCTTTGTTTAATCATCATCAATGTCAAGTTTTGTCTTGCATTGACTAGCTTCTTCATTTGCCCTGCATTAACTAAATAAGTGTCTAGTTTTTTGTGATGATCTCTCTCAATATACTCCTTGCCACCTTTGAATAAATGGTATTTGTTCTCATGGCGATGGAAGATTTCTTTCATGTCATACAAGTAAGGACTTCCCAACACCATACCTATTATATCAAGCGGAACAACATCTAATTCAACCGTGTCAATGAAATGTGCTATTATTGCATAGCACAACATGCATTTATTTTAAACCTGTAAATTTTCATCCTTACAAATCCAACCAAGTGGATATGGTTTTGAATGTGGAATAGTCTCAAGATTAAGTTTCTTGACTAATTCTTCAGAGATTAAATTTTCATGTGACCCACTGTCAAACAATGTGTCAACCTTGGTATGTTTGGAAATGACCCTCACATGAAACAGTTCAATTCTCTTTTCTTCATTTGGAGCTGGCATGTGACAGTTAGATATACTAGAACTGGGTTTATTTTCAATCTCTTTCCCATCCATATTCTTTAGGCCCATAGCTATGATTTTTGTTTCATCTCCTAAATCTGACCCTAAGTCTTGTTTAACTATTCCAACAATTTTTCCTTTCTCCTTGGTTTTCTCTTTGGCCTTCAAACTTTCTGGTTTCAACTGTGGATGAAGTTTCCAACAATGGTCATCATCATGGCTAGTTTTAGAACAGTGTTTGAAAAATAATTTTCCCTTCTTTTTTCTAATATTTGAATTTCTCTTTTTCTTCCATTTTCCTTTAAACTCATTTTACTCATTCTCATCTAAGTTTTGTTTTCCCCTTGCCTCTAAATATGTGGCTTGTACACAAACTTCATATAGGCTTGTAGGGTTAAACATGAGGATAGTATGTCTTAGGTAGGTATGTAAGCCTCCTATATACTTGAGAAAAGTGTCTTGGCTCTGCAAATCTACTCCTAATAAGAGAGATCTTTTCCTAAATTCTTGAGTATACACTTGTACATTTTTTCCTTTCAATTGTTTAAAAATTTTCCAATCCATTATGGCTTTTTTGCATATAAGCTAATGGATAAAACTGTTGTTTTATTGCAAAAATGAAATCAGTCCATGATAAAATAATCTTACCATGCTTCTTGATCTCCTCATTTTTCTTGGCTTCCCACCAAAAAAGTGTTGCACCTTCTGTTAAAGGTCAATTTGGGCACCATTCCAAATTACTTGGTTAACTGGGCATCATCTCCAGGACCAATGATCAAGGATCTATCATTCCCTATCATTTCAGTTGCTACATGCCCTAATACAAGAAACAATACAAGTCAAGCAAGACTTTCATCAAGCAAAGGTTTCCATGATTTGAAGCTTATTATTTAACATATGAGAGCTCACCAACGCAGGCTCTAAGGGGCCTCAGTGCATTGCATATGTAGGTAGCCCCATGCAAGGCTGCTCTGCAAAGCACTTCCCGACATTCACAGGTGCGTTGGTCACATTGGGAGTGAAATTCTCATTGTTCTGGAATCTCCACTTGGCCAATGCCTTCTAGAAGAGTTTACATGTGCCAAGCTTTAGATCCAAGTGTCCATTTGACATCTACATGACTGGAAACATGTCTTGCCTATTTTTGGAAAGATATTGATTGCAAAACAACCTACAGTTCATCTATAAATTTAACACATATCTAAGTGTTTGAGAAGGAAGAATTTGAGTAGAGAAATGTTGGAGAATTTTCAATTGAGTTTGGTTTGTGAAGCTACTGCTGGAGAGATTTATGCTATGATGAGACTTGGGAACTTTGCTGGAAGGTCACTTCAAATCATTCACTAGGTTGTAACCTCTCCTTCTATCATCAATAAAGAGTACTTGTTTTTCCCTACATGCATCTATGTTAACTTTGATTTTCCATGTTGTAAGATCTTAGTTGATGAATGTAGTTTATGCTTTACTGATTTATCTAATTAGCTTGAATAGATATATATATTATTGCATATTCTATTGTTTTAGTGTTCTTTCTTACAGGAAGCATTTAGCTCACAAACCGCTTGAACTTGAAGCTGCAACAGAAGCGATAGAAGGATCCATTTGGAAGCGACTGAAACAAGTAAGCCTCCAATACTCTCTGTGTGTCTATTCTGAGTTAGGAGAAATGGTAGCATAGTCTTTCACCTGTTGTTCTAGACTAACACCTGTCTAGGGAAGCGTAATTTATCCATAGATTACAATTCTGGCCCAACAAACTGGCGACTCCGTTGGGGATAATTTCTCTTAGTTTTAGGTGTTTTAGTCTCTGATTTTCTTTGATTATCCACCCAGTAGTTGTTACACATAAATATTAGACTTTTTCAGACCTTAATTTGCAAATACAATGAGCCAAACAATAGCTTTTTCTTTGTTTACTGCACCCAACGCACCCTTAGTCAGGGCACAGTGCTTTGCAGAGCACTGTCTCCCTTCCCAGCCTGCGTTGCAAAGCACTGTCTCCCTTTGGAGACTGTGTTGGCTCCTGAAAGGGACCAAATTCCCTTGAATCTGACTTTGTAACTTGCTTCAGTTATGTTTGCTGCTGTGTTCTGAAAAGTTTGATGCTCAATTGACCAGTGAATCTATATACTTATTCCTCCTTTGGCTGAAAATTTGTTCAATGTTTGTTTAGAAAAGTTTTTCTTTATCATTGACAAGTTGATTTCAAAGTATTTTTTATGGTCGCATTAAGAATCATTTGCTTTCGAAATAGGAAATTGTCGTAAAATCTTCATTTCCTTGATAGGAGAAATTATTGTTGAAATCCTCGTTTTTCCTTCAAAAGAGAAATTGTTGTTTGTATTCTTCGTTTCTCGAAAGTAAAAAGCATTTGAATTATTGATCTAGTGCACCTATTTTCTTTTCTGCATTCATAACATTAAGGAAACTGAAAAGAAAAAATTGCATTTTCATGTAGGATTGTGTGTGTTTTGCAAAAGGAACATTAGGAAATCTGAATTTAGTTTGTGATTCATTGATTTTGTTTTTGTTCATTGATTTGTTTGGTTACGAACTATTTGCTCAATTTTCTTAGTAGCTAGGTTCTTCATTGAAAAAGCTGAAAGTTAAAGTTTGTTTATCATTCTTAGCTTGCATTTAGGAATTTCATATACATCATCATGGTGAACCTTTGAAAGGAAAATTTTTAAGCAAGATCAACATAAAATAAATCTCAATTTACTTAACAATGCATTGGAACCATAATGATAACATTTATAAGGTATATGCTAGAGACGTGTTCTGGCATTGTAAAACATAGCAACTATCGTTAACTTGTCTGCGATACATTCCGAGTGTGATACTCACTCCACGTACGTAAGTATATCATAGCTCGTCCACGTACTTTTGGGTATATCGGGCAGTGTTACAGTATGATAAGTATAAAGGGGTGCTCTCACTGTGCGGTTTCACATCAGACAACGCTAATATAGACTTGGGCCTCCACATACCTTCGGGTATATTTGGGAGGACAAATTTTAGGTGTTATCCATCCTAGTGAACTGAGTCGGCCACCTTGAAATTGTGATACACCGAACACAACATTTGAAAAGATTACCTGCCTATACTTCTTGGTTCGCCAGGAGGTATTCTGCAGTCTATAGTGTTAAGTCCCTACATTAATAGTGTAGCCCCTTATTATGTTAGTGTAGCCCCCCTTATTGTTATTATTGTACCCCTGTAACCCCCATATTGTTATTATTGTGCCCTTACATTATTATTGTTAGGTCGGCTAGGATTACATTGTGGCCCCACTAGGATTATATTGTGGCCCCACGGACTCCTATATATAGAAGGAGGTTTTGTTCATTTGTATCATCCAAGAATTGTTCATTTATGTAATGTATTGGAGGTTGCCCCCTCGAAGTGGCTCATTTATAAGGCGTTTATATCTCTTTTCTTCTCCTTTTGAGTTGGTTACACAACATTTGGTATCAGAGCTTTGGGATTCTAGGGTTTCGCTGCTCCAAACAGGTCATCGTGGCATTTTCGCTATAAATTTTTTTCTACGAAGCTTCAGAAGCTGAAATTTTTAGGGTGCGAAGCTGAAATCTTGAGGAAGGTTGTCTAAAAATTTCAGATCTTGGTTTGCAATATTTGAGGAGATATCATCTGTGGAAGTTAGGTATTTTTTCAGGCTCATAAACAGGTCATCGTGGCATTTGCGCTATAAATTTTTTTGTACGAAGGGTCAGAGTCTGAAATTCATATGGTGCGAAGCTGAAATCCTGAAGAAATTCGTCAAAAAATTTCAGAACTTGGTTCACAATATTTTTGGAGATATGATTTGTGGAAGGTAGTGCTTTTTCAGGCTCCTGAATTTCATCTCAAAGAGGTGATCGTGGGAAAAGTTCAATAACTCTCTCTCTGAAGATTGGATTGGAGTGCCGTCAAAAGTGGTCACAATTACACAGCCTTTAGTTTCTTCGCTATCAATTTCAGAGACAAAGGATAAAACAGTGACACGTGGCAAGTCGTACAAGTTCGCTCTACTGAACCAGTCCAGAATTAGGTCATTGTGGGAGATTGGACACAACTTTGTCTTGGAGCATCAAAATCAGGTCAGACTGGTGGCATTTGAAAGAAGCTTCAGAGGGCTACTACAGGACTGAATTTCAGATATCGAAGATTTTCAAGCACAGAGATAATACAATTTCAATATCGAGCTCCTCAAAGCAAGAAAAAGGTGTGTATTCGGTTTTTAAAATTGCATAACGTTTGTTTGAAAAAGCAATTGAAGCGATTCCAAAGGAATATTTAAGAATTTGTATCAGTATTTGGGTTCTATAATGGCTCCAAAAGATAATTTCATAGCCATTAAGCCCTCAAAAATCTATACTATGACCCATGAAGAGGAAGAGTTGCAGTATGAGATATCAAAATTACGATACCAAGTGCAACAAGTTTCAATATTACGAAGAGCAATTGAAGATGAAATAGATGGTTTAAAAGCAGAAATGGAGGCTAATTTGGATGGTTTGAAGGATCAAATAATAGCAAATATGGATGATAAATTAATGGAAGATCACATCGAGCAACAACAACAAGTTCTCCAACTCTCAAAGGATAACCCAACTTTGGTGCAGAATCTAATGAAACAACAGAAAGATCAACATCACATCGAAAGAAGTTATGAAGCAATCATAGAAACAAGAAATCGACAAGTACGATCAATTTCAGATTATCTCAGCAAGTGGAAGGACTTTCCTGTAAAATATTTCACATGGGAGGATGAGAATTTTATACAGAAGCATCAAGAAATAATCAAGCGTTGAGGACAACACTTGTTTGAAGGAGAGGGCATGTTAAGTCCCTATACTAATAGTGTAGCCTTATTGTATTGCTTTGTTGCTGTTGTTATTATTATTTTGTAACCCTTGTTGTTTATTATTGTGCCCTTACATTATTATTGTTAGGTCGGCTAGGATACATTGTATTATGGGATTATATTGTTGGCCCCATAGACTCCTATATATAGAAGGAGGTTTTGTTCATTTGTATCATCCAAGAATTGTTCATTTATGTAATGTATTGGAGGTTGCCCCCTCGAAGTGGCTCATTTCTAAGGCGTTTATATCTCTTTTCTTCTCTTTTTGAGTTGGTTACACAACACATAGTTTCTTGCTAAACCCTTTTTCCTAGCATTATCCTCTCTTTTTATTTTTATTTTTTTTGGATAAAATAAATCAATAATCATGGAAGAACGCAACCTTACCCCCCGTCGTTCGCATAGATTAGCTTTAAAACCACCTTTACCATCGGAAGTTACTTCTGGTAGGCGAAGGCGATCACGATCTGCCGAATCAAGTACAATTCGTACCTGTGGCGAAACATCATCATTTAAACTAGAGCTAGCTCAAATTGTTTCCACACATCCCGGTTCTTTTACTGTTGTCGAAATGAAATCTTCACAGCTTTCTATGGTCACGATCCATTCAATCGTTGAGACCATACCTCCTGGACCTGACGTTGTTCAATCACAAATTGATCCAGATCCTGTCTCTTCTTTGCCAGAACATCTGAATCCTGAAGTTGAAAAACCGGAAGTTGTTCCTACCTTGGTCACCCCATAAATTTTTGTAGCTACTGAAACTCCTATATCACACAGTCAACCGTCTAAAATATATTTTGGGCCTGACGGTGAAGTTATTCCTCCTAGTTTAATTGCGATTAAAGAAATCCCACAACCTGATACACCTTTAATTCCAACCCATTTTGGGGGAGACCTTTACCTATACCAGTCTTTTCCTCAATCATTTCCATCTACTTTTGTTGATCCTATTGCCATTCAATCTCCCATAGATTTTGGAGAGTATACATTTGGTCATACAACCATGCCTGAACCAACATCTTCGGTTGGGTCTGTTGTTCCAATTACATAATCTCCTACCCTCGCTACTCCGTTGATTTTCACAACCTCACCAGAGTCATATTTGCACAGTGGCCCTTCGGTCCCAACAGGTTACAAATCATTGTCTGGCACTTTCCCTGGTACATCATCAAGACCATGGTATTTACCAATGTCATCATCTAGTGTTTTAAATGGTAGTACTATAGTTAGTACTGAACAACTTGATTCATTACATACATCATCAGGGAAATATCAAGTCTGTCCTTATGGGTCAATTTCTTTAAGTACTATATCAATTGGACTCCCAGCATTTGGAGAACAATATTTTTCGTCTTATTATCCTCCTTATGCTGGGGGGCAACCTTTGGTCACCCAATACGACAGTACTCAGTCACATTTTGGTCAAACTAATGTTGACATGAATTTTTGTCAATGGTAGCCCACTATGCCTATCCAACCACAAACGGTTGTACACTCGTATCAACTGGTTCAACCTGTTATACTCACTTCATTACCACTTGCTAATACATCTATACCCCTATTATAGAATCAAAATATTGTACATCAACCTTATCAGGAAAGTTCTTTGACTCAATATCATCAGATTTTGGGTCCACAGACTCAAAATCCTTTGGTTAATTTACAACAACCTGTATCATGGATCATTTATTCACAAGCTGGTGTACCATTTTATGGGATGTCGTAAATGAAATATGGTTACACATATCAACCGAATCCAACTTACACTAATTTGGGTTATAATATTGGTGGACAAACCCCTTGGCATCCACAAGCGAAAATTCCTCAAACTTCATATCAATAAGTAACATATCCAGGTTTTGGTCAGCAAAACTCACAATCGTTTGCTATGCAAAACAACCCCTAACTGTGTTACCAGCATCAAATTCCATATGCTAGTGCTTAAAGACCTGTTTCCCAACCTTGGAATTATCAGATTTAAACCGGTTAACAAATGATCCTATCAATTATGCTCCTTGGTGGCTGGTGATACCTCATAAATTGCCCTCTAACATTCCTAAATTCAATTGGAACCCTGGAGAAGATCCATCAACTCATGTTATGACTTATCATTTATGGTGTTCATCGAATTCCCTGAAAGATGATTATGTTCGATTACATATTTTCCAGCGTACGCTTACAGGTCCAGCTGCTAAATGGTACATTGAATTACCTAGAGCTTCTTTTGACAATTTCACTGCCTTAGCTACTGTATTTTTGACCCATTTCCAGTTACTGATCAGATACGAAACTGGAACAGAACTCTTGAACAACTTCAAACAGAGTAATACTACTCACATTTTAGACCAAATTAATGAGTGGCATCACCGTCGACAAATGGTTAAGACATTTGTTCCCGATCAGCTCCTTGCTGAATGGTTCATTAAGTCCATGTTACCATCTATAACTGAGGATGTGGCTAAAGGTGGCGTCATCACAACAGAGCAAGTTATCACTCGTGCCCAATATTTGGACTTGATTTATACTCAATCTAGCACGCTCTATGAAAAAATACCTAATGCGACGCAATCTAATTTCAATGTTCCTCCTCAAATAAAGGACGCTCATGCCGAAGAAGGCTTAATAGGCACTGCAAACACACACTACACTACGGCATCTGATCTTGCTTCTACTTCTGAAATTAATGTCATGTCATTTGACAAAGGCAAAAGTGACAAGCAACAAGGAAGTAAGAAAAAGGGGAAATCAAAGAAAAAGAAAACTTCTAACCCGCAGGAATGATCATTTGATCAACCGTCTGGACCACGGAAACCTCATTATCCATGCGTAATTTGTAACAAGGAACACTTTGTTATGGATTGTCCTCACCATGCTTAAGTATCAAAAATAATCAAGACTTCTCATGCATCAGCTGTGTTGACAGACCCATTTCCAAATCTGGACACAAATTTGGTTGCTACGGATCCAACTCCTAGTTCCCAAGTGTTAATGTTATCCACCACAAAACCTTCACAAGATATTTTGGTGTTGATGCGGAATAAAGACTATGGTAGTATGGCCATTGATCAACCCACTACAACGACAACGAATCCCTCTAATGAATCGGTACCACCTCTTGTTATTCCTGAATTGACGATTAAGCCACCAAAGAGAGTAATTCATAAATCGACATATAATCCTTGAGCAAGAGCTGCACAAAATTATAATATAGTTGAAGATTGGCTCAATCCCCTTCAGTTATGTCCGCTCTTGAGGTATTACAAAATTGGCCCTCCCAGAAGCAGGCTTTATTGTCGACCATTAGTGGAATTGATCCAACTGATTCTAATCTTGTTGTCTTTAATCATATGGGCTATGGGCTGCAATTACTAGCAGAATTGGAATTCTCCATACAATTAAATGTTCTCAATCACCTTTTTCATCGCATTATTATTGATTTTTGAGATTGCAACAAGATGATGAGCTTAGTGAAAAGAAGTCGCCTTCACTAAGTGGGCCTGCAGGCTATTTCTGGCGCAAAGTCTATTTTTAGACATATGGATCATGTTCTATGAGTTGCAGGATGCTATTTGTGGATGGTTGGTCAAGTTGGAAGAAAGAGATGGAATTCTATTTTTATGCATATTGGGCAGAATCTATTTTTAGATTGCCAGTCTAAAAATAGATATGTTGAATATTATTAGCTCTTAATAATATTTGGACTCTAAACATTATCTTATTCTCTTGGAGCACTTTAGTTAAGTGCACAGATGTGGCACAGGAGCTGATAGAAGAAATTACGCTATTCCTGAGGGTTAAGTGGAGCTATTGCATGGATACTTCAGTTAGAACTCATGTGACAGAGTTTGGTGGAGTTGATTGAGGAGTTAATGGAGTTGTGTTCAGTTTAATTAATCTAAACATAGTTGAGCTATTTGTATCTAGTTTAATTGATTGATACAATTAGTGAGAGTGGTGTGAATTAATTATTAATTAATTTACTAATTATAAAATCATTAATTAACTAAATAATACATCAGCTAACTTCAGTGCATGGACAGTTTTAGTGGAGACCAGTGCAGAGATAGGTGAAAGAGCAGGTTAACTATCAATTGTGACTATACTGTTGCATATTTGCAACAACCAGTGATTGGAGAAGCCCATGAGGATTGCACAGTACAAGCCAGGTGGTTCAAGTTATTTAATGAGCCATCCTACAGCATTTATTACGAAATAGAGGCTGGTTATCAGGTTGCAGAGATTGGAGCATGTGTTTTGCTAGATCTAGCTTGATTAGTGTGTAGCAATTCGAGGTTGTGCTGAGAGCTTGTGAGGAGCTTTGTACAATGATTGTTACATGATCTCCATGACATATAATATACATATAGTTGGGGGTTTTTAGCTTTAAGCTTTGCCATGAAATACTGTGTTCATATGTGTGATTGTTTATGGTTTTAATGTGTGCATGCAATTGATTTTATTTCCGAAATTAATGATCAATGGTAGAAGAGATTTTGTATTGTGCATGAAGCTAAAATAGTGTGTGATCAGGAGAATCTTGATGAATAATATATCATTTATTCAAATTTCTACATGGTATCAGAGCGATATTGATCATTGGAGCAATTGCAAAACATTGAAGCGATTGAGTTTTGAGCTGGTGGAATTCGAATTTGCAGTAGTGTTTTCTTAGTGTCGAAGTTGAGATGTCTTTCAACGGATTGCGATTGGCGTATGCTCTTGAGGTCAGCTCGAATTATATTGCATGGAAGGGCAGGATGGAGGCAGTGCTGGATGACAATGAGTTGAAAGAGTTCATAGATGCAGAAATTCCAAAACCTACTTCTAGTGATGCTGCCTTACTTAACGCATGGCAAAAGAAGACAGCAAAGTGTCGAAGGATTCAGTTGGAAGGTGTGAAGGATCACAAAGTGTCCATCCTTCATGGTAAGGCTTATCCATTCTTGATGTGGAAAGCTTTGAAAAATTTATTTCAAAGCAAGAGAAACCAGAGGAAGTTGGCACTCAAGGATAAACTCAGGAACATAAAAATGGAGAAAGGCGACAGTATGCCCAAGTACCTCACGAAGTTCATCCAATGTAGGGATGAGTTGGGAAGTGTGGGGGTTACTGTTGATGATGAGGAATTGGCAAGCTTGGCTCTCATTGGGCTTCCGAAGAGTTGGAATTCCTATCAGGACTCTGTCAATTGTTGGGAGAAATTGCCAGGATGGGAGCGACTTTGGTCGAATCTTGTGCAAGAGGAGATAAGGCGAAGTACTAGGGACGGATCTTCATCAAAGAAATCTGATGAAGAGAATTGCGCTTTGGCTGCCAAAGAAAAGAAGGGGAAGAGCAAGAAAGCTTCTCAATCCAGTGCGAAAGGCAAGAAGCAGGGCATGTTCAAGGTGAAGTGATTTCACTGTCGCCAACACGGACATTACACCACTAATTTTCCACAGAAGAAGAAAAATAAGCAGGCTGCTGGATCTGCAGCTGGAGAGGCCTTAGCCTCATAGTTTGAGCTGTATTTTTCGCTGATCGCATGCTTGGTCTCAAGTGTGATGGGTTCAGTGTGTTTTCTTGACAGTGGTGCATCTTTTCACATGATAGGAGATAGATATTTGTTTACTGATTTGGATGAGAAAGATCTTGGAGTACACATCGAGAAGGGCGACGATGGTAGATACAGTACGATTGGTATCGGTACAATTTCCTTTAAGATGGAGTCTGGTAAACCCTTCGTATTGAAGGAAGTGATGCATGTTCCAGGATTGAAGAAGAATCTTATCTCTGTGGTGATGTTAGAAGACAAGGGATATGACGTTGTCTTTAGCGAGGGAAAGGCTTTCCTGCGCAGTAAGGCAACTAGTGAGACCCGGAGGATAGGGGTTCGAGTTAAGAACCTTTATCAATTGCAAGCAGATGGCTGTGCAGCAATGACAGGCAAGGCAAAAGGAGTGGTGAGCCAGGATGATGGTGAGTTGTGGCACCGGAGATTGGGCCACCTTCGCCATGGAGCTTTGAAGATACTGCAGGAGATTTCTACTGGGCTTCCCAAAGGTACACTTGCGCAGTCAGATCAGCGCAAGGGATGTACTTTGGGAAAATTTGTGAAAGCCACCTTTCACGAGAAGGATAGTCACACCACGACGATCCTTGAGAGAATTCACACAGACATGTGTGGACCTTTCTCAGTAGCTTCGACATCAAAGCACGAGTACTATGTGATATTTGTTAATGATTTTTCTCATAAATGCTGGATCTTCTTCATGCAGAAGAAGAGCAAGACATACTCAAAGTTCTGTGTGTTCAAGGCACTGGTTGAGAAAGAATCAGGGAAGTAGGTGAAGGCTCTTAGGAGCGAAAATGGTGGTGAATTCATCTCTGGCGAATTCAAGGACTTTTTCAGTGCAAAAGGAATTCGAAGAGAGCTCATAGCACCTCATAACCGATAACAGAATGGGGTTGCTGAGCAGAAGAACAGAACGATCATGGGTGCTGCATGGGCGATGTTACATGATCAGGGCCTTCCCATACACTTGTGGGATGAGGCATGAAACACTGCAGTATATGTGCAGAACCGTTGTCCTCATAAGATACTTGGCATGAGTACACACGAGCAGGAATTTTCTGGTAAGAAGCCTGATATTTCCCATTTGAGGATTTTTGGTTCACCTGTTTACATTCATGTGATGAAGGATGCTAGGAAGAAGCTGGAGCCGACTGCAGAGGTTGGGATATTTGTGGGGTACACTGACACACCCCACAACTATCGTGTGTATTTTCCAGACATTCACAAGACTGTTGTGCGACGGGATATCAAATTTCATGAGGAGAAAGCCATGAAGTGTTCGCTTGAGAGGGAGCCACACTTGCATGCATATGAGGAGCTATTAGTTCCTAAGGATGAGCCTCGGGATGTGGATCAGCCATAAGAGGAGGTTCATGGAGTGGAAGAGACCCGATTTCGAAGCAGCGCCAACCATCGCAGGGTGGAAGCAATACCACGTGTTTGTGCTACTGGCTCAAGATGCGCAGAAGGTTGTGGAGCACCTACATCACAGCGCAGACAGAGATAGTCACCTGACTGGTATACTGGATACATGGCTCTTATGAGCAAGTGTATCGTGACAGAGCCATCCTATTTCGAGGAAGCTGTGGAGGATCCCACATGGGTAGATGCCATGGTGGAAGAGTATGATTCGATTGTTACAAACAGTGCATGGGAGATTGTCCCAAGGCCGGAGGGGAAATCAATGGTGGGTTCGAGATGGATCTACAAAGTGAAGCAAGCAGCTGACGGGAGTGTGGAGAAGTACAAGGCAAGATTTGTTGCCTGAGGCTTTTCATAGATTGAGGGAATTGATTATGAGGAAAGCTTTGCACCTGTCGCAAGGTATTCTTCCATATGGACGATTCTTGATCTCTCAGCACAGATGGGGTGGCACATTCATCAGATGGATGTGAAGACTGCATTCCTCAACGGAGTCATTGAGGAGGAGGTGTACATAAAGTAGCCTGAAGGTTTCGAGATCTTCAGCAGCGAGTCGCATGTGTGCAGGCTCAAGAGAGCGCTGTATGGGTTGAAACAAGCACCTCGTGCTTGGTACACACAGATAGATAGTTATTTCACCGGAATTGGATTCTCCAAGAGTGAGGCGGATTCGAACCTATACCAAATTATGGTGGAGGGTAAGCTTCTGATCATTTTAATTTATGTAGATGATTTGATTTTGACAGGTGATGAACTATTGATACACTCACGCAAGGCTGATCTTGCAAAGGAGTTTGAGATGAAGGACTTGGGCCTCCTTCATTATTTCCTGGGATTGGAAATTTGGCAGCGCAGTGATGGACTGTTTGTTTCTCAAGGAAAGTATACTCGAGAGATACTGGAGAAGTTCAACATGCATGGCTGCAAGCCTGTTGATACTCCTTTTCCTGGTGGATGGAGGAAGGAGGATGCTACTTCAGCGAAGGTAGTGGATGCCACTGTTTATCGACAGTTGGTGAGGTCGCTTATGTATCTGGTCAATACACGACCCAACATATGCTATGCTATTAACCAGCTTTCACAAGCTATGGTTAAGCCTACCAAGCTCTTCTGGAAGGCAGGCAAGCATGTATTGAGATATCTCTGAGGGCCATCGGGATATTGATTATGTTACAGACAGTCGAATGAGGTGAAGCTATGTGGCTTCACAGATGCAGATTGGGCAAGGATCCCAATAGACAGAAAGAGCACATCTGGAGGGATTTTCAGTATCGAGTCAACAACAGTTTCTTGGTACAGCAGGAAGCAGAGATTCATGGCACTCATTTCAGCAGAGGCTGAGTATATGGCAGCGAATTTGGCTACATGCGAGGCTATATGGATGAGGAAGATCCTGGTCGGGTTGTTCGGTTCACACTTAGATCCTACTGTGATTTATTGTGATAGTCAGAGTTGCATTAAACTCTCAGTTAATCTAGTATTCCATGATAGATCTAAACACATTGACATCCGGTATCATCATATCAGATATTGTGTGCAGCGGAAGATCATGTTACTTTCATACATTCCCACAGAGGATCAGGATGCTGATATCTTGACGAAGGCGCTCACCAGGAGAAAATTCGAATACCACAGAGGCAGGATAGGGGTGGCAGATAATCCTTATATTGTTGAGAGGGATTGTTGAGATTGCAACAAGATTATGAGCTTAGTGGAAAGAAGTCGCCTTCACTAAGTGGGCCCGCAGGCTATTTTTGGCGCAAAGTCTATTTTTAGACTATGTATATTTTTAGACATATGGATCATGTTCTATGAGTTGCAGGATGCTATTTGTGGATGGTTGGTCAAGTCGGAAAAAAATAGATGGACTTCTATTTTTAGACATATTGGGCGGAATCTATTTTTAGATTGCCAGTCTAAAAATAGATATGTCGAATATTATTAGCTCTTAATAATATTTGGACTCTAAATATTATCTTATTCTCTTGGAGCACTTCAGTTAAGTGCACAGATGTGGCACAGGAGCTGACAGAAGGAATTACGCTATTCCTGAGGGTTATGTGGAGCTATTGCATGGATACTTCAGTTAGAACTCATGTGACAGAGTTTGGTGGAGTTGATTGGGGAGTTAATGGAGTTGTGTTCAGTTTAACTAATCTAAACATAGTTGAGCTATTTGTATCTAGTTTAACTGATTGATACAATTAGTGAGAGTGGTGTGAATTAATTATTAGTTAATTCACTAATTATAAACTCATTAATCAACTAAAGAATACATCAGTTAACTTCAGTGCATGGACAGTTTCAGTGGAGACCAGTGCAGAGATAGGTGAAAGAGCAGGTTAACTATCAGTTCTGACTATACTGTTGCATATTTGCAACAACCAGTGATTGGAGAAGCCCATGAGGATTACGCAGTACAAGCCAGGTGGTTCAAGTTATTTAATGAGCCATTCTATAGCATTGATTATGCAATAGAGGCTGGCTATCAGGTGGCAGAGATTGGAGCATGTGTTTTGCTAGATCTAGCTTGATTAGTGTGTAGCAATTCGAGGTTGTGCTGAGAGCTTGTGAGGAGCTTTGTACAATTATTGTTACATGATCTCCATGACATATAATATACAGATAGTTGGGGGTTTTCAGCTTTAAGCTTTCCCATGAAATATTTTGTTCATATGTGTGATTATTTATGGTTTTAATGTGCGCATGCAATTGATTTTATTTATGCAATTAATGATCAATGGTAGAAGAGATTGTGTATTGTGCATGAAGCTAAAATAGTGTGTGATCAGGAGAATATCGGTGAATAATATATCAGTTATTCAAATTTCTACATTGATGAGGGATAATCTACGTGCATTATGTCTCTAAACTGTTGGAAGTCACTTGGTTCGTCGCGATTATCACAATCATCAACGACGTTGAAGTCTTTTGATGGAAGAACATATAAAACTTGTGGTATTATCAATAACCTGCAAGTTGAATTAGGGGGAAAAATAGTAAGTATTGATGTTGAGGTTTTTGATGGACCCCTTGACTATAATATTTTACTTGGAAGACCATGGGTATATGCAATGACTGCCATTGTTTCTATATACTTTAGAATGATTTCCTTTCCACATAAAGGTACAATCACAGTCATAAATCAATTATCCTTCTTTGCCTCCGCTTCACAGGTAACTAGAAGCGTTTCGTTTTTTCACTTACTGCAATTAGAAATTCAAAACATTGGTGTATGACTCTTAAGGGATTCCACTCTTATGGGAACCTTTGCATTACCGCCGCTAGCAACGTCAGCAGAAATTGCAAGTATAGAGACTTGCTACATGATCTCTTCCACTCTATCTGGCTTAAGGGAGAGTACGGATGATTCTGATATTTCTACGTTGGATGATGTTTTACTGCTCAGCCCTATTGAGCTACAATAGCAATCAATCTATTTGGCTTGGGCGAAAAATCTGAAATCAGCATCGCCGAGTGTTTGGGTTGATCATTCATTAGATTTTGGTACTCCATCTGATCCATTTTCCTTAAAAAAATTTACAGATGAAAATATTTTGGAAGCTATGATGTCAGAAGGAGAACCATGGAAAGATTATCATCATCGTTCCCATCTTCCAAATTATGAAGAAAATAATCTCTGTGAACTATATCACCCATCCATTCAAACTTTCTTTTCGAATTCTTTTCCGATTAATGCAATTGAATCTGAGTGAAATTTATCTAATATCGAAGAAACAATTTCTATCGATATTTCGACTAAACCTGGCATTGTAGAAAATATTCCTGTCAATGTATCTTGTTCTCCATCATAACTTGATTCATATCGCTCTCTTTTTCATGAATTTTGTGACATATTCGCTTGGTCTTATGAGGAAATGCCAGGCATAGATACTATTATAGTCAATCACACTATTAATATGTATCCTGATGTCAAACCGGTGCATCAATGGCTTCATCCTGTTCATCTGAAGAAAGTCGCTGCCATCAAACCAGAAGTTGAAAAAATTTTGCGTACTGTTTTCATTTACCCTATTCCGCTAACTTAGTGGGTTTCCAATATCATTCCTATTATGAAAAAACAAGGAACCATTAGAGTGTGCATCGATTATCGGGATGTTAATCAGGCTTGTCCAAAAGACAACTATCCTACTCCCTTTATCGACCAGATTATTGACGATTGTGCTGGATGCGAAATTTTTTCGTTCATGGATGGATTTTCCAGCTACAATCAAATCAATATCTACCTATATGACCAACATAAGATAGCATTCATCTTTCCCTGGGGCACATTCGCATATAGGAAACTTTCGTTTGGTTTAAAGAACACTGGGGCAACTTTTTAGAGAGCAATGGATTATGCTTTCAATGACATCAAGCACATTTTTCAATCATATCTAGATGATTTACCAATGCATTCAAGAAATCAGACTGATCACTCGGTGCATTAGAGAGCCATTTTCTTACGCTGTCGACACTACAAGATATGCCTCAATCCGCACAAATGTGTGTTTTGTGTTGGTTCTGGTCGATTGATCTGATTCGTAGTCTCAAAAGAAGGAATATGAATAGACCCACTGAATGTACAGGCCATTCTTGATTTTCCTGCACCATCAAACTTACTTCAGATACAGAAACTTCAAGGAAAGGCTAACTTCCTGAGAAGGTTCATTCCAAACTATGCCGAAATGGCTAAAGTATTTACTTGATTATTAAAAAAAGGAGTTCCCTTCCATTGGGACCAAGCTGCACAAGCTTCTTTTAATGTTGTCAAGGACTATCTTGTCCAAGCATCATTAATGTATCCTCCTAATTATCAAAATGATTATTTCCTATATATCGTCGCGGCTGAAACGACCATCGCTATGGTTTTGGTCCAAGTAGAAAATGGAATTGAACATTCGATCTATTATTTGAGTCGTAATATCAATGATACAGAATTTAATTACTCATGTGTGGAAAATATTGCCTTGGTAGCTGTTCAAGCTGTACAAATATTTCTCCATTATTTCCTGCTCCGAAAAACAACAATAGTTTCGGATTGCAACCCCATGACTTACATCTTATCACGTCAATTGCTAGGGGGGAAAATATTCAAAATGGATTGTTATTTTGCAGGAATTTTATTTGGAATTCATCAAATCCAAGTCAAAGAAGTCTTTAGTTTTGGCTGAGCTTCTCTGTGACCTTCCCTATGATAGTACTGCAACTACATCGAAACCATATATTCCAGATGAGTCTCTATTTCTGATCAGATCATCTGATCCCTAGTATGGAGATTTCATCATTTATCTCCAAACCCAAAATTTTCGACCTAATACCTCTCGCTCTAATCAGTGACGTATTCGATACCAAGCCGACAATTATTTGATCGTTGGTGATACACTTTATCATCATGGTGTCAATACCATTTTAAGGAGGTGCCTCACTCATGAGGAGGCCAAAAAAGTGTTAAATGATTGGCATGCTGGGGCTTGTGGTGGAAATTTATCTGGATATGCTACCGCGTAGAAGATACTCCACGCTGGTTACTTTTGGCCTACTATTTTTGTGAGATTGTATCCTCGCAATCAGAAGTTGTCATGCATGTCAGATTTATGACCGTAAAATCTGCAAACCGCTAGTGCCAATGCATCCTGTTGTCTCTGCTGGACCATTTACGAAATGGGGTATTGACTTCATGACCTGTAACCCTCCTTCGTCCGGGGGGCATGGTTATATTATTGTCGCAGTCAACTATTTTACCAAATGGGCCGAAGCGATGCCTACATTCAACAACACAGGACAAACAGTTGCATTCTTTTTCTTCAACCATGTTATTGCACGGTTTGGGGTCCCACAAGCTATAGTTACGGATCATGGGAAGAATTTTCGCAAACATATGATGTCTTAATTGATAGCCAAGTTAGGATTGTCACATGATAATTCTACTCTTTATTATCCACAATCAAATGGACAAGTTGAGGCTATTAAAAAAATTCTTAAACGAATGCTTCAACGAATGATAGGAGTCCGTAAAAGGAACTGGCACTTGATCCTATACTTTGCCTTGTGGGCGTATCGAACCTCAACCAAATTCACTCCTTTTCAGTTGGTGTATGGTCTGGAAGCTATCTTACCAATCCAATGTGAAATATCATCGTTAAAACTTGTGATAGACTTGTTACCTGACACCTCAAAAGAAGAAGCGCGTCTCCTTAACCTCATCCATCTAAATGAAACATGTCGTGAAGCCCAATTGGCCAATGAAGCGCATGAGAGACATATAAAGGTGCAATACGACAAAAATTTCTAGCCTCGCATCTTCTCAGAGGGCGACTTTGTCCTTCTTTCCGATCAATAAGCTGATGTAATAGGTACAGGGAAATTCGAGCCATTGTGGCATGGCCCCTATATTGTCAAAAGAGTTCTTGATAAGGGTGTAGAAATTTGAATAATAGCTGAATTATTCACCGAGATTATCTTGATTACACACTATTTAAGCTTCATGCATAATACATAACCTCTTCTACAATTGATCATCAATATGCGGAAAATAGAAGAACTCACATGCGCACATTAAAACATAATCAAGCACACATATAACACAGTATGTAATGGGGAAAGCATACAACTGAAAACCCCCAACTATCTGTATATTATAATGATAGAGAACATGTAACAATACATAGCACAAAGCTCTCACATCTCTCAGCACTATCTCACATGCTACACACAAACTAGCATGGAAAGTGAACAAGTCACAGGTTCAAATCTCCTCCACAAGTCTGCCTGCCTCTACTGCGCAATCCAAGATGAGTAACGATTGAGATCCAAGATCGAATCCCCTAGCTTGTACTGCGCAATCCTCATTGGCAATCTCCATCAATGTGTGTGCAAATCTCATACACAACCATAGTCACAACTGATAGTAGACTCACCCTTTCACCCACCTCTAACACTGGTCTCCACTGAACTGTCCATGCATTGTAGTTAACTGATGCGTTATTTAGTTGATTTATGAGTTAATAATTATTGAATTAATTAATAATTAATTCACACCACTCATCACTAGTGTATTTATCAGTTAGACTAAATACAACTAGTTCAACTAAGTTAAACCGAACACAACTCCACCAACTGTCTCATCAACTCCACCAAACTCCGCCACATGAGTTCCAACTGAAGTCAACCATGCAATAGCTCAACTAACCCTTAGGAAAAGCATATTCCCTTCTATCAGTTGCATGTGCCACATCCAAGCATCAAACTAAAGTGCTCCAAGAGGATAAGATAATTCTTATAGTCTAAATATTATTAAGGGTTAATAATATTTGACTATTCTATTTTTAGCCCGGCAGTCTAAAAATAGATTCCGCCCAATGTCTAAAAATAGAGGTCCATATATATTTACCAACTCAACCAATCATCCATAAATAGCATCCTGCAACTCATATACCATGATCCATATGTCTAAAAATAGACTTTGCGCCAAAAATAGCCTGCGGGCCCACTTAGTGAAGGCGACTTCTTTTCACTAAGCTCCATCATCTTGTTGCATTTTCAACAATCCCTCTCAACAAGATATGGATTATCTGCAACTCCTATCCTGCCTCTGTGGTATTCGAATTTTCTCCTGGTGAGTGCCTTCGTCAAGATATCAGCTTTCCTTATCCTCCGTGGGAATGTATACTTCAGGCTAGATTCATCAAAGTGGAGAAATATGTTCCTTTGCGTGCACCCCTCAACATTCAGATGATATGGTGTAGGATCTAGACATTTCCAAACGGAGCGCTTTAAGCATCTGGTGCGCACTAGTGAAGGAGGCCTTTGCATCAGTGACGTAAAAGGTTCTTTTCTGATTGATGTACATCACACCATCCTCCTTTTAACAGTACTGATCACTTGCTCCTGATCCTCCCCTGTTCCGCAACTTTTTCCTCATCGTTAAGCCCAAATTTATTACCCTTGATGTCCTGACATGACTGAGGAGTTTGTCACCTGTGGGGTCGACCTGTGTGGAACATAACGACATCATAATTATTCTTTGATAATAGTGACCACAGATAAAACATATGAAACTAACAAGCCTAAGAGAAGTATTCAAACAACAGCTTAATGACCTACAGTGGGAAGGCTTTTATTCATCAATACACAAAAGGTTTCCATTCAAATGTATGCATGGCAATCTCATTACACATGGCACGACTGTGACAAGAGTGTTCGGGCATACGCTGGATGATCCTTCCCACATATGGCGTGATTGCAATAGCGAAATTTGATCATGATGGTGAGACAACTCATGAGGGGTTGGGGATTGGTCGCTGGGATGTAGTTGATTGCAGGTCGGGTGGAAGACTTTAACGCCTAAGCGAGCAGAGGGGGAACCCGAAATTTTAAATATACCCAAAATTTTGGGTGGTGTTGTAGCGGCTACAACAAATGGCGAACCACTGGTAGAATCCAGCATCTCTGTCAATATCACCACAATAGTATGAGTCCGGATAATGATGCAAGGGAATATTGAACCAATTCCGTGGATACCCTTTGTATTACTTTGGCCCTTTACAGGTATGCCTAATCCTTGTGCCTCAACTAAGTCCCGCTAATCAGAAACACATCAAAGAGAAAGCTCACAGATGCCAGTAGCTTGTTGATGATGTGAAAAGCAAGGCACTGGGTTTATTATTCTCAGGATTTTTAAAGTAAGCTTCTGGTGTTGCTCCGCTACCAGCAGGCCTGGACAGTACCCCGTCGGAGTCACTTAAAGAAATCACAAACGTTGCTCCACTGCCAGCGAGCCTGGTTAGTACCCCGGTAGATTCGTTGCATTACCTCTCTGCGCAGGAAGCCTTTCTCGATCCTTTACCCTTATTTGTTTCATATGATTACAACACTTATTTTCATGTTCTCGTGACACTTATTTTCATGTGCTCATGGCACTTATTTTCATGGGCAAATGAGGGATCCTGACTTATTTTACGAGCAAGAGAGGTTGTTTCTCGTGTTACAGAAACTGAAAGATATCCTGATTTGGGTTTGCCCTTGTGCCGAACCTTCACATCCCATCTACCACAATAGGTGAAGCGTGAAAAACAGAACATTAAGATGTCCAAGACTATGCTGGGCACAAGGCTTAGGCTATGGGTAGGGATCATTCAAACTCATTAGGTCTCCCATAAGCAACCGGCTCGTATCTCCCTAGCTAAATGAGTTTAGACTCATAGGCATCCTGTTGAGAATGCAACTTCAATGACTTGTCCTAAGAGAAAGCTGCCTCTTGAGATAGCCACCACCACCTCACGCCAAAACAATGGAGTTACTGCTTCAGTAATCGGGGCAAAACAAGACTGCAAGGTGATAGGGTTGTAACGAGGGCTCGTGCAGTGGCAGGCGACATGACAGAACTGATGTGAGGAAGAGAGAGTACGACGCAATGTAAAAGGCGAGGCTCAAGATGCGATGCAATGCCATGTGCGAGAACGATCAACCAGTTGTAGGTGGCATAGAGGCGCAATACAAGCAATGATTATTTATGCAACAAAAAGCAACTGAAAAGGAAATGAAAGAAAATACTTGTAACATGATGTTGCCTAAGATATTAATCGTAAACAAAAACAACAAACACACTTTTAAACTATGAAGTAAAAAATTTGGCAAGTAAACCTAATTAACTTGAAACTAAAAAATTTTATTGCAGGTCCTAGCTAGCCTACACCTAAACCCTATTTTAACCAATGATGCGGTCGGGTTATGTAAAATAAGTTTTCCAGTGCAGCCACCGCATTAGTTCCTGACCTGCAAGAGCAACAATGATCAGGATCAGAGCTAGTATCCAAAAAAGTGCAACAGCAACAACACTTACCTGAGGAGCAGGTGCAATGGCAAGACAATCATAGATACTTCCCAAAGGACAAGCCAGCATAGATTGTGCAAGTTGAATCCCACTCTCATCTTGATATGAAACAATATGTTCTTGAAAATCAACATTTATAAATGACACACATTCATTCATGCACAATCCTATATCTGATGGGCGCTGGGTAAGCCACCGCCTATTTTCAGGCACATCAACTGGAAAGGGTTGGTCGAGTTGACCGAAAATCTTAACATGGTGTTGAGGACCTTCATTTTTATGGAATGGAAACAATAATCAAGTGCCAGGCGAATTATAGATGCATTCGCATCCAAGCGTAGAAACCCTAGTTTGGAAAACCCTGGCTCAAGGTTGGTCTTGGGTTTGGTCAAGGGTATGAGGATCCGAATACACTTTCAATGTAGGCTGCAATTCCTCACTGCCTCGAACAAACTCCGGACCTTCGAGTGAAGGGCTTCCCAACTTTGATGGTTGGGCAAGATCGACAAGCGACTGGATGTGATCATGGATTGTGGTGAGTTGCAAAATGTCAGTGGGCTTTGTATCAATTTGGTCAAATGTTTGCGCACTGACAGATTGATAGATCGATATATCAGATTCTTTAGATTCATCGGGGTGGGGTGGATTCGATGCGGTTATGCTGGGAGGAGCATGGTATGTGGGGATCGTCGTTTGAGAAACGGTTGGCAGAAGCTGAGGCACTTCGATTTTCTGATGGGTACTCGAATCCTCCCAAAGTGGATTATTGAATTATGGTGTCTTCATATGGTCATCCAAGCGATCCGAGTGACAGTCCTCGGTGGTATGATTGAATATGTTTTCAGATAAGGAGTGATCGCTACAACCATCGATGTGGTCGAGTTGGGTACCTGGCATGTCAGGCACCCTGAGAGTTACCGACTGGGATGGATCAATAAGGAGGACATCTTGAGGTTGCCCAGACAGGTAATCGCTCCTATGGCTGTCTAAAGATTCCGAGTGAGAAAGATTAGATCTAAAATATTCATAGATTTTGAACTGTGATTGTGAAACACCATCTGCGTGCTTATGATTGTCACCAATACCAGTATAAGGAAATTTTGAATGTCTCGAAGAAATTACTGGTGTGGCGGGATCGGGAAACCAACTGGGGAATAATAAACGAATAGATTGAGTCGCATGGGCGTTAACCATAGGAGGCTTTCCAATAGACGCATCTGTGTCATTCAGAGAAAACGATGATCTGGTAGACCTTGTAAGGGAATCAACTTTATGCGGGGTGGGAGTCGATTCATAATCCGAATGTGAACTAGATTCATAATCCGAATGTGAACCAAATTCATAATCTGACTGTGAATCAGATTCATAATCCAAACGTGAACCAGATTCATCATCCGAATGTGAACCAAAGTCATAATCCGAATGTGAACCAGATTTAGGACTAAGTCCAGGGAGACATCGAGTGGGCTTGAGGTAGGTTTCATGAACCAAGAGAGAGAATGAGCCACTTTTTTTTTCAAATTCGGATTCGACATGGTGCGTGAAAGATTCAAAGATAGTGCAATAGGCTTTATCCTCTTGCCAGTGTCTATCCTTGCTCAGAACTTCCAAGGTCACAACTCCCAGACAACTCAGGAGGAGGGGAGAGAATATCACAAATAGCAACACTCTCCTTGGAGGCCTGAATGTGGTCTGGACTCAGGGAGATGGACCAGAAAGCATTAGGGACAAAGTCCGAACAGCCGGTAACTTGCGGGTCATCATAGGGAACACTAGGATCTAACTGAAATTTCTCAAGGAAAATAACATACTTGAACTGCTCACCTAAACATTTCCAATCAACATCACTCTCAGGGAACTCAAAAAAATAATGAATGAATCTGATAAAGAACTCACCTAAAGATTCCTGAGGTTCCATTCTGATGTCATGTAACTTTATTACAACGTTATGAGGATCATACCTGTGAAAATCTTGTTGTAATTTATGGGCGAGTTGTTCAAACGAATGGATGGAAGGTTCTGGCAATGTGCGGCACCATTGCTTAGCACGACCTTCGAGGGTGAGGAATAAAAGCAAACAAAACAAACCCTCATTGTCAATTTCATAGCACTCACCAAAGTCACAAAAATCTGAACAGTGTTGGGTTATGGACACCCCATTTTCACCATCAAATTTTAACTGGGACAAGTGGTACATAAGTTCATCAGAGATGTAGTATCCAGGCTCATAAAACACCAACAAACATCTTGGGAGAATGATTTGGGAACGAGCCATTACAGATATGAGATTAACTGCAGGCTCTAAGGGCTCAGCTTGTCATCTGGCCCCCCCTTCCCGTTAACCATATGGTTGGAGGTTCGGAACCTCCTTCTAGCGCCAATTCTGTTGATGGGAAAATCTGTCCTGGCCAACAGCAGGGGATCTCCCCGGTAAAATATCCCAATTAGACCTTGAACCGTTTGGAATAGGGATCCCGTCCGGGGTGTGGGTCCGACTACCACTGATTTCTTCTTTACTTTGGGTCTCGCTTAAACTCTAGAAAACAGTGGGTACACACCTAATCAATTCATACAAGACATATGATTGATGCATTAAATGTACATGCAGCACTATGAGTAGCGAGAGGAAATAATAAAGCATGAAGACCAAAGGAAGTGTCGATAGCAACACTTCATTAGGTTCATGCTTGAAAATTGTTCTGACCGCAAGAGAAATAGTTCCTCACGACGAGAACACCCTTCACTTCCTAAAAGTTTAAATGATAACACAAATGTAGATAAACAAAGTCATCATCATTAGCTAAGAAAGTGAAACAAACTCAACCACCATTAACATACTCAGAAAATTGTTATGCAACTGTGATATGAATTGAAAATATAGTTCCCTTAATCTTAGGATGTTCAGAAACTGAAAATAAAATACTTGACAATGCTGATACATAAGACAACACCAGATCCCATAGGAGAATTTTCAAAATGCTTGTATTAATGTTTCATTGTATAATCCTCTGGTAATAGAATATACTCTGCTCAAGTCCCAAACCCAAAAGTCCTCTTTAAAAGCTCCCGAAGGAGTATTTATAAAACAAAACCTACCCTTTGGGCTTCCTGGACCTTTCATCTTCCTGATCGTTGGGCTGCCTTGCGACCCAGTCCTTTTGCGACCTGCGACCTGAGTCGTTATTTCGACCTGCGACTTGGCTGCTGTTGTGACCTGCGACTTGACTGGGTCGCGGGGTCGCAAGTTGTAATAAAATGAGAGAATGCAACCTTGCGACCTTGCGACTAGGTCGCTGGGTCGTGAGGTCGCAAAGGTGAAAAAACCGAAGGTATGCGACCTTGTGACCTTGCGACTAGGTCACTGGGTCGCGGGGTCGCAAAAGGTGGAAAAATGAATATATGCGACCTTGCGACCTTGCGACTAGGTCGCTGGGTCGCAAAAGGCCGAAAACCGAAGGTATGCGACCTTGTGACCTTGCGACTAGGTCGCTGGGTCGCAAGGTCGCAAAAGGTGGAAAAATGAAGATATGCGACCTTGCAACCTTGCGACTAGGTCGCTGGGTCACAGGGTCACAAAAGGCAGAAAAACTGAAGAGGTGCGACCTTGCGACCTTGCGACTAGGTCGCTAGGTCGCGGGGTCGCAAAAGGAAAAAAATCGAAGATATGCAACCTTGCGACCTGCTGGGATTTGCGACCTGGGGGAATGTGCGACTTGGGGTTTTATCCTTTTGCATTTCTCTTTCAGAGATATCATAACCTTGTTCTCCGAAGGCCTGGCTTAGCCCTCGCCATGTGAGACAACAGCCTCTATCTGTCGGCGGTGTTATTTCTGCATTAAGGGAATTTGCATGAAATGATATGTTACCTGCAAGAAAACAAAATCAATCAACATAGTCCCTTTTTCTTCTCATATAACTTGCAGATAAATGAATTTATATTAGCCCTGTACATACATATAATTATCCACGAATGTTAGGGAATCAACACAATAAATGCAATAATCTATCACAGCTAAAATCAGTTGGACCCCTGTGTGGTCAAATGTTGCACCATTTTGTCATCAGGGAGAATGGCTCAAGTGGGTTTTCTCTATGCCCTTCTAATAGCTTGTCTTCGTGGTGGCAAGTCAGGTTATAAGCAGACCAGCACCATTGCTACGCTATGTCCAGTCTTCCAAAGGAAATCTAATAAAATTAATCTGCTGGACCGATTTAACATCGAACCTTAAGCCTCCTTGAATCAGCATCTTCGTCATAATTTTCAAGGTGGGACTCTTGCGCTTGCAACAGAGCATTTCGCATCTACTGTATCAGAGATACGTCCCATAGTCGTTGTTGCACTGGTTAAGATGAGTGTTTCGCTTCTCTTGGAGGATCTGTATCCTATGGCAATGGCATAAACAATACAGCTAAATCCGTATGCAATTCAAACTGCATAAAACAAGAGCATGCAGCTTCGAATACCATTTTTGGTCGTGCACTTCGATCCCACCTCCAGAAACCAGATCTGTCATTGTGCAAGGCTAATTATTATGCGGTTTCTTCTCCTCTGAGTCGAAGAGTCTCCTATACGTATGTATATCTACTGCGAAAATGTTTAGGGTTCTATTTGCATGCATGCTGATGCTGCGCGCAACCTCACTGTCTCGAAGGTTGTCTCACAGAGATAACTTGCAGGTCGAATTTTCTTATCACATATGCAGAGAATTCTTCATTGTTTTGGTGGATTTAGAATAAAACAAAAGATTTATCTACCTCAGAAGGGTGAAGGTTAGTGGATCAATATCGTGCTGACAGGTGTGTTGTTACTGCTTTCTCTGCAAATGGATTATATACAATTCTACTTCCGTGGTGAGCAATGCACGGCATGCAATCTTCGTGGGACGTTGATCCAGTTTTCCAACGTCTTTGGACAGAATAAAAGAAAAATTTTAGTAATGATAACTCCTTTCTAAATGTGACCAGCGCAGTAGGTTTGAAGAGCGATTCTCTCCTGGAATATCGTCGTCAGGGCTACAGAAGTCAGCATAAATCATTCATATTCTATTTCAGCACGATATCCTGTTGCACTTACCATAAACACACGGTCTTGTTTATGACATTTTCCATGCATGGAAGCCTTCACGCCCAGCATGCGCCTAGTCGTAACACACCATTGGTTTGTCATGCACTCCGCCTCGTGTTTTAGACATAAGTTTTGATCACTCTGTCGATCATAGAAATATTTAAGCCCACTTCACATTTGTTTTCATATAGCTCTGACCATGTTTTAATTAAAACGTTGATTGCTGCATGTATATATTTGCGCTCAAATAAAAGACCCGCCATCGAACGTTTATCTTCATGCAATGTGTGCATGCATTTTTGCGTTGGGTTTTAAACTAAGATTGACCGCTATCTATGCCTGGTCCATGTGGATTAACACTACCCGTCGACACATTGGCGTGTATTTGTAACTGTCTGCTTCATATTTGCAACGTAAAATTGACAGCCACCAAACGTTTAAACTTGCATACTACACTTGCATATAGTTCTGACCTGTGTTATTACCATAACGTTTGAAAGGTGTATATATACATTTGCTCCAACTTTTACCATAGGTAAAAAACCTGCCATCGCACCTTTGCACCATGTCACATGTCCGTGCAGTATTTTTGCCCCATCTCACGTGGCCTCGCACTGCTAA